>QTSX02002841.1:0-513951 GCA_014839935.2 Entomophthora muscae | reverse complement strand
ATTTACAATAAAATCATCTTTGAACCATCTTATTTTATCCTTGCTCTGGTTGATCTTTATCCTAATCCTTAAGTGCTTCTGCACAATCAGAAGCCATTGCTGGGCAATAATCATGGTTCCGTTCAATCCTGGCTCTTCTGATACAGTACTACTCATATCCTCACATATGACTGTATTCTGGCAAATGTTCTGTGCCCTATAATCTCAAATAATTGTGACGCTGGAATGCAAAAAGCGCAACACCAAGCATTTGGCAGGAGTTGAAGTGGAGGCCTAAGGGGGAAGTGTAACTTTACACAATCACCTGGAACTTCTTTAAGCAGGTCAAAGACAGGTAATAAAGACCACCTCTTCCCTTTAAGGGTAGTATAGTGAATTCTCCACAAGATTCCAGGTTATGAAGCCCAAATTCAACAAAATCATGGTGCATCTCAAGACCTAACAAGCCATCTCTGCCTGCCTATTCAAGACTGGCATGAAAAACAAGGATGACCCCACCAGGCAGACCAAGGTGGTAAAAAATTATACAGAAATCTACAAGGTGGTTCTTGCATACTGTGCCAAGGATAGAAAGCTTGAACGCTTGTAATCTATATATGTGGCTCTCTCAACCAATGTTTGATCCCTTTGATCCCTTTGCTCAATAAACTCTTCCCTCTATTTTTCTTTTGATTCATTATTTTTTGCCTTTTCTTTAGTATTTGGTACGGTTATATGCATCTTTTGAAGTATAGAGCATAGATGGTTTGGATGAAACTGGCAGGTTTTGAGTGCTTTTGACTTTAGGGCTTTACACATACTTGTTGCAGCTGATCAACCCCCTGCATCTACTCAGGTTTAGAGTTCTGAGCTGTTTTAGGCCAGAATAGTTTTTAAAATTATTTTTTGAATGCCTTTTAAACTTTTTATGGCTCCAGACATAACTTCAGTTCAAGATTGTATTTTTCTTAGCCATGCATGCCGTAAATCAAAATGCTGTACTTGCTATTGCTTTAAAGATGGTGTACTTTGAGATGTTGTTTTCAAGATGGGGTGTTGCACCATACACCAATGAGGGCAGCTAGAAACCAGGGGTAGCAAAGGATCTGTTATTTAGAACTGAGATCCAAGGTGCCTATGTCTGATTGAAAATGATTAAGTTCAAGCCAAGGTAATCAAGGAAGACAGGCAAGACAGAGTGAGTGGCTTCAGTTTCAAAATTAATAGTTAAAGCAAACCAGGTATAATTGATAAAAACTATACTAAGTTTGGTTTTAAAAGTAAAGATCAAGTTTGAAACAGAAAACATCTATTTATTTCACCTAGGGATAGAGTGGGCTGGAAGCAGCATATGCACTGATGGCAGGGGTGGGGGAAGGAATTTCCAAGAGAATTAAAATGATAGAAGAGAAAACTAAATTGCTCACTTTAAAAATGAACAAAAGTTTAACTTGAAAGAATAGGGAATCAAGGACCCTGGAGGCCCTTGCTTTTCTTGAAAGAAGATCTCTAGATAATAAGTGCCACACCTGGGGGCAAAAGTTATGGGCAGATCCTGATTGAGTGAGGGAGAATTTTTGGGGTTTAAGCTAAATAGATTGGCAGGAATTTTTGATGTAACTTGGAAGCAATATATTGGGCTGTGGCTTCAAATGGGTTGGCTTTGCTGAAAAATCAAATCTGTTAGGGCAAAATTGGGCCTTTGATGTGATGAGACTTGAGTGGCTAGAGCAAACAAATATCAATTGTGGCAAATACCAGGCTAGTAAGCAGTTCAATTTAATTAGTGTTTATTACAACATTAGAGAGGGGAGAAGGCACTTTAGGAGGCTTGGAGGAGTATGATATGACAAATTTCTCATCAATAGTATGAGCTAGATCTATCAAAGAATTCAACAGTTGGTGGGGTTTAGAAGCACCCTTTTTTTAGGGAAAAGGGGATGTGTCTAGGGCTAAAGAGGGATGCAATTTACATAGATGACTGAAACTAATCTGTTTGTGATATAATGTATTTGTACTATATCTTTATTTTTTTGTAGCTTGAGTTTTTAGTTGCTTTGTTGAGTTGTTTTGCCTATTAAGGTTCCATATTTCTGTTAACAGAGTGTATATTTTATACTGATACTTGGATTTTGTTTGAGGCTGAGTTCATTTTGTTTACAGATGACTCAACTTTGCTTATTGCTTCAGCTTTGAAAACTACTGTATTTAAGCGGATTCTTTGTTAAAACTTTTAAGTAATTCTGGTTATTTTAAAAAATCAAACTTTTTAAAATCGATTGAACCTCTTTATGATTCTAAAGTATATTTCTTTAGATTTTACCAAGTGATAAAAATGTAAGCTATAGCGTTTTATAATTGAATTGTTTAGCATTGAACATTATAAAATGACAGTGATAAATTTGGTTTTAAACTGGGTAGTTAATAAGCTTCAATATTAAATCCAACATGCCAAAAAACAATGATGATCTGGATATCAACTGATGTTCATTATTCAGCTGTTTAAATAGAGCCGATATATAGCTTTCAATAATCTACCAAACATCAAGATTGGTTCAATACTTCCTAAAAAAATAGCCATCTGAAGTTTCTAATGGCAGCTTTGTAGATGTCAGGCTGGGTTGGATAGATTTGGAGTTTCTAGCCTGTCAAAACCCCATTCCAGCGCTTTTCTCTCAACATCTAGCCAAGCTAAAACTATAACTGAGACTGTTATCGCAAGTGTTAGGGTAATCCATATAGATACTCATGATGTGGTAAAAACTGATTTGTCGACCTTTCATTTTTCTGTTCTGATTTTGGTTCATATTTCTCACCCATCAAATATAAATTCCAATGTAAATTCAACTTTATATAAATACAAGTGTTTTAAAGTATGCAGCTCTAGTTTGAAATCTTAATTTAGCCGATCCAGACCAGGTAATTGAAATCTGAACCCAGTGGAGTAGGTGATCAAGCTATTCCAAACATCCACTCAAGGCTTGGCTTTCCATCTTCATTTTAAGTCATAAAAACTCCAAATACATTTATCATAATTGTGAGCCTTTACAACTGATCAAGAGTATGTAATTTGGAGCTGTGGTATATTAGCTTGATTCAAGTATTTAGATTGCTTTTGTTAAATCAAAATTATTTGAAAAGTCCCTTCTTTGGATAGTTTAACATTTTTAACATCTGATTTAGATTGATTTGAAGGCCACAATAAAATGATTTAAATCAGATATTAAAAAGGAGAAAGGCAGCTACATGCACCTTTATTAATATTGATTCTAGATGTAAAATGATCAAAGAATTGGTATCTAAAGTGGCTTACGAGTGTGGGATCACTGGAGATCATGTGGAATGTTCTAGATAGAGTTTAAGTTGCCACAATCAATTATATTTAATACAAAAGGAGGACAATACGTACTTATGAATCTCCTTGATACTTTTACGCTTAGCTTGGATGTTGCCTCGGCATTATGTGCATTATTGGTTATAGCACTCTTTATTTTGATAAGTAGGCATAGATGTATGCTCCTATTAATATTTAGGAAATCGAGATCGGGGTGCAGTTGACAGAGTCTCTATTCGCTTGCAGTTTGGACTTGCATTTACTGATTTATTCAAGCATTTCATCAGCTGTTTGAAGATTAAATGGGAAGAGTCTATATGTTCCCTGATGGGGTTTCTAACAACAGTGATTTACCATATATATATGGCCTTGAATATATGTATTGCCTTGAACCTGATACTCGTTATTCTTTGTAGCAAGAGACCTGAGCACAGATGGGAGAGATTATACTGGGGTTTTTCAATATCCATCCCTTTAATTCTTGATGTCCCCCCCTTTAGGTAAGAATATATAGAACTAAGTTTTAAAATAAAGTATTTGGGATCTTTGGCAGGGGTACAGCAGGGACATGTTTCTTCAAAAACGATACTTTGGCAGGAAAAACCTTTGAGCTTATATACTGTGCTGTATTTTCTTCCTTGACAATCCTTTGTTGTTTCTTTATTGCTTTGAGAGTTATTTTAAAAGTGAAAACTGTAAAACATGACCAAGAAATGGATGGCTTAATCAACACATCAGAGTTGAGAGCTAATAGCCACTCGCTACTCAGCCTTAAAAGTCTTATCGGTAGAACCTGCCTATATCCTCTATCATACTTCCTTGCATATATTGGTACAAATGTGAGTATAATTTACTACTATATTTCCAATACAGATCCCATACTTATCCTGTATTGGGGTAGATTTGGTTACTGCTCCAGGGGAATATTGCATATTTTCTCATTCCTTGCTGATCCCATGGTTGCCAGAGCAATCCCTGTGCTGTTTAGATCCAAAGATGAGTCCAATCAACAAGGTCTGAGATCCAACCAAGTTGTTTTCTCTTCGGAATGTGAGTTTACCTACGATTTCCTTGTTGGTCCTTCTGGGAAAACTTCTTCTCCTGGATTGTATAAAATGGTTCAAGATTTACAACGCTATATTTGATCATTAAACTTGTCTCTTGCCCAACTTATAGTCTCCAAAGATACTTTATGTTTCAATGTTTAGATCTTCAAGCTATATGCATGTATCTGCATCATTTTAGGTTTTTTATAAACAATTCTTAATTATTTTGAGAATTTTTAAGTACCATTTTATATACTGTACTTTTCATAGCTGTTGAGATGGAAAAACCAAATTCAGGTTGGATCAAGCTAAATTTTCACATAGAACGAGACATAAATGGTTCGCGTTCTTTAACTAGCACTAGTGGACAAAGACCCTTTAATGGTTTTAATTTGGCCCATGAAATACCAGAAATCAAAATATTCATATTCAAATCCAATGATACACAACTGAACATAAGAAAAAAATAGCTTGTACATATATATCCCAGATTCCAAATATCACTTGGGTGTACATTATGCCTACAGATAAAGCATACTAAGACCACAGAGTCATCAAATTGAAGCCACACAAAAAGCATCAAATTTAAGCTCTAGATTCCAGTAAGGAGCCCTCTTTTCAAAGAAAAATACAGCCATGGCATCAAACAAGGGTCCATTACTTTCTAAACTGAAGATAGCCCTTGAAGCTTTAGGGTGAAAGTTGGACAAGAATTATGATAACACCAGGTATTTGGCTCCTGAGAAAAAAACACAAGACATGAATAAGGAGAGCCAGATGGCAACTATGAACCCTGTCAGGAAATTACAACCGTCTTCTCTAATGATATACTATTAAATGTTCCAAAGAATAGTAGGGCAATATATGTTTATTATAGAAAATAAAGGCTAATCAAACAATTAACTTGTAATTAGGAGGTTGGCTCTTATACTAAGGAGGGTGCAATTTGGGTGCAGACATGGTGAGTTTGAACCCAGGGATAACACTTCACATGCAGTTGCAGGGATTGTGGTGCAGATTAATTTTTAGCTCTATTATAGCACTTAGTCTCTGGCAGACTGTGCTTTTATCTGCATTATTGTGGATAATAATAATGTCACAACATCTAAAATTACTCCCTCTCAAAGAAGTAATTCCCTGGTTGATAATTAAGTCAGTGCCACTCTTATCAGCCACCCATCTTATACGGGGATCAGCCCTTTTGAGTCTTAAATGTAACATCACCTGGACAATTCTCATGACTACCATGATGTACATGGACAGCATGTGGCTTCACATGATCCTATATAATACCCAAAAATCATATCAAATAAAGTATTATGTTCTTTTTAAATTCCCTCTTTACTTTATTTATCTACTTTCTAAAAGTATATACTCAACATTATGGATCTTTCTTGATACTTTCAGGCTTTTTTCATGAAAGCTCTGTTGATAAGATAGTTAAATGCCTTAATTTAGGGATTCTGTTATTGTGTTTAGTGTATTTGCTAGGGTTATTGTATTTTGGTGTAAAGTTACTCCCCTCTTTGGCCTTGGACAGAACAACCCCCCGCTGCACAGAGAAAACCTCTCAAAAACCAGCCAAACTGCTTAATTCTTTAGAGGATTTGGCTCATACTGTGGACAAAATATTTGTCCTGGATTACCCCACAGACTCCCCTGCCTTTTTGCCCCTCCATTGAGGAAACACTAATCAGTTTGGACTATTTATTTGCATGGTACCACCCATTTTTGAAAATAATCAAGGACAACCAATCAAACAAGGCCACATCAACACTCACAAATTCAAGTTCACCTGATAAAAATGGAACCTCAGTTACACCCATAGGACCCAGCCAATCAGCAAACAAGGCAGAAATCAGTAATGAACCTTTCAGCTTCCCTGCTTGCTCATTCTATCACTTGTAATAAACTTGTTTAAAGCAGTCAGTTTTTTATTTGTGGACACCTTGGTGTCCTATAGTTAACTGTTAGTAAAAATACTTGAATTTTATTACCTTTACATTGTCTTTGTTGTCCCTGGTTGCTTCTTCTAAGCATTAAAGTTAACATTAGCATATAGTTCTTACCTAGTTTACGCTTGCTTTCAAAACCCCTATTTGAACTTAATTTCTAACTTTGAAATTAGTATAAAAACTCAAATTAATATTAAATTTTCTTTGTTTTTGCTTTGATCCAACCCCATCTTTGCTTTGTTTAACGTTAAAGCCTTCTGTGAACATCCCCAAGTTGTCTGCAGCTTAAAGAGTGACAATTGGACTTCCTTTTTTTCAGTTGCCTCCTTAGACGTAAGTCCTATAGTTTGATCCCTGGAAACTGCATCCCAGACCCTTGAATTTCCCTGTAATTCCAAATATGCTATTCCTAGTTCTCAAATGTGTTGTGTTTTCTCCTGCTCCTGTGCTGCTGTTCACTTGGTTGACCTCTCCCAATCTTTGGGAACATATTTTTTCTTCTGCCTATCATGTAGGAGGAGACTCCACTAGGCTCATGTACCTGTTCAACAATTTTCCAGGAAGAGCTAATGTCCTGCTCTCAACTGGGAAGACCTTGGTCAAAATTCTAACTTGTGATGATATTGACCTGTACTTTCTAGGCCTTGACCCAATGGAATTCCCAGCTGTAGAGACCACTGTAGTTTTCCACGTTACTGATAGAGAAGATGCTTACCCCTCAGGAGCCACCTACAGTCCTAGAGTACACAACTATTCACTCTCTCTGGCTACTTGCAGGCCTGGCATTGATTAGATTGAACACCTACTTTCCTCACCTGTCCTTGGTGTCCTCTCTTTGGTCCCCCTTTAAAGCAGCTGTCCCAGTACAGTAGTTTTAAAAGCTATGGCAACAGCCAAAAATACCTCAGATTTAAACAATTGATTTCAGATTTGAACAAAATCATCTGTCAGGTTAAAATATACACTCTGTTAACAGGGTTTATTGGCATTAATGGTTGAAATGAGTCAACACAGCAACAAAAGGCTCACATACAAAGCAAAACCATTCAAAATACAATCCAAAGTACATTGATTCACAAACAAAATGGTGTGAGTTGACTTTTGGTGTACATATGTTTACTATCTGAATTGGTGACAAAATACACCCAAGCAAGGTGTGTCAAAACACAAACCAAAAAAAAACACAATAGCAACTCACTGTGTAAACAAAATCACTCATGTAATGTGTGCAATGGATTGTAATCATGAATGATACCAAGGTATCTAAAATAAGACACAAGATCTGAAACATAAATTTTAAAAATATTGTTTTAGGTGCTTAAATTTGGCAGTAAAATCTAGGAAAATGAGTGGATTTTTTTTGAGTATTCTAAAATGGGTGTTGTAAAACCAGAAACAACTAATTAAGAAATAAAAAATCTATAATTGGGATATTGGGTGGGAAAAACTTTAATTAAATATCCATATTAAGATAACAGAAAAGTTAAAATTAGGGAGTAACTTAATTGAAATTTATTTAATATTTTATTAAATTTTAAAATGGAAGAAACACAATACCAGAGTACCAATACACCTGTTGTGCACCGTGGTTGCAGTTGCCCCGCGGGTCAAAGAATAGAGTCAGTGCAACCCAAGTGCCTACTCAAAGAGGAGACGGGAGAGTAGAGTTCCATAGTGACGCTGCACTGACACAGCTGGTTCAAGGAGCACAAGCTGTTAGGGTGCAGAGCATAAACCCTTGGGTCCCAAAGCTGACCCGGAAGCCAACCAAGGTCACCACTACAAAGAAAGTTAGAAACAAGGAGATAGAACTTACTTTGTATGTGTTTTACGTTGTGTACCGGCAAGAGTTGGTCCCGTCAGCCATGCTGGAGAAGGTGAAGCCTGTACTTGATACTAGCTACAAGCCCTATGTCAGTGATGGTGATCAAGAGGATGACAAGGAGCCTGAGTTCTATCAAACCAATGAGGGACAGCTGGTGTTAAAAAAGGTTGCAGCCTTCTATGCCAAGGTACCTATGCCCTGTGTTATGCCCAATGCCAACGAGTCAATCCCCACCGCTAAAAAGCCCGCCCAGATACGCATCCCCAACATCAAATGCATCATCCTGCTTAAGCTAATGTGGGAATCAAGTGATTATAAGGCAGCCGCGGCCCTTGTTGGAGTGGATCCTCAAGTACGCCAGCAAGACCTTCCAAAAATTTATCAATACTGGTCGTGTCCTTGCCGCGGAGAAACACTTGTGTGTTTCGACCATGCTCACCAAGGAGCACAAACGGGCAATCCTCCAGTAGATTACCCAGACTGCCATCTTGAACTGGAAAATATACAGGCCATGGTCAAATCTACTTTTGGGATTGAGGCCTCAATTTCCTTCTATTATCATTTGGTCAAGGGAATGTGCTTTTCCTGGAAAAAGCTTGGGGTATCCCCCTACAACAGAAACAGCCCAGCCAATATTGACATCCGGAAAAACTACACAGAGGCATACACTGCTCTCAAAGCCAAGGGGATGGTCAAATTTTACTATATTGACAAATTGGCATTTGCCTTGTCAATGTGCAATGAGTATGACTATGTCCCAAAAGGCTCCAATGACACGGTGGCTTGGCGTGCTGCAGTCTGTGCCACAGCCTACTCAATGGTGGCTCTCCTTGGTCCAAAGGGGGTTGAGCTTTATCAAATGATATTGGGTTCTCACAGCAGCCGTACCTTCTTGTCATTCCTCTGATTGTTCCTGGAGCACCTGAGGCACACAAGTCCGGGCTTCACCAATGTGATTGTGTTGGACAATGTTAGTCTCCTCAAGGTGGCTGACATTCTTGAGGAATTTCCAATGATCAACACAAGCATTGCAGTGGGCCCCCAGCAATTGGCCATAGCAAATTTACGCCTTCTCTTCCTCCCAGCCTATTTTCCCTTCCTAAATCCCATTGAGAAAGTCTTTGGGTGGCTCAAGCAAGTTGTCAAGCAAGGAACCCCAACTGGGACCGAGGACCTCTTTAATTTGCTGCAGGCCGGGATCCACACCCTCCCAGCTGAGACTGTGGCCAAATTATATGGCCAAGCTGATTTGTTTATCCCTGCGTGCCTAGCCAAACAGCCAATTAAATAAAGGCTTAGTGTGTCTAATTTTTTTATATTCTCTTATTTACTATTCAAGATTTATTAATTATCATTTTATCTTTAGTTGTTTCCACGCCCGCAATCACATTCAGAAGATCCATCAATAGATGTAAGTAATTTATTTATTTTATTATATGTTATTTTATTATGCCATCTGAGATAATCCCAAACGCTTGATACTGGATTATGCAAATAGATTTAAATCACTTTGGTCAAATAAATATAAAAATAGGTTTAAAAAAATTAAAAAGTAAAATGTACAAGTTAGAATTTATTTTATTAATGTATAATTTTATGCTTTTATGAAACCTGTTTCTGCAATATATTTTGCAAAACTGGTTTGCTGAAGTAAAAATTGTAAAAATTTATTATAATTAGAATAATATAAATTGTAATAAAATTTATTGGAATCATATTTTTATTGTGTGCGCCTGTAGTGGGTTCTTTGGTATGTACCCACCCCGCAATGGAGGTGGCACACAACCTCCACCACCACACCGTGAACGGTGGATACACCCTTATTGAAATACTCCCTCCTGCTGGTGAAAGGCAGTAGGGTCAGGTGGAAGTGAAGCAGCAGATTTTCAGGCAGGGCTACAAACCTGTATATCCCAGCCAGGACCAGGGCATCCTGGATCACATGATCAATTGAGTTGTATCCAGGGGGGGACCTTCTTCCCATTGAGTGCAAGCCAGGCCTTGTTGATTCCCAGAAGGACCCCGTCCAGGTCCTCTACAGACATGCCCATCCCAAAGTAGAATAGGAACCCCAGGTAAACAACCAGATGAAGCCTTTGTCCAGCAAAGGCTTCTGTGAACTCACACAGTTTATTATAGACCGCGCTTATCTTCTTGTTGTGCCTGGTCTTTGCAAAGGTCAGCTCCATGGCTGCAGGGAGCCCTGTCTTGTTGGCACTCCAGGCCAACCCAAAAGCCAACCAGGAGGATCTTGGTCTTCTTTACGGCTGTTGGGTCTGCAACAGCCAATTTGCCCACCACGCGTCCAAAGTTCTCCAACAGGTAAGATATGGTGTACTCCACCAGGAAGCAGAAGCAAGCAGCCGCATGAGCCCGGCCCATCTCTGGTACATTATTGAATGGGAGCGTCACCAGGACGTCCCAAACAAGCTCAATGGAGTTTTCACAGTAAACTCCACTGAGGGATAACAGGTTCAGGCGGACCAGTTAGACATCCTTGTAGGCAGTAGCTGCCCACTCAGATGCCCCCTTGGCATGTGTAAGTTCTGCCAACACCTCCTGCAACATTGGAAAGGACCTGTGGACCCTGTCTTTAAGCTCCTGCAAGACAAGGGGGGACAGATACAATTGCTTGGCCACATGAGTGGCATAATTTGCATAAAAGGTGGCCAGGACATAGGGGACCAGGACTTGGCGGAGTTTTCTGTCTACTTTTTCTAAGAAAAAAGGTAAGTTTTTTAAAATTTATTAATTCTGTTTTTTAGGCTACCTTCTTGTGTTTCTTCCTTTCCCGCAGCCTTGGCCGGCTTGGCCATTCTTGGTGCAATCAATTGCACTGGAAATTTGGTATCCTCTGCCCTGGCACGCTTGGCGGGTTTGAGATGTTCATACATCTCTGGGTCATCAACCCAGACAGACAGCGCAGAAAGATTGTATGCCTTAAATTGCAGGCCCTCCACCACTGTCTTCTGGATGTTGAAAAGACGCTCAATGGCTTTCTCTGGGGTGTCTGGCATTTTTGACATTAGTGCCTTTGCAGACACCTTGTCAATTTTGTCCCCAGTGAGGACGGCAAACTTCACTTTGGCTTTGACCTTGCAGTCAATGTCCTTTATTTTAGCAATTGTCAATTCAAGGTCTTTGAGTAGTTTTTTGAGTTCTCTCATTTGATTTTTTATTAACCTTTCCATATGTTTTTATAGCTTTTGCCCCAATAAATTCTGTATTATTTTGATACTGTTGCCTCTTTGTTTATTCCTTTTTTTCCCATCTACTACATTATCCCAACTTTTTACCCATTTTGTATATGTTTTACACTCATCTCAATATGTGTTGTTTGCTTTGTGTTGGCATTGTTTCCTTGATTACCATATTATTTTTGGCGCTTGACATAGCCCCTTGTGAAAATATTAACAACAATTTAGCTGATCACCAAATTGTTGTTAATATTTTCACAAGGGGTGTGTTTAAGTGCTAAAAATAACCGTGTTCTGGATCTAGATACACAACATAGTAAATATATGATTTTATAGAAATAAGCTGAACATAGAGAATAAAACCAACTATAAACAAAGAGAACATGAACAATTGAAATTCAAAAAAAGATAATATAAATAGAAAATGTTTGGTGACAGGGGTTTATTGGGGCAGGGGAGAGTGATGCCTAGGAGGCAGAATAATGCAGGAAGGAAGACGTAGAGGCGGTGCTGGCCTGGGGGGTCTGGGATTGGGTGGGTTGGGCTTGCAGGTTAGGGGTGTTGGTGGCAGGGGTGGAGGCAGGAGGATTTTGCGTGATGGCTGCCATATCATACTTGACGTATTCCTCATTGATCATTGGCTGGATGGGCTGATAAGTGCCAGTGGCCGAGGTGGAAGGCGCTTATCCTTGCGTGATTGGTTGCCCATGTTCACGTGGAAACCCATTTGCACAAACAAGTCAGCCACTATCTGGGGGCCAAAGAGAAAATTGTGGTCAAGGACCCCAAGATAGAGGTCTTTGAAAGCCTGAGTGTGGCGTTCCTGTAGTGTATCTCCAATGGTGAAGAAGACAACATCAGCCAGATGGACGTCTGCATGGCCGGCGGAGTAGACTGAGGCCTGGTGCCTGCGTCCCTGGATGGCCTTGAGGGCGGTGGAGCTACCCTCCATCTGGTGGCTCAAGAAAACCTGGTACTTGGAATTTGAGCTATCCCAAAAGTCGAGTAATCCACCGAGGATGTGGCTGTATGAGTAGCCATCAATGAAATCTGGGTTTGTCCGATAGTAGACAAAACCCTTGGCTGAAACAGCCAGAAATGAACCAATGAACGTCCCCTTCTTGACCTTCTTCCTTCTATTCTTGGTGGCAGCTTTTCCTTGCTTGCCAAAATCATCAAAAGCTATTGATAGCTTGTAATAGTAGATGAAAATGACATCATCAGTTAGACTAGTCAGGCATTGGACCAGGGTTGATTCAATGGCGGTGTCATACGGGGAATTCTCAGTGCCATCCCATTGGTTGCTGACAAAATTGGTAAGAACCCGTATAGAAGCCACCTTCCCATACATCCAGAGCTGCACCATGCGCTTGGAGACCCATATGTTATGGTGCGCAAGCTGCTTCCAGATCTGGGTCAAGGGAAGCTTGGGATCCCGCTGGAGGAGGTCTAGCATGATTGGGTATGCCTCAGATATTTGTGACTTGGGAGCCTTCTTGGGCTTCTTGGCTGTCCCAATCAGATTCCCCCTGTTCATCAGGTTGTTGAATTCCCGCATGACAGTAGCTCAGGTAAATTTCAACTGGGTGGCAATCTGTTCCCAGGACAGACCCTGTATATTTAGTGCCACAATTTCCTGAAGAATTTGGGTGGTGATGATTCTTTTCTTGGGGCGCTGGGCCGGGGGAGCTGAAGCCTGATTGGCTGTAAGGGGCAGGTTGGCTGGTGGCAGAAAGTTGTTCCAAATCAAGGTTGCCATCCTGATTGGTTGGTTGGTGGGCAGCTTGTACGGGGATGGGTACAGGAGCAGGGGCAGAGCTAGACACTAAGTGACTACTGAAAAAGTCAAAGCCATATGGGTCAGGGGTCAAGTATAGGTCGGCTTCCTTGTTACCCACCTCAAAGGCTTGGGTGTAAACAGGTGCCTCCACGTTCTGAGCCTTGCCTTCATTGAAGCTGGTCTGGCTGCTGCTGACTTGGCTGCTGACACCATCAAAGATATTGCTGTTAAAAACCATTGTAAAAAACCTAGGATAAAATCACTAAAAGTTGAAATTTTAAAAATTAATGGTTTATTTTTATTGTAATCTCAAGTCCATATTTGGAAGGTTCTCAAAACCTTTTCATACAAATCTGGAGCCATGAAAATGGATAAAATGCCTCTGTTCCTAAATTGGATAGCTGTTGATTGGCTGTTAAACTGTTATTTTTCTATTTTAGGCTGCTCATACTACACATCTTGTGTGAGTTTATTTTGTTTTGTGCTTGTGTAATCTCGCTTCTAGATTGCTCAAGTTTTGTTTCACTTTAGTTCTTCTGTTGGTGCCTCATATGAATCCTGATTGGATTATAATATATTCCGGAACAGCATCCATCCATTTCACTTGTTGCGTCAGTTTATTTTGTTTGTGGTTTGAACTACACCGCTTGATGTTTAATATAATTTTGTATAATGGGCTAGTGAAATTTCATTTTTTGTTTGACAGTCCATTTATTAACTGAAATTTTATAAATTAATTGAATCCTGAATCTTGCGTGACTTGGATTTTGTTTAAATCTGAAATCATTTTGTTTAAATCTGAGGTATTTTTGGTTGTTGCCATAGCTTTTAAACCTACTGTAACTGTTAGAGTGAAATGATAATCTGCATGATTTAAGGACAAAGAATGGGGGTACAGTATAAAAATTGTAAGTTGCTTGAGCAACAGGAGACCAATCAGGAGGATGGCTTAATCATTTTGGCACCAGAATTAGTGTAGCAGAAGATGGATAAAGAAATTGTTGCAGCAAGGGTACTTTGCAGAGGCAAATCCAAATATGAGTTCAAAGGGGAAATCATGTAGAGAGCAGGCCAGGGGGCAGTCAAAGAGCTGACTGTTGCTTTAACCTTTACAGAGGCCAACTTCTCAAGGACAGGGGCAAACAGCCCCAGTAGAGCAATCATAATTTTTTGTAGCAAACTTCTTTATTCAAGGGTAAGTAAGATATCTAGAAACAAGTTTCCAGAGTGGGATGAGGAAAGTCTTAAGGTGATTCAGGATGGGGATGGGGGGATTTCGCGGCATTTGATTAGTTGGCAAGAATATTTTTAGAAGTTGGAGGGCCTACATTGGAAGTTGGGTTGATGACGTCATAATTAAAAAAATTCTGGCAACCATCAGGTCAAGCACTGCCATCCCTAAATACATGTAACGTGTGATTTTCTTGCCATAGTTATTTGGGGGAAAATAAGGTAAGTCCAGATTTTCCAGGGCTACTTGAGCTCCCCCAGCTCTGATCCATTTTTTGTCAATGATGGCGTTTAAGTTGTCTAATTATCTCAAGAGTTTGTTAGTGGTTCTTTGCTGGTTTCTGGTCTTACATGGGCGCACTATTCCTCCTATTTGGTTTTCTACTGTAACAGTAATCCATCAGATGGTGTTTTGGTGGTTCACCTCACCAGGGTGGGAGCCAACCTTGGTTAGTTTAGCCCCCCTCTCTTATACCAGGGATGCATTCTGGTGATGTATTTCAACCATGGTTATCCACAAAAGCAAGATCTTTATTATAGGTAACTTCCTCTTTATAAGGGTTCAATTAGATGAAAAATTTCTGTTTCAACTGGATCTTAGGGAAAATTGGATCTTCATTTGATCTTCAATCTGGTTATCAAGATTTCTCAATCTCCAGGATTGTTGTTTGATCAGCCTTACTGTTATTACAATAGAAGAGCTTATAAATAAACCCAAAAAAATTTTGAAATAAAGTTTTTCCTTAGAAATACTGTGTTCTGGGATTTGTGACCTGTACAATTGGGGGATCTATTTCTTGGATTTCCAAAAAGTGTTTGGACACCCAAAATGGTTCAGTGTCTGGAGAGTTATGATAAATTATAGCAGAGTGCTGAGCTGATTAATCTTCAAAACTTTTATAGCTTAGATTGGTATGTTCTTCTGGTCAAACCTAATTGAAGCATGTTTCACCTTCACATCAATTGTCTGATTGTGACTATCAGGAACACTTTGCCAACCATTCCTGACAACCACAATGGTGCTTTAGGTTCTAGAATTATTAATAATTCCTTCCCTAAATGGGAGGCTTCTATGGGCCCTAAAAATGTATTATTAGAAGGCAGTATATGTTCTTTATTACCTTTTGAGAGGAAATTAACAATTCTGGAACAAACTTGAAACCCACAACGGGAATCAAACCTGGGTCTCCTCTCCTGCCTCATCAACACCTATTCAAATTTAGTCGTTTGAATTTGGACTTATCTTTTGTCTCAACCAAGAACCAGCTCTGCAGCCAATCAAAGCTTACGCCTGGGCCTTCAGAGTTCAAACCCGCTTTTACTTTGAATTCAAAGCCAGCCATCAAACTGTCAAGCTTTGCACTTTACCTGAACCAGTTTAACCACTGGTTATCTTCTTCTGGTGGTTGTTACAACCACCAGGAGTCCTCCCCTAAGCTGAGTTTCTCAAACATCTGGGGTAAATAACTTCTAGCTGTTTGGGAAGCTCAGCAGGGGGGCATTTTTTATTATAAAAATGACTTTTATGTTGTTTTTGGAAGATTGTTCTTGCCAAGGTTTCCCCAACATTGTTCCCCATCCCCCCTGAAACTTCAATTTAAGAGTCTTGAAAGCCTAAATAAGGCTAAATCTTGTCAGGATGTTGGATTATTATGTTAATAAAGTCATTTTCTTAACCAAATTGATTTTCACTTGCTTGTTGCCTTCTTAAATCCAAAGCCATGAGATTACCCAAGTCCTCCCAATGGGAGCCATTTGGGTATAAATGATTGGTTTGGTTACTCCTGGTGCAGGCCTTTGCAGCAAGCGTAATTATAGGAACCAGAGCAGATTCTGGTTCTTCTTCTCCCCCTCAGTATCTCAATAAGTTGTGGCCCCAGGTGACACCAGGAGTCTGGTATACCGCCACACCCTTGTCTCCAGTCCCTCCTATTACAGAGAAACCACAAATGTTTATGGACAACAATCCAGCTCCAACACCCAATTTATTCCATCCCTTAGTTTTGGCCTTCCTACTCAGCTACATAGGAGCCTACTTCCTTCTTGGTAGATTTAATCCCCTACTGGGGCGGTATTGTTTGCTCAGGGATCAATTACATCCCTTGGTTTTGGCCTTCCTACTCAGCTACATAGGAGCCTACTTCCTTCTTGGTAGATTTAATCCCCTACTGGGGCGGTATTGTTTGCTCAGGGATCAATTCCATATGGGAATGGTCTCTGCTTTCATCAGTATCTTGGTTACAGGTTTGAACCCTTCCGCGGCCATACACCTGCTTGGTGGTATGTTTCCAAGCGGATGGGTTCCCGACAGTGACCTAGAGTATCAACAACCAGATTATTCTCATCTTTAGCTTTCTAATGAGTTTTGGCACTAAGATTGGTTCAGGAACTGCAGAGTTATGCTTAAATATGTTTGAAAAGCCCAACAATCAATCCTAGGATCTATATTGGTGGATCAGATCTGGCTTGATCTAGTGTTAAGAGCAATTTTCATCCATAACTTTTGACCTAGAGTAGCTAAAAGCAAGTTCAAACTGTCATTTTGAAGCAGAAAATTTGTAGTGTCATCTGAAGTAGTGGGACAAACTGCAATGTCAATAATTTTGTCAGACCAGGCCCTGATAAAGACTTATCCCAAAGATGCACTAAAAGAGGTGAGGCAAGCTTATCAAGAACTGTTTGAGAAATTTTTCTCTAAGGAGGGTACACCCACCCAAGAGAATCATATATTTTTCTGAGATATCCATAATCTATCATTGGGGAGAGCTGAGGGTTTCTTACATTGGAAAGCTGATATGGAGAGAGAAATACAAGGCTTGTGTTCATGAGAGAAAAAGAGTGTGGAAATATTAACAAAGTGGCATGGCAACAATAAGACATGAGGTAATGCAACTTAGGCCTCAGTGCCAGGGTTGTCACTTGGGATCCAAGCTCACATATAGGATTCACTGTTGTTTAAAAGTTAAGCTAGTAGTGGAAAAGTGAGTGTTGAATCCCCAGATCTTTTACACTGACTGCAATATACATGGCCTAGATATATCAAATATCTAGAAAGTAAAGGGAAATGACAAAAAATGATACAAGGTAAATATGATGGCATTTAAGGTAAGCTGATAAGAATTAAATTAAATTTGAACAAGCGCTGTAAAAAGGTTTTGTGTAGTTTTTGATCAGAGAGAGTTCAGTACGTTGCAGATGGATGGTGCATGCCAAATATCGGGACCTTATTGGCTTTTAACAAGGCAATTATAAACCAATGCATTTAAAGAGATGAGGGTTTTTTAAATTTTAAACATAATTGCAAGTAGCAATTTAAAGAAACGGTGCAGGGTGATTCATTTTTAATAAATTCAGTTACATTTTTCCAGTAACAAGGATCGATATTATAGCACATGATATACAAGTTATGCGTGGCCAACCTCTTCGTCGATAGGAAGCTTATCAAGTCGGATAAGATGGTTTACAGCATTGACCACTCTAATAGCGCTGCGTAAAGACCGGCGGAGAACATTGGTTGGGCGAACAACCTCTTCTTCGGGCTCAAGCTCTAAATCAAAATTGATAGGTTTATTCGTGAGATCTTGAGCTGCAGCTGTACGAGGGGAAGGAGGGTTTACCCATGGATGGTTCAAAGCTTGAGAAGCAGTCATCCGAGTGGAAGGGTCCTTAACAAGAAGCTTTGATATAAAATCTTTAGCTATTCTCGAGGTTAATATATTAAATAAAATAATCAATACCGGAGATCCGTTACATGAGCCCATTTGTCAGACTTGAAACTGTAAGCAGCATTGGTAATATTCCGAACTCTAATGATTACATCTTGCTCATTAAATGGTGGTTCCCCACTTAGTAAAAAATATGTGATAACACCAATAGCCCAGAGATCACTAGCTTGAATTAGATCATATTTTTAATGTATTTTTACACAGGCTTGCCATATCCTGTTTTTAAGTAGATTTCAGGAGCCTAGCTAATTAAATAAATTCAGTCATGAGAAACTTTACCATGTATCCAGGAGTACCACAAGTGGTAACTAAAGAATAAAATTGATCCGGGTCCATAATTTTTGCCAACCCGAAATCGGCAACTAGAAGTTGACTGTCATTTCTTTCAGTTTCGTACAATAGATTTTTCAGGCTGTGCGATCATTAGGAAGTGTTATATTGCTATGATTACCTTGAGATCTAATTTTCAAGGAGGGGTTAGAAACAAACCAACATTGAAACAAGCAAAATAGGATGTCGAGCTAAAAATATTAAATACCTCTGTGCACGATTCCTTGGGCATGTAAGTATTCTACTGCTTCGATCACGGTGCGAATGAGACTTGAAGCCTCTTTCTCATAGAACACACCCTTTTCCCAAATCCTATCGAATAGTTCACCGCCAGTAGCCATCTCCATCACCAAGTAGACTTGTATGCGGTTAGTGTAAAGTCTTATACCAATCCTTACGGTTGTGCATTGTTTCAAAATAATCAACTAGGCTTACGATATTCTTGTGCCCTTTTGATATTTTAGATAATACAGTTATTTCATTCTTGATCAAATGCTCTCTTCCCTTGAGGAGGGTCTTATTGAGAACCTTAGCGGCATAACGCTTTCCAGTTTCAATCTACAAGGCTTTATTAATATAGAAAAATAATGGTTGGGGTTTGAAAAAACTTAGTAAGGTTTACAAAATAAACCACGGTAATAATAGGCCGAAAAGGATGAAATTACCTCGAAAACTTCTGTTATCGTTGGGAAATATTTGAAGAAGCGTTTAGTACTTGGTTATGGATAATACTGTAGCGTGTTGACCGCAGGAATGTTCAAATATAATCTGAGTTACCTTTTACTACGGCATAAGTCCCTTGACCAAGGGTTCGGCCAGTACGATATTTACAAGGAGGGGGATTCTTAAATGGCATTGTTTAAGTCACAATCAATACTGTAAGGAAGAGTAATTGAAATCCAAACACAAGCCTTCTGAGATAAACCAACTTGAATATTGTAATTTAGACTCAATAAAGATATAAGTTGAGTCAATACCGGCCTTTTCATAATTGTATAATAGTGACTTTTATTCAGGTTAGTTTTAATTTCTCTTATTGACTTCGCCTCAAAAATAACTACCGTGGTATTTATATATTTTACTTAGCAATCACCAGGCGCAATTCTAGAGGCAAAATTAATGGAGTCAAGCCGGCCTTCATCCTCGAAATCCCATTTTTCACTGTACAGAGTATAAATCTTAATAAAACCCGACTTTTTAAATGGATACAATGAAATCATAGAGCCTTCTTTTAGCAAGCCCCACTTTTAAAGATGGCTATCAGATTTAAAGTAAGATTTAATACCGATCGCAAACCCCTCTCAGTTAACTTACCTCTATACCTATAATAAGCTATTTTAAAATGTAAACTACAATTTAATCAGGGTTTCCAAAACCTAAGCCAGAAGTAAGGCTCCGCTCTTCAAAGCTTAATACAAATTTCAAGATTAAATTAGAGGCTTGAACCAAGCATATTGAAACAGAGCCTTTGTCAAAAGGCTCTTGGATTGACACATTCCAACGAATCCATACTTAAACTATGAATAGGATTGGTTTCCCTTGGATTTTCTCATCCCCGAGTTTCAGCAGAGTAAGGACGGCTTTAAATTATTGAGTCTACAAGTCCTTCACCCAACTGCTACGACTTTTACCATGAATGCAAGTACAGTAGTTTTCAAAGCTATGGCGCTAAGCGAAAACAACTGACATTTAAACGAAATCAACTCAGATGCAAATGAAACTTAAAATTTTGAATTTATATTGATTAACAATAGATTTGTGTTCACTTCGATTTCGTTTACAGCTGAGTTGATTTCGTTTAAATCTCAGTTGTTTTCTCATACAGATGAGTTTTTTCACTTAGCGCCATAGCTTTTAGAACTACTGTACAGAATCACCTATTTAAGAAGGTTGGCTTTAAAGTCACAAACTCCACCAACTGGGACAAGGTAGGGGGGTGGTTTTGAGTTACCCTCAGCAAACCAGGAATGCTAGAACTGGAAAGTGCCCTTTTTGGTCAAAATTAAAAGTTAAAAAGTAAAATTAATTTATATTAGAAATCTGCTATCTTCCCAACCCTAAACCAGATAACACTTTTGAGCTGCCAGTAGATTAGAGACAGGTTCTAGAATTGTCACAATTTGTGTTTTAACCAAGCTTGAATCGTCACAATTTTGATAACACAGCAATCTATGGGAGGAAATGTGAGAAGAAAATGACAATTATGTTTTTATTGAATAATAGGTCTGTCTTTAAAACTAAGATATTGTGGCTTTATCCTAATAATGCTCAAGAATCAGCTATTAGTGAGAATGATAGTGTGGCTGATCATCATGTGGTTGAACTTTTGTTTTGGCAAAGAGGAGACAGAGAATTTGAATTCACTTCATAACATGTCCTCTTCTTAATAAGTTAGACTGCTGTAACAGGGACATCAGGAAGAATATTGGCCTTGATAGTGGGTGCCTGATGGCCCTATAATTGGCTGTCAGTAGGCAATAAGATTCTGGAACAATCTCCTTTGCTTAGGTGGAGGCAGAATATGTGATACTTGTTGATATCAATCTCTTTAGCACTGTGAAATTCCACAATATATGTGTTGTGTTCTGGGCTATGTTTGATGACTTATCCTGGTCCTTTGTGTACTGAGTTTGGTATCTTGCAGTTTCTAGCAAGGACCTAGACTGGGGGACCAGGGATAAGAGGTTCCTCTTAATAAGTGACTTTTTTGTTGAGCCATTTCTTTAGCTGCTGCCAACTTGGCTTTAAGCCTTATACTTTTTAATGCAGGATTATGTGGATGGTTTCCTTGTCAAAGCAGAATGCCAAATGGAAGGGATGGTATGACCTCCAAATACAAAAAAACCAGTGTAGATCATCAGGCAAATCCTTGGAAATGTTGAACAATTTGAATATTTTTATTGACAAAAAATAGACCAAAGCTGGAGTTGCCCAGATAGCTCTCAAAATCTGAACCTGCCCCGCTTTGTGCCAAGTAATTATGATAAGGAAATTGCATGGTATACATTGTTTTAAAAAAGCAGTGCTCAACCCACTGGTTACCAAAATTCTTTGAATTATGACTTCATCAAATTAAATTCCAATATATGCCCTCTAACTGCTGAAAATATTCTAGTCAATCAATCAGATGTTGCCAAAGCCCTCACTGTCAGAAAGCCAGGCGTAGGTAGAGGCATTGGGTGACTTGGGATGGGGTACCACCGTGCCAGTGAGTAATTCCCACCATAGGATGGCTGCCAGCTTGATAGTGTAAGATGGGGACCACCCAAGTAAGGACCAAGGGCCAGAGTTGGGCACCATGGAGTCCACCAAACCTGTCAGAGTAATTTAGAGTACTCCAACTAGCTGGGTGGAGGTGGTCTCAGCGGCAGTGGGTTCCATTGGGTGGTTGGGTTGTGGGGTCAGAGGTGAAGTCATAGAAACCAGTTAGGTGGGCAGATAATTGTACTTATCTTTGAACAATCTTGGCGGCCTTATGTACCACTTTCCTTCACACCCTATAGTTTTGGTCTCTCTAGTCCTTGCCAAGGGGTCAGCAATTAGTATGTTCTCCAAGTTGAACTCAGAGTAGGCGGGTTCAGTAGATATTTGGTGAAATGCACTAGTCCAAAGGGTGCTCCAGGGGGACAGTATAGTAGGCAACAGCACCCATGTTGATAGTGGCCATTTCAACACTATAGTAAAGTGACAACCCAGTTTTAGTCAATGTTGTCTTCTGAATATTGACACTTTTTTAAATAATGGCACACTTTACCCTGAACATTTTTAATATAAAAATATTTTAAAATGCATAATTATACTAAAATGACCCCAGAGAGTTCAAAAATGCAGTAAAAATACCATAAGTAATAAGAATAAGGAGATATACAGTAGATTTAAAAGCTATGGCGCCAACCAAAAATAGCTCAGATTTAAACAAAATGATTTCAGATTTAAGTGAATTCCAACTATCAGGTTAAAATATACACTATGTTAATAGGGTTTATTGACGTTAATGAGCAAAATGAGTCAATACAGCAACAAAGTGCTCACACACTAAACAAAACTATTCAAAATGCAAACCAAAATACATGTATTCACAAACAAAATGGTGTGAGTTGACCTTTGGTGTACACATGTTTACTATGTAAATTGGTGACAAAATACTGTAAATTCAGAACCTAAACATAAAAATGCGGGATTGTCAAATCCTTGGTCCAGATTTTGAATCACTTTTGCAGGATGCCCTTTTTAATTAAATTATATTCTTTGTATTTTTATTTAAATTTTTAAAAATTCAGGAACTCATAGACACTTTGCAAAGTTCAAGTCAAACTGCATATTTCCAATGGAGAAAATTAATTAACTGGAATCAGATTTGAAGTGTTCAAATCCATCAACCATTTTCATAGTGTTTACTGTGCTTTTTGGAATTGCGGGATTGTCAAATCCAAGAACCAAATTTCCAATCACTTTTGAATGCCACTAGTAAACTCAGATATTAATTGCGGGAACTGGAATCCAAATTTAATGTACAGTAAGAAACTAGGAAAAATCAGTCCAAATCAAAAAGCTCCACTCTGGATAAAACCAAATGAAAAATTCAATCTCAACAACCATGTTTAGACAGGAAATTAAGTGAAATTTAAAACTGTCTAAACTGGAAATGATGTAATATTCTGCACTCTAAATCACTAATATAGCTACCACAAAACCATATAATGATATATGAGCTATCCTCCTGATGACGTAAAATTTTTTTAAAAGTTTTTTGGCCCCCAGAGTAGCCAGAGTCCAAACAAACTTCTTTTAAAGGGCAGAAGGAGGGTGGGAAAGATAAACCATCAGTTTACTAAAAAAGGTGTTAATTTATTGCTATTAAGGATGTTTGATTACAGTAGATTTTAGAAAATGCCAATAATAAAATAGAATTGTATATTAAAATCTATTCTTATTAAGTTGCCTTTTCCTTGGTGTATTGATAGTTCATTTGCTGTTGATAATGTGCTTGAATTTAATTGGATAGTTTCAACTCCAGTTGCCTTGGTAATAGGAAATCAAGTCGCCTCTGCGAGGCCAGCTGTGGTTGTGGAGGCAACTTGATTTCCTATTGCCAAGGTAAATGGAGTTGAAACTATCCAATTAAATGCAAGCACATTATCAACAGCAAATAAAATATCAACACACCAAGGAAAAGGCAACACAATAAAAATAGATTGTAATATATAATTCTATTTTATTATTAGAGTTTTTTAAAATCTACTGTAATCAAGTATCTAAATTTTAGCTGTCCTAAAATGGAATAGGGTGATTTTTGAGAATGCCTATGATTCCTAAAAGAATCAGCACAAATCCACTCTAGATCCTTTAGCATCCTTTTTGAGGCACCCATAAATTATATTTATTTCAAATTCATCTCATTTTTGATTTGAAATTTGGTTCTTGGATTTGGCAATCCCGCAATTTCATATTTGTTAATTTTTACATGATGTCTATGATTCATTTGAAATACAGTAAATCTCAAATTGTACATTAGAATCCCGCATTTCTGATTTATGTATCCTGCATTTGTTTGCTGTGTTTTGTCTTTTGTTGGTTGAGTTATCTGCTCAAGAGATTCAAAATTTGCCAATTTAAATAAATAAAAAAAGTCAAATTAAATGGTTGATTTTATTAAATATTTTAATTTTCAGTCAGCTGAGTTGCCCTCAAAAGTGATTTGAAATTTGGACCAAGGATTTGATAATCCTGCATTTTTGCGTTTAGGTTCTGAATTTACAGTACACCCAAGCGCAGGGAGTCAAAACTTAAACAGAAAACAAAACACAATAGTAACTCAGCATGTAAACAAAACCAATCAATTGTCGTGTGCAATGGAGAGTAATCAAGAATGATATCAAGGTATCTAAAATAAGACACAAGATCTGAAACATAAATTTTAAAAATATTGTTTTGGGTGCTTAAATTTGGCGTAAAATCTGGGAAAGGGGAGGAAATTATCTTGGGTATTCTAAAATGGGCATTGTAAAACCGAAACAACTAATTTAAGAAAATAAAATCTATAATTGGGATATTGGGTGAGGAAAAATATAATTAAATATCCATATTCAGATAAAAGCAAAAATTAAAATTAGGGAGTAACTTAATTGAATTTTTTTAGTATTTTATTAAATTTTGAAATGGAAGGAACACAACAACATAATGACAATGCACCTGTTGTGCACCGCGGTTGCAGTTGCCCCCACAGGTCAAAAAATTGAGTCAGTGCAACACAAGTGCCTACTCAGGAAGGAGACAGGAGATAGTTCCATAGTGATTTGCACTGACACAACCAGTTCATAGAGCACAACATGCAAGGGTGCTGTAAGGAATTCCATACCTTACACAAATATTAGAACAAACACAAGAAATCTGGATAAATCCCAAAATCTGAAAACTGCATTGTTAAATGCAGATTTAAAAACTAAGGTTGTTAACAAAACAATTAATTTAATTGATTTGAAAACACATTTGAAATTGATAAACAGATGTGTTTTAAGCAAAAACAAGTATGAAAGCAAAAGCAAGTGTGAAATACAAGAACAACATATAAATTCCACTTTAAAATTGGAAATTAAGGCTTTAAACAACTATTACAACAACATCAACAATTCAGCATTGAATTTTGGCTCCAAAAATCATAATACAGCCAATCAATCTAAAAAATAAATGTGAAAACTGTCTAAACCAGACATTCAGGGACCCAGGAAACCAATCAAACCCAGCAAACTACCCAAGCCACAGCAATACTTCATATCCAGCTCCAGATTCCATCCCCAACCAAAGTGAGGTACAATACTGCAATGCAATATCCCAACCTGCTTCTTCTTGCATTGCAGGCTGCAGCCTGCTGCAGGCCTGTAAAGCAATACTTCTACCCTACACTTGCAGGTTTGCCTGGTAAACTATATGATCCATTCCCCAATTTATTTCAGTATTTAAACTGAATATTTTCCCTTGAGCTAATTGCTCCAACAATTTCTCTTATTCCTATAAATTAATAAATATATATTTTCAATTCTAAACACTTGATTAGTAGATTCTAGGTGTTCCCCTTTAACAACATGAAGTTCACCTTCCTTGTATGGACTTTTTGCGTGTTAATTGGTTATGGGCAAGCCAATGTTAACTTCAAAACCCCCAAACCAACTCCTACTGACAAATCAGAAGACTCAATTTGGTATTGTTTTGGACCACGTTAACAATATGCCCCTTACGTAGAAATAGCACAATTCACACCTATCATCCACCCCAAGGCACCCTGGTTGATCTTGGGGTACACCAGTGTCTATTATCTCCTCAACCATTTCACTTCCTTCTTGGGAAGATTCCGCCTATTTGGTCACCTTCTACACATGTTAATGATAGGGATTACAGTTGATTCCACTCTAGTCAAATTCAACTTGAGAGCTCTCCTTCATTAAATTGGAGAGAGACTTCCCAATGAGTGGATCCCTGACAGGTGCAGAGTATCAATCCTTGGGTCCCCAAGCTGACCCAGAAGCCCAACAAGGTTATCACCACCAAAACAGTTAGAAACAAGAAGATCAAGCTTACTTCTTTTGTATTTGACCCTATGTACTGCCAGTAGTTGGTCCTGTCAGCCATGATAGAGAAGGTTAATCCTGTGCTTGACACCTCATATGAGCCCTACATCAGTGATGGCAACCAAGAAAACAACAATGAGCTCAAGTTTTTCCAAACTGTGGATGGGCAGCAGGCGCTAAAGAAGGTTGATGTGTTCTACACCAAGGTGCCCATGCCTTGCATACCTGGCTCTGAGAAGGATCCAGATTCAACTACTCCCTCTAAGGCCTCCTGGAAGCACATTATCAATATCATGCACATCATTCTTTGGTGGGACACACCATCTAGAAAGACGCCATCTAGAAAATACCATCTAGAAATCCTATGTCAAATTTCTGGCTAAACTGTGCCGGAAAACTTAAAAATTAATAAAATCCCAAATTTTTTTCAAAAACAATAAGAAAAACATATGGCTAGACTCAAAATAATCTAAAGATTCTAAATCTGCAATAATGATGTGAGATCAGCTAGTACCAACTATAGTGCCCACATCTCAAAAGCCAACACACCCCAAAACTGTGATATTTTTGTATTAATTTTTGATCCTATATTAAATATGTATACTAAAAATAAAGTAAAAATCAAATATTTGAAAGGAAAAAATTTATTGGTGAAGAAAGTGGATTAGGCTTTAACCCCAAGAGCCTTGGCAATGCCTTTGAGATGGGTAAGGGGCCTTCTCTGATGTAATAGGTCAAAGCCTCCTTAGTGTCACTTGCAAACTTGACCTGCTAGTCTGCATGCTTGATTGCAACAGCTTTGCTTTTGATGGCCTGGGGGTAAAGCTGGTGCCCATGGCCATTATTTATATCTGCTTGTTGATAATAACAATGAATCTGGGCTTCTTTACCTTAACTATGTGGGAAAATTGATTGTAGCAAAATTCAAGTGATGAGGTGGTCTAAGTTATGCTGTCCTTAACCTGACTATAGCAGTTCCATTAATGGAGTCACTACCCTTGCATATATAAAATCATTAATGAAACATTTTAAAGTTGAAACCTAAATATAACAGATCCTTTTATGATAAGGAATAAAACCAGTATATTAAACACAGTTTTTTAATGGCTGTGTTACAGGGAGATAGTAATATCAAAGTGGAGTTAATTTGAGTTGATTTATTATATGTGGTCATAAATTAACTTCAAACTTTATTCCAAGTTAATAAGAGAAAGGCATGGATTTATCAAATAAAGTATAATCTATTATTTGATTCCAGATGCCGTCTTTCTAGATGCTGTATTTCTAGATGGTGTATTTTAGGGTATTTATTAAGTGTTTTATACTCAAAAAATCTAGTTTGGATAACACTCTTGTCAGGAATACCTTTTCTATCCTTCCTGACAACAAGGAATGTTCATTAGTTTCATGGTCTGGGAACTCTTCTCCTAAATTGGGTGTTCTTCTAGGACCTAAAAATGGGTTATTAGAAAGTAGTATCAGCTCCATTTTACCTTTTGAAGACATTAATTCCATCCTGGAGGCCATTCCTTCTTTCAATACAGGGATCAAACCTGGGTCCTCTCGCTCCCCTTGTGGTCGCCTAAACAAAGTGAGTAGTTTGGATTTAAGGTTACCTTTATCACCTTGTAAGATGGCTTCCTTCAGCCAATCAGAGGTTGCAACAGGGTCAGGATCTTTTGAATTTGCTTTTGCTTTGAACTCTGATGATGTTAAAAAACAACTAAGCTCCGTACTTGATGTTAAACCATCTAACAGTTGTTTATCTTCTTCTGGGCTCCAATTTCAAACACCAGTAGCCCCTCAATCTGTTGCTTCTCCAACAGCTGGAGTAAAATGACACCTAGCTGTTTGAGAAAGTACAGCAGGGGCCATTGGTTCTATTTTAGAAATAATCTTTTTTAAATTCAAGCCAAAGCTCCCCCTGCCAAGTTTCCTTCCCCAATTTCCCCAATATTTCTCCAATTCCCCTTGAAACTACAATTTAAACAGCTCTTAACAGCCTATAAAAGGCTCTATCTGTCAGAGTGTTTGATTGTTTAGTTAATAAAGTCAATTTCTCTTACCTAGTTGATTTATTTTTGCCTGCTCTCCAATCTTGAAATCCAACACCATGATACTACCCAAGTCTTCCCAATGGGGACCATTTGGGTATAAATGGTTCTTTTGGTTGCTCCTTTTCCAGTCCTTTACTGCAAGCATATCTCTTGGAGCCAGAGCAAATTCTGGTTCATCTCCTCCTAATTACCTTGACAAGTCATGGCGCTGAGTGATACCAGGCTTATGGTACACTGCCACTCCATTGTCACATAATCCCCCCATTACTGAGGAACCATAGGTCATGGGGGCCAGTCCGCCTGCTCCTTCCTTATTCCATCCTTTGGCTTCTGTTTTCCTTCTCAGTTATCTTGCAGCTTACTTCATTTTGGGAAGATTCAATCCTCTTTTGGGTCAATACCGCCTGATTAGAGAATTGTTTCATATGGGTATGATCTCTGTTCCAATTGGCTCTCTAGTCACAGGGTTGAATCCATCTGCGGCCATACACCTTTTGGGTGGTATGTTTCCAAGCAGATGGGTTCCTGACAGCTTAACTGAACCCATTTTTAGGCTCTTTTTGGGACCTCAAAACAAACCAAATCTGTTGAAATGGAATTCCAGCTAGGGTTAGTTAAAACCTTGGTCTTGGTTTTTCCCCTTGTCTTAGTCTGTGCCACCACCGTTCTTATCACCAGATCCCACCGCCAATCAAAGTCCAAACATGGTGATCCAAAGCCACTTCAAAACCAGGTTCAGACTGTGGTTTTGAACAACATCTTGTCTATACAGTCGGAGGATGTGGAGTCTAATGAAATCCTAATGATTTTGGCTTTTTCCCAATCCCTCTTTGACATGTCCCTAGACCAATTCCGCACCAACACTCAAAAGGTACATCATGTAGCAAGCAGCTACAAGGGAAGGCCTGCCAATGGTATGTCAAGTCTACCCTGAAGGGAGAAAAGCTTTTTCACAATTACCCTACCTTTTGTGATTCCCTTCTCTCTATAATTTTGCCAGCCTTGTCTAAAGAGGAACTTTGTGACCAGATCTCTAGCCTTTATCAGGGCAAGATGGCCACAAGTGAGGTCCTTGAGGAGTTCACCCATCTCAAGGAAGCCATTGGCATGGACGACAAAGAAAGCTGTTATATGTTGCAAAAACGCCTATCTACGGACATGAAGGCTTTCTTAGCTCATCACATCCTACCCAATACCTACAACAAGCTTACCCAAGAAATCCTTTGTTGGCCCCCCTGAGTTAAACAATTCCCAGCCTGGAAACCCAATCCTTCCAAACCCACCATTTACCAGAAGATCCTTGGGACCAATACCCTCCCAGCAGGTTTGATTCCCAAGGAGGGAGGTGGATATCAGCTATCTGAGGCCGAGCGCAAACGACACATAGACAAAGGATGCTGCCTCTATTGTGGGAAGAAGGGACATCAAGCAAAGGACTGCTTTGCATTGAATTGTGTCCAGTAACATCCTTCTGCGGTCCTTGCTGCCTCTGATCCCAATAAAGCCACCATTAAATCTTATGCCACCTTTCCCGTGATAATCACCTCAAATCATGGGAAACATTCAACACTGACCCTTTTAGATACTGGAGCTATGGGCAACTTTATTGACAACTCCCTGCTAAATTCTCTGGGAATATCAGGAGTTACACTTTCTTCTGTGTTATTGGCCAACAAAACTCAGATAACAGTTCAAAAATTGGCGCTACCTCTCCAAACCAATATTGTGGGCGCTGAATTTCATCTGGAGTTCTTGGCTATTCCAGGTCTGGCATGCCCAGTGATTTTGGGCTACTCTTGGTGCAAGCAAGCCCGTATGAACATCAATTGGGATTCCCATCATATAGATTTTACCAACCATGGTAAATATTTCTTGGTACCCATCAACCTTGACACTTCCTTCTCTGACTCATACCTCTGTGGAATCACGACACTCCTTCACACCAAGGGTTCTCTTCCAGAGAGTCTAAAGGATTACAAGGGTCTTTTCAGTGAAGAGAGCTGCAATGAGATCCCTGCCCACCAAGCTTTGGACTTAAGAATTGATCTCATCCCTGGTAGTACACCAACTTGGGGAAAACTGTACCCCACCAACAGGGCCCAGGGTATTGCACTCAAGGAGTATCTTGACAAAAACCTTTGCAAAGGGTTCATCTGTAGATCAAACTATTCTTGCTCCTCTCCCACCTTCTTTGTTAAAAAGTCTGATGGCACCCTTTTCCCCATGGTTGACTACGCTAAACTTAACTCAATCACCATCAAGAATTGCAATCCCCTTCCTGCTGCAGAAACCCTCACAGACAAGCTTACAGGGGCAAAAATATTCTCCAAACTAGACCTGCAAAACGCCTATAACCAGATCTGCATTTCTGAGGGGGATGAGTGAAAAACAGCCATTAGAACACCCTTTGGCCTGTATAAATACCTAGTCATGCCCTTTGGTCTCAGCAATGCCCCAGCAGCCTTCCAAGGACTCATGAATGAAGTGCTATTCCCCTTTTTAGATACTAGTGTGGTGGTATATCTTGACAACATCCTCATTTACTTGCCTGACAAGGAAACTCATGTTGAACACTTGAAGGAAGTGGTGGATGCTCTTACCAGGGTCAACCTTTTTTTGTAAACCATCTAAGTGCAAATTTTTTGCAATGTAAGTTGAGTTCTTGGGGTACTTCATCAAGTCAGGAGGCTTTGCAATTGCTCCCTCCAAGGTGGAAGCTGTCCAGAACTGGCCTGTCCCCACGTCTTGCACTAAGCTTAGAGGGTTCCTTGGGCCAGCCAACTTCTGTAGGAAATTCATCAAGGATTTCTCAGCCGCTACTCTATCTCTCACTGCTCTTACCTCTAGCAAGGTGCCCTTTGATTGGTACAAGTCTGTTAAGGAATCCTTTGATTGCTCAAAACAGTCTTTCACCTCTGCCCCAGTACTCCTTTTCCCCGACCCTGAACGCCTTTTTTTTTGGAGACAGACGCTTTGGAATATGCCTTGGGAGCAGTACTTATCCAGATTGGATAGGATGGTGAAAGCCACCTTGTGACTTTCTACTTCTATAAGCTCTTGGATTGGGAGAAAAACTATCATGTGTATGAGAAGGAGTTGTACTCAATAGTAAACTCACCTAAACACTGGTAACGTTATCTGGAGGGAAGTAAGTTCCCTACCATCAGGACAGATCATAAGAACCTCCTCTACTTTACAGAGAAAAGGAAGATAGCACCTTGCCTTGTCAGATGGGCAATTGACCTCCTAGCTTTTGACTTCACAATTGAATACACTCCCAGGAAAATGAACGTGGTCCCAGACGCTATTAGCCGACGCAAAGACCTGAAGGACAACAATACTCAAAACCATGACCACAATAATCAATCAGTGCTGACGGCTTCTCAATTTCTTTCCAGCATCATTGAGATTTTGGCATATACTTCCTTGGACCAGGAGATCATGGAAGCACAGATGCACTCACAATTTCAAACAGAGCTTGAGGGAATGCTAAGAAGCTTGCCAAAGATCAACACAATCAACAATCAAGGGAGAACATATGTCAAAGGTGCCTTGGTGGTCCCCAAAGGGGGACTCCAAACCAAGGCAATACTACACATGTATGAGGGTCCCTTGTCTGGACATGGTGGGTTGCTCAAAACTTTGAAACATCTTGGGTGTTGATACTGGTGGCCTGGAATAAAGAAGGACATTAAGACTTGCATTTCCAACTGTTTTGATTGCAGGAGAAACAAACCTTCCAACTCTAAACCCTAGGGACTCCTCTGCCCTTTACCAATACCTTCTTGCCCATGGTCTTCCATATCAATGGACTTCATAGTGGATTTACCTAAGAGTGAATAGAACACCAGCATCATGGTTGTGGTAGACCGCATGACCAAATATGCCATTTTCATTCCCTTTTCTCCATGCACATCAAAGGAAGTAGCAAGCATGTTCTTCCACAAGGTGATCAGTGATCATGGGCTCCCAAAGGACATTGTCTCAGATTGAGGTGTTTAATTCACCTCCCATTTCTGGAAGGCTTTTATAGATCAGATGGGGGTGATAGTGAACTTATCAACTTCTTTTTACCCCCAAACAGATGGCCAAACCGAGCGCATGAATCAAGTACTGGAGGGATACTTGCAACAATACGTAAACTCACAACAGGACAATTGGGTCTACCATTGCCATCTAGCCCAGTTATGTTATAACACTGCACATTATAGCTCAATTGGCATGTCACCCTTCTTTGTCAACTTTGGGTTTAACTTGGAGCCCTTCCCCTCTGATCTCAAAGAATCAGCCTTCCCTCAAGCTTATGAAATAGCTAACAGGATGAAGGAATTACACTCCAATCTGATTGAGTTCCTCACCAAGGCCAGGTCTGAATACAAGAAATATTCTGACCATCACCATTCACTGGTGAAGGAATACCCTGTTGGGTCTTATGTCTACCTCAATGCCCGTAACCTGAAGTTGAAGATTCCAAGCAAAAACTGGGTCCCAAGAAGATTGGTCCACTCAGAGTCCTGAAACGCCTCTTCATTCTGAACTATTAACTTGAGCTAACAGCTGGTTCCAGTATACATGATGTATTCCACGTGGATTTACTTACTCCCTTTGAGGGCAACCCTGATTTCTTTTCAGGGCAGAATCCCAATCCTCAGATTGTCTCAAACACCTTTTAATGGAAGGTGGAGGACATCATTGCACATTACCTAGTCAAGGATAAAGCACAATACTTGGTCAAATGGCTGAACTATGGAGAGGAGTCAAATTTGTGGGAACCAGTGGAGAACCTTGCCAACTGTGAACAGGTCCTGACCAGGTTTCATTCCCAGGGGCGACCTTCCCTAGGTGAGGGTAGTGTCAGGAATGCCTTGTATATCCTTCCTGACAACAACAAGGAATGTTCATTAGTTTCATGGTCTGGGAACTCTTCTCCTAAATTGGGTGTTCTTCTAGGACCTAAAAATGGGTTATTAGAAAGTAGTATCAGCTCCATTTTACCTTTTGAAGACATTAATTCCATCCTGGAGGCCATCCTTTCTTTCAATACGGGGATCAAACCTGGGTCCTCTTGCTCCCCTTGTGGTCGCCTAAACAAAGTTAGTAGTTTGGATTTAAGGTTACCTTTATCACCTTGTAAGATGGCTTCCTTCAGCCAATCAGAGGTTGCAACAGGGTCAGGATCTTTTGAATTTGCTTTTGCTTTGAACTCTGATGATGTTAAAAAACAACTAAGCTCCGTACTTGATGTTAAACCATCTAACAGTTGTTTATCTTCTTCTGGGCTCCAATTTCAAACACCAGTAGCCCCTCAATCTGTTGCTTCTCCAACAGCTGGAGTAAAATGACACCTAGCTGTTTGAGAAAGTACAGCAGGGGCCATTGGTTCTATTTTAGAAATAATCTTTTTTAAATTCAAGCCAAAGCTCCCCCTGCCAAGTTTCCTTCCCCAATTTCCCCAATATTTCTCCAATTCCCCTTAAAACTACAATTTAAACAGCTCTTAACAGCCTATAAAAGGCTCCATCTGTCAGAGTGCTTGACTGTTCAGTTAATAAAGTCAATTTCTCTTACCTAGTTGATTTATTTTTGCCTGCTCTCCAATCTTGAAATCCAACACCATGATACTACCCAAGTCTTCCCAATGGGTACCATTTGGGTATAAATGGTTGTTTTGGTTGCTCCTTTTCCAGTCCTTTACTGCAAGCATATCTCTTGGAACCAGAGCCAATTCTGTTTAATCTCCTCCTAATTACCTGGACAAGTCATAGCGCCAAGTGATACCAGGTGTATGGTACACTGCCACTCCATTGTCACATAATCCCCCCATTACTGAGGAACCATAGGTCATGGGGGCCAGTCTGCCTGCTCCTTCCTTATTCCATCCTTTGGCTTCTGTTTTCCTTCTCAGTTATCTTGGAGCTTACTTCATTTTGGGAAGATTCAATCCTCTTTTGGGTTGATACCGCCTGATTGGAGAATTGTTTCATATGGGGATGGTCTCTGTTCCAATTGGTTCTCTAGTCACAGGGTTGAATCCATCTGCAGCCATACACCTTTTGGGTGGTATGTTTTCAAGCAGATGGGTTCCTGACAACTCTTTGTATTTTAATTTGTGATAGCATTTTCTAGATACAACATTAGAAACTAATATGTAAAAAAACTAATTAATATTTTTTTTTCAATTTTGCTGATGTAAATCCCAACACCATCTAGAAAATTTTCTAGATGGTGTCTTTTGTAGATGGTGTTTTCTAGATGGCGTATTGCACCTATTCTTCTCAGGCTTATGCAGGAATCTGGGAACTACAAGGCAGCTGCGGCCCTTGTTGGAGTGGATCCCAAGTATACCTCCAAAACCTTCAACACCTATATCTGTCAGGATTAACAATTCTTTTCCCCTTGAAACCCGGGCCCAAGGGTGGGATTCAAACCCTGAATCCCCGCAGGCCGCCGACCCTGAGGACTGAGGGGCTGCCTGCCCGCGTTTCCCTGGGGTTGATCCCCCGCAAGCTGAGGCCAAGAATGATGGCCCAGATGGTGAAGCAATCCAAACCAAAGGAATCATTGCACCAAATGGAGGAGTAATCAAGGTGCCTAATGGAGGCAACAAAATTCCAACTATTAGCTTCATAAGTTTGGTTCAACACTAGTGGTGTCAAAACAGCAGGCTTAACCCATCAGAAAGGTTCTGAGCAAGCAGGTTTGTGACCGGCAATCTGATTACCCTGCCACTTGAAGCCAGACTAGGAAGAAAACTCAAATTGCCAAATCCAACAACATGAACAGATGATGATCCTTTATGATGAATATCTTGTTTTGGTGCTTGATTCATTATCAGGATCAAGCCACCCCCTTCACCATCCAACTGTGTGATCAACACAATCATGTTCCTGTTATCCTTGATTCACAATGACTATATAATCACTGTCTCTCAACAAAGATTATTATCTAGTTTCTAAATATTTCCCCCTTGTAACTCTTCTAAAACAGCACAGTTATGACATTGGTAGCACAGGTAGTTTTTCCATCCTACCTCATCTTATATAATTCTGCCTGTTGCCTGTACTTGCTGCGGCCAACAAATCCTTGACAGAATCATGTCTGGCCTTCTGCTGGACTGAACCCTGTACACCCCTGGTGCTGAGATACCTGATGAGTTTGTCCTCTACCAAAATAAGGTGATACCACTCCCTGCCTTCAGCGCCATGTCTGCACAAGGGTTTTTTCAGGCTACCTTCTCTATTCTGCAACCAACCAGCAAAAATACCATACCCTCTTACGTAGCCCAAAGACTGCAAAGCTCTTCCTTGAAACCTTTTGCCGGGGCCAACAATGACAAAGTTGTCGCATGGATCCAGTCCGCCCAGAGCAAACTGGCCCAGATGGAATTCCCACAGCAATTTTGGATTGCGGGAATCTCCATCTGCCTGGCCCACAACGCTGGCACCTGGTGTGACAAGTGGCGCAAAGAACACGTCAACAAGAACTGGGATAACTTCAAGCAAGACTTCTTGGCAAGGTTTGTGCTTAAGGACACAGCGCTCATGATCATACGCCAAGTAAAGAACCTAACCCAGACAGGCACTGTGAAGGAACTCACCCGCGCCTACAAGGAACTCCAACTTTGTGCACCCTCTGACATGGCCTTTGAAACCCCAGCTACACACCTCATGTAATATGATGCCCTTAAGCTGCATGTAATGAGACATGTGAACCTGGACCAAGTGACCAACCTACAAAGCCTGTACCGCAAAGCAGAAAAAGTGGAACAAACATCCAACGCCCTCCATAAGGCACAAACTGGAAAATAGAGAGACCCAAGGATTCCCACACAGGCGGGCGCTCCACTCAACCACCCCCTGGAGGCAACAGGAATAACACCAACCATAAACCCACAAGCTCAAACAGACATGGGAACGGAAACAATGGCCAGTCAAATTGTACTCATTTCCGTATTACTGCCACCAAGGCAATCAAGACAAGGGAAAAGCCCAGGGAGAGCATTAAGCAAGCCAAGCTCTCCCCACACAGCTCCTGACTTGCCTAATGATGAGTACTGACCCAAGGACGTGGACCAATGTCCAATGATCCAAGTACCCTTGCAGGACCCAGTACTGTACACCATTGTCAGACATCCCAATAAACTGATGTCCTATCCTTTCTGTTTTTGCAGTTACACAGGCTCAGCACTCCTGGACTTGGGCGCAGATTGAACCCTAGTCAGCAGCAGCTTTGTAGATAAGTTCAAGCTAGCCACTAATCCTTTGCGGATTAAAAATGTGGCCCTGGCTGATGAACATCACATTGCTGTGACAAGGGAAACTGCTCCCTTCTCTATCATGCTCAAGAACCTCCACTCCACCATCCAAGGTCCCGTCATTGACTTACCAAAGTTTGACATTGTGCTGGGACTAGACTGGCTGCAAAAGAAAAATCCTCACGTAGACTGGGCAACCTCAGTGTTGACTATTAAGCACAAAGGTGTCAATCACCAGATCTACCCTGACTCAGTGGAATAACTCCTACGCAACCACATCTTTTTGCACATCACAGAGACCCTGAACAAAAATAAACCTGAAAGCAATTGACTGGGACTCCTGCCAGTACAAGATAATACACTTCAAAGATCACCAGGATACCTCCACGCCTCAGGATTGCGAAATTGTGGCCAGCCATCCAGAAATCTTCAAGGAAGCTCTACCTGGGCTGCCCCCAGAGAAACACATTCAACACTCCATCCAACTCAAAGGAGCTGTACCCAAAGCGCGCCCTATCTACAGGCTGACCCCAAAAAAAACAACGTCCTACGCGCCTACCTCAAGAAAGCTCTGGAGAAAGGACTTATCTGCCCCTCATAGTCTCCTTTTGGGGCCGCTGTATTCTTTGTGGCCAAAAAATATGGTACCTTACGTCTTGTCACAGACTACTGAGCCCTAAACAAAGTTACCATCAAGAATTGTTATCCACCACCACTGATTGACAATCTCTTTGACGCCTTGGGAGGAGCCACAGTCTTCTCCAAGATTGATCTGATTTTAGGCTACAACCAGATTTGTATTAAGAAGGAAGACATCCCCAAAACAGCCTTCCACACTAAATACGGCTCATACAAATGTGTGGTGCTCAACTTTGGCATGACAAACGCCCCTTCCACCTTTGTGACCTTCATGAACAAAGTGTTTGCGCCACACATAGGCAAGCATGCCCTAGTCTACCTAAACAACATCATTGTCTACAGCCCCTTGGTGGAACAGCACCACAAGAACCTAGAGGCAGTCTTTGCTACCCTGGAACAACACAAACTGTAGCCAAACCCTCAAAGTGACAGTTCTTCTGCAAGCAATTACCCTTCCTGGGACACATAGTCTCAAAGGACGGCATCAAACCTGACAGTCAAAAGATACAAGCCATCTGCAAGATGCCGCCACCCAAGGATAAGTCAGAACTCTGCACCTTCTTGGGGATGGTGGCCTATGCACACTGCTTCATACCTGACTGTGGCATTTTGACTTCCCCCTTATCTGCCATAACAGGCGCCAAATCCAAGTTTGTGTGGACCCCCCAATGTGACCTCTGTTTTAGACGCCTCAAGGAGAAGCTCACAACAGCTCCAATCCTGCAATATCCCAAACATGATGGGGAATATCAAATGGAAACCAACACCTCATATGAATCTATTGGGGGAGTACTACAAATCAAAAATAATGATGCTGACTTCCTGCCCATAGCTTATGAATCACAAAAGTTGACAGATGGCAAGTGTTAATACCCTATCCACAACAAAGAACTGCTGGCCATTGTACACTGCCTACTCAAATGACATTGTTATCTAGAACAACAGGAAGAATTCACAGCATTAACTGACCACAAGCTGCTCATATATTTCAAAACCCAAGAAAATCTATCTCGCCGCCAAGCCCGCTGGATGGAGCTCTTGGAGAGATTCAATATGCTCATACAGTACAAACCTGGTCCCGAGCTTGCCATGGCAGACGCCCTCTCATGCCTATATGTCTGTGCCATGAGAGGGAAAAATGGGCTTGACCCAGACTGACCTCTCTTGGTACTACAAAAAAAGGACAAGGGCTTCCCCCTGGTACAACCAACATAACAAAAGAAACATTTATCAAAACAAACACCTATTTGCTGACGTGTACAAGACCCTACACAGAAAAATGTCCAACGGTACTACCATTCCTTATATCCCCACACACCAACAAGTAGACACCATCCTACAGTATCACAGAGACCTCGGACACACCAAGAGTCAAAACCTATATGAGTTCCTTAAGCACAAGGCCTGGTGGCCAACCCTATATTGTGACGTTCAGGAAGTCCTAGACCAATGTGAGGTATGCAAAAATTTGCCAAAAGCAAAACCCCTCCAAAGTAAGTACTACCCATCCGCACACAACTACCCTTCAAGGTGTGGGCCCTTGACGTTGTTGGCCCCATGCCAGGGAAAAACAACAATAAGAAATACATCATCACCACCATTGACTTTGCTACAAGATGGCCAGTAGCCCAAGCAGCAAAGGCGCACACTGGCAATGACATACAACAATTCATTGTGAGAGAGATAATCAGCAAGTTCAGAAAGCCAGAAATCCTGATAACCAATGGAGGGAAAGAATTGACCTCCAAAAAAACCAATGTATACCTTTCTAAAAATGTGGTCAAACATACCGTGACAACACCATACTACCCACAGGCCAATGGACGTGTAGAGCGGCTTAATGGCATCCTTGTGCAAGCCTTAGCCAAGCTCACCGCTGGGAGACCTGAAGACTGGTATAAGCAGCTATTGACTGCATTACTTGTGTGCCAAACCCAAGTGATCAGATCCACCGGAAAAAGCCCTTTTGAGTTGGTATACAGCACACAGCCAAATATCATTCAAGAATTAATAGGACCTAAACTGAAAATCCCAAGTAAAGCCCTCCTGTGCTCAGACCCTCAAGTTATAGAGACCAACAGCAAGCAAACAGAAAAGGAAAATGAATGTCTGCAAAAAACCTTTGTCCCCATCCAGGATAGACATGAAGTTGGGTACAAAGTTTGTGTCATGAACGTTGATAAAAGCAAACTACAACCCAAGAAAGTAGGCCCAGAAATCATTCTAAAGGTAAACAACAATAACACTTACCTTTTTCAAGGACTCAGGAAGTTTAAACAAGACAAGACCCTACACCATGATTGCCTGAGACCCTGCAAAGCAAGACAAAAACAATGCAAAACCGCCCTGCCTGCCACATAACAACAATTAGTACAGTATGGCGCCCGGGCTCATGACAACCTCCCTGACAACCTACCCCCAGAGGAGGCCAACCTTCAGTTGGGGGGAGTGTCAAAACAGCAGGCTCAACCTGTCAGCAAGGTTCTGAGCAAGCAGGTTTGTGACCTGCAATCCAATTACCCGGCCACTTGAAGCCAGACTAGGAAGTCAACTCAAATTGCCAAATCCAACAACATGAACAGATGATGATCCTTTATGGTGGATACCTTGTTTTGGCGCTTGACTCATTACCAGGATCAAGCCACCCCCTTCACCATCCAGCCGTGTGATCAACACAATCATGTTCCTGTTATCCTTGATTCACAATGACTATATAATCACTATCTCTCAATAAAGATTATTATCTAGCTTCTAAATATTTTCCCCTTTGTAACTCTGCTAAAACAGAACAGTTAAGACAGTGGCCTATCAAGAGCCATCCCTGGAAGAAGGCACAGGCCTGTGGCCCAACCCCATAACCACAGGCCTAGAGCAAGATAATCAAGTTGCCAATTTGAGATCTTTAACCAATGAAAGAACTCCTGGACCAGGTGCCATTTTGCTGCCTTTGAACTCAAGCACCCAGATCCCCCAGTCCCACATTTCCCAATACCCTGATGAACCCCCCATGAAAAATATTAAGTCTGGAAGTGGGGTGCTATATAGACCAAAGGACCCTGCTCTCCAAACTTATTGCCATTTTTGAATAAAGGTTATGTTATTTTGGCTTACACATCTACTGCCTTATTTTGTATTTACCATCTACTAATTTAGTATGAGATCTCCCAGCCCTCCTTTCCATCTGCCCACAGCTTTCTGCCCTCCAGGTGTACCTGTTGGCCCTTTTCACTTCATCAACTACCCTTTGAAACCCAAATACAAGGACTATACCCTGGAAAAGATACTCAAACTTGATCCTTTGGCCCACATACAATCAGAATTTAGATACAACTGTCAAGGCCCCTGAATACTATCAGCACCCAAGTTGGTTAGAGGCAAGTTCAACTACCTGCCTACCTGCCTACAAACTTAATATGGAGCGCATGTAACCCCCAAGCCAATGCCTGCCTCCTTAACCAACCTCCCAACCAATCACACTGGCAAGCTGTTTGGTATTGTGTATATTATCCTCACAGGGGTGATTGACACCATAATACCAGCCGCCAGCCAGTGATCCTGGGTGGGGAAGTCCTTCTCCTACCTCTTTAAGTTAGCTCCTCTCTTGTGGTGGGCTTTGCCTGCAAAAAAACCTGGCTCATGTGATCCCCAAAAATGATGGGCCAGCTGCCCAAGTTTGGATCCCTGACATTATGGCAATCTATTTTAAGCCTGGTACCCTGAGCCCCAATATGTTGATAATTCTTGGGGCATCTTGTATGATTTTGTTTATGATTTTCACTTATTACACCTTTAAGATGACTAAGAACCTGATCTCTTCCATGCAAAAGAATGTGAACATGAGCAACCCTAAGAGACCTGACACTGCCAATACAGCCAAAGGTCCCTCCTCACAGGTGCAGAAAATGATTGTCAACCAATCCCTCACAAAGGTGGAAATGCCCCATATAGATAAACTCACCCTCAAGGAAGACCAACACACCATGCCAGTCCTCCATCAACACTTTCAAGCCAACACTCCATCCTACTCCAGTGACACCAAGAAGGTACTTGGGGTTGCAGCTATGCTCTCCGGAGATGCCTTGGACTGGTTTGGCAAGGCCACAGAAGAAGACATAGAATTCTGCTTAGACTATGCCAAGTTTGAAGCAGAATTGATGGCCACAGGTGAATATTTTGACACTAGATATTACACCCTGAACGCCTTGCTAGAAATCCAACAAGGCTCTCATACTATCCAAGTGTACATTGAAAAATTCCTCAAGTTAAAAACCTGCACCCAGATTGAGGACAAACTAGCAGTCATAATCTCCTAAAAGGGGGTAAAACCAGCCATGAAGAACCTGCTGAAACACCACCCCCCCACTCTCAGTCTAGACAAACTGGTCTCTCTGTGCAAGGGCCTCAGAATAAACCAAGAGAACGCCAGCCCAGCCCAGCACTGCCAAAACCAAACCCCCCACGCCCCACAGAGCTGGGATGACCCCCAAAGAACTCTAGAGACACTATAGAGAGGTAATATGCTTTCACTGCCATGAAGAAGGTCACTTGACCAGAGCCTGTCCTAATAAAAGCACTACACCCATTTCTTTGGCCCAAATAAACACTTCCTCCCAGCCTTACAAGTTTATCCTTGTATCAGTCAACATCAATGGAACCCTCTGAAAACTGAAGGCCTTCATTGACACAGGGGCAGACAAGAACTTCATTGATGCAGACTTAGCTCAAGAACTAGGCCTGTCTGCATCAGGGAACTGTCTACAGATCATCATGGGAAACAGCACCAATGACAAGGAATACAAATACAATCAAGAATTGTCCCTAGTTATAGGGAGTAATATGTACCCCTTGTCTCTCATCCTGCTAAAAGGTTTACCACACCCCCTCATCCTTGGAGACTCCTGATTGGACAGGCATATCCTCATCCTTAACTACTGAGAACAGACTTTCACCCTGGGGGACAAAGAAAACCTCAACACTGTATTCTTTTTCACCAACCCAGAAGGATTACCTACCCAAGGGCTCTGTTACAGTAGAAAACCAAATGAAAGGAATAGTACACCCCCATAAGACCAGAAACCAGCAAAGAACCACTGCCAAACCCTTGAAAGAAATAGACAATTTAAATGCCGCCATTGAAAAAAATAGGTCAAAGCTGGGGTTGCTCAAATAGCTCTTGAAAATCTGGACTTGCCATATTTTTATCCAAATAATTATGACAAGAAAATCACATGTTATACATTATTTGGGGATGGCAGCGCTCAACCTGCTGGTTGCTGGAATTGTTTGAATTATGACAACATTGCCTCAAATTCCAATGCAGGCCCTCTAACTGCTGAAAATATTCTTGCCAGCCAATCAGATGCTATGGAATCCCTACCACTCCCATCCCAAACTCCCTTAAAACTTTCAAATTCCCCTCTGGAAACTTGTTTCTAGATACTTTACTCATACTGGAAAATAAAGAAAGTTCTAAAAAAATTCTTGAACATCTGGGCCTGTTACAAAAGTAACAGTTTTGAGGCCCCGGGTGGGAATTGAACCCGCTCCTAGCCACCAGGCAGGGCTAGCGGGCAGGGGAGATTTGCCTGCACCTGGATTTTTGCTTTTCAAAGAAAATCCAGGTGCAGGAATCATTCCCGCCTTGGTGGCAGCTGAGGGCCCCGTTTTGGGCCCCAAAAGCTACACCCAAGCCTTGGTGGGTTTGGCTAAGCCTGGGCAGGCTATTTTTAGCTGCCCAGTAAACCCAGATCAAGCCCACCCTCCATTAAGTAATTTGGGGTCCCCAATTGGGGACCCCTTTTTTAATCAAGTTCTTTTATCTCAAGAATGCCTGTCAAGCCAGTCCCAGAATAGTGATCAAATTGGGAAAACCCCCATGACTCCTGCAGCTAAACCTGCCAGAACCAATGGCCAGCCAAGCCAAGATGGACCATCAAAAAGTCAAACAACTGTTCCTGAAAACCCCAAAAATGACCATGAAGCAGCCAACCAAACAGCAGAACCTGAGATGCCAAGCCTTGCCACACAGATAGCACCAGAAGAATGCCCAGAGACACCTGCATGTGAGTAAGTATATAAATCAGAAGCACTTGAAAAAGTTCTTTATTGTCATCCTTACCAAATAAAGTTGTTATGAACCTTTGGTTCACCAATCTGTTTCCATACATAATTTTGGTACTCTTTCATCTCATACACCCAAGCGTCAGTACCCACCCACTGGGATAGATAGCCAGACTCCAGTTGACAAAACCAAAGCCTTTGACTACTACTGTCCACCCAACGCACCATTTGGCCCTGTGCATTTCACTGAGTATCCCGCCAATCCTGACCATGAACCCTGGACATTGGAAGATTTGCAGTGGTACACCTGCCCAAACGCACCCAAGGAACCCTACCAAATTGTTCATGACGGCAAAGCAAACACCATCTATCCTTTGATCTTCAATGGGAAGTACAACAATCCTACTGCCTACCTGGTCCCCATGGAACCACCCCCAACACCCAAACCAACCATCTCAACCCCACCCACTTCTAATGCCACTGGCCAGAGTAGTCAATTCCTGGGAGTGCTTTACCTGGCGCTCACAGGATTGATTGACTCTGCCTTGCCAGCGGCTGGGCCCTGGGCTGTGGCAGAAAAGGCCCTTTCCTATCCGGTAAAGTTAGGTCCCATCATCTGGTGGGCCATGCCAGTACCTGCTTTGACTTCTCTCTACCTGATGGAGGTCCAAAGTACACCTGTCATCCTGACAGATTCATTTAAATTCATTCTAAAACACATAAACTAAAAACAATATACCTCAGTGAATAATAAGCCAATTTTGATGTCCAATAGCTTAATTTAAAGCTGCAGATCAGCTCTACATTTTGAAGGCTTTTAAAAATCAAATACTAAATTTTAAAATAATTAGTTTAGCCTTACTAAACTTAATAGTGATACTGATAAGGAGCGCCTTTTGGGGAAGCTTCAAATATAGAATTAGGAAGAGAAGAAGTATATTTTATTGGATAATACTTTAGACTTATATAGCTTTAGCTGTGGCGGGGATTTTAGTTGGATCAAACCCAGGGGCTGGTCATGTGCTGGATGGGTTCAATTGCTGGATACCTGGACAGTCATGTGATATTGGTTTGCTGCCATTTCTGGTATGTCAAATGGTATATTGGAAAGACACAAAATTGGGCAATGACTGGATGTTAGCTGTGATGTCAATAGTTGGAATACTTGTACATCCAGAACCTTGACACACCCCTCCCTTAAGGGGTTACTTGGGTACATCAGGAGGGGGCTGTGTCTTGACGGCTGCCGCCTGATGTTCCTGGAGTTGTTTACTAGTGGGCACCAACTGGGTTGAGTGTTCTCCTTTGCTAGGGCGGAGGCAAGATCTGTGATACTTTTTGTTGATGGGATCTTTGGCACCCTGGAACTTAACCAGGTAGGTGTTCCTGTCTGGTTGGTATCTGATGATTCTTGCTGGTCTTTGTGTACTGAGTCTAGCTTCTTTCTGTACCCAGCTAGGACCCAGACGGGGGAGTTGAAGGGGAGTGGGTCCTCTGTTGAGGTTACCTTTTGGGTTTTGAGTCTCTTTGTTTCTGCCAGTTTGGCTTTGAGGCGTATGTGTTGTAGAGCTGATTTCTGTTCTACTGTGGGAGGTTTTCCTGGGTGAATTTTTATGTATGATTGGTTGTTATGGGTAACTATATCTGGTTTGTACCCATAGGTTAGTTCAAACGGTGAGTAGCATGTCCCTTGATTGGTACAAACCCGGGATACTAGTAAAGCATGTTTCACATAGAGTGGTCATGTGTCTTTGGCTTTGCCATCCATGATTTTTTCCAGGGTTCTGATAAGGCTGTTTATAGGTGTTCAACTCTGCTGTTGGCCTGTGGCCTATAGGGCAAGGTTGTGGAGTGTTTGATGTTCTTTGTTTTTAGATTGTTGTTTACTACATGGCCTGTTAGCTCTTTTGCTCCATTTGTTATGATGTAGTCTGGTGTGCCGTAGTCTGCTATGATTGCTTTATTGATGAATTAATTTATTGTTTCCACTTTGTGATCTTTTGTTGCCCAGCAGATGGGCCAACGTGTGGCAAAGTCAATGGCTACAATTAGGAAATGTTGATTTGTTTTGGTTTCTGGGAAGGGTCCCACTACAACCAGTACCCAAACTTTGAATGGTTCAGGGTCAGGTACTGGGTTGACTGTTGGCTGTGGCGCCTTGGTGCTGGCATATTTTTCACACACTGTGCACTTCTTTAGAACCTCAATTATGTCTTGCTTCAGGTTGGGCCACCATACTATCTCTTTTAATGTGAGATATAGGTTGTTAGCCTTTGTGTGTCCTAGAAGATGGTGGTATCTTAGTATAGTGTCAACTCTTTGTGTGAGTGAAATTTATGGAATGTGTTTATCCTTGATGATTTGGTATACCGTGTCATTTGATACATGGAAAAAAAATTTGTTCTTTACTAGCGTATCATGGGTTAGTTGGTGTGTGGAGGGATCCTTTCCTTTTGTCTTGTACTCAGTGTTGTATAGGTTGGGCCAGTTGGGGTCCAGGTGGTCAGGGTGATCCTCTCTTGGCTGGCATAGCCTAGAGAGAGCATTGGCTGTGACCAGCACTGCCCCCTTTTTGTATTGGATATCCAGGTTAAGCTTTTCCAGCAAGGACATCCATTTGGCTTGGCACCGTGCAAGTGTGTTCTGAGTTTTGAAATAGATTAAGGATTTGTGGTCAGTTAGCACTTGGACGTTTAAGTGTCCTTTGAGATAACATCTCTATTTCTTGCATGTGTGATAAATTGCTAACAATTCCTTATCGTGTATTGGGTATCTCTTCTCAGTGTTGGTCAGTCTTCTGCCTTCATAACATACTGGCAGGAAATCTTGCTGCCCTGGCTGGCAGATGCGTAGGACTGTGCCAATGGCGGTGTCACTAGCGTCTGACTCAAGCTTGTAGCACCTGTTGTTATTAGGGTATTGCAAGATTGGTGCTTCAATCAAAGCTTGTTTTAATAGATGGAAATTCTTGTTGCATTCTGGAGTCCAGATGAATTTCTTTTTGGCATTACCTTTGGTTAGGTCATTGATTGGTGAGGTGAGCTTTCCGCAGTCTTTGATGTATTTTAGGTAAGCTACCATACCAAGAAAGCATCTTACTTGTTTCATGGAGGTGGGGCGTTGCATATTATTTATGGTTTTTATTTTATCTGGGTCTGCTTTGATACCACCGTCAGAGACAATGTGGCCCAAGAACAGGAGTTCCTTTTCCATAAATTGGCACTTACTTGGTTTTGCATAAATTTTGTGCTTTGTAAGTCAATTGAGTGTCTTGCAGTCATGCGTGAGGTGTTCCTCTTTTGTTTTTGAAAATATGATGATGTTGTTGAGGTAACATAATGTGTTTGAGAGTCCATTTAGCGCCTGGTTCATCATGGTGACAAATGTCGCTGGGGCATTTGTCATCCCAAAATTCATTACTTTACATTCAAACAACCCAAATTGCGTGCAGAACGCGGTCTTTGGTATGTCTTTCTCTTTAGCTTCAACTTGGTTGTAACCAGATGTGAGGTCAATTTTTGAGAAATTTTTTGCTCCAGAGAGCCTTGCAAATAGGTCTTCTATGAGGGGAAGAGGGTATTTATTCTTTACTGTACTTGTGTTTAGTGCTCTGTAGTAAGTAACTAAGCAAAGAGATCCTTCTTTCTTCTTTACAAAGAAGACCGCTGCCCCCCACAGGGATTCAGACGGACGAATGAATCCTTTGGCTAGATTATCCTCAATGTGGGCTTTAAATGTTTGTGTCTCCATGGGAGAGAGTCTGTAGAGGGATGTAGGTTTGGGCATGGCTTTGCATAAGTTGATGCCATGTTTGACCTCTTGTTTGGGGGGTAACTCTGTGAGTTCTTCCTTGAATACATGAGCGTATTCATTTAGGAGTGCCGCAAGTTCTGGGCATTGGACCTTTTGTGTTTATATGTTATTAAATTTGGAGTACCTCATTATGTGGAGGGTACTGTCTTTGGTTAGATGTTCAGAGTCATCTTGATTTATGACTTGGACAAATACTGTGTCTCTTAGAATGAGGTCATTAGGTTCTTTGAGAATGTTGAAATTGACTCCATTGCGTTTTATTGTCATGGTGTTTGTCTTCCAAAATACGCTGGGATTCACTCAGGTGAACCAGTCCATGACTGCTACAATGTTGTAGTTTATGTTGTTCATGACAAGTTCTTTGATAGACTTTTGTATGCCTTGAAGGTCAATTCTGAAGGGAGTTGTTTTGCCTTTGAGTAGAACCTTTGATTTTTCTGCCATTTTGGCATATTTGAAGTTGAATTTGACAACTGGTATTTTGTACTTGGTTACAAAGGGTTTGCTAACCATAGTGTGTTGTGAACCAGAGTCAAATAAAATTTTATGTGTATGTGATTTGTAAGTACATGGATAGACAAGAAGTTGTGAGTGATCTTTAATTTTTATGTTCATAAAAATGGAGGATTGCGGGACACGTGGGATGCAAGCAGCAAAATTTGTGCCTTGGTACAGTTTCTTGTCAAGTTGGGGGGAGACAGGGGCACTTAAGCCTTTCCCCCCTCCTCTTTTCCCTGTTCCTCTGGTTTGAGACTTTTGAGGTCAGAGAATGTGGGGTCAGATTTGTAGCAGGTTGCTATTTCAGCATTGTTTACTTCAGTGGTGTCCTCTTTCTTGGGATGGGAGTGGTTTGCACTTTGGCTGTGATTGCCATTGTTGCAATTAGAATTGCCGTTGTTATGGTTGGTGTTCTGGCGTTTATTGCCATTGGAGTTTTCTCTGCCATTGCTGTTTGAGGAGCAATTGTCTGGTGTGTGCAGCATATTCCATGTTTGTGCGTTTTCCTGCGCGCTTGGCTTCTACAATGAGAACAGGCATGGAGTTATTGGCCTCTGGGCAGATGAGGGCAGCAACAGAGGGTTTCATTCTGTTGATGAAAGAGACTGGTATGTACGTTGTTTGCTTGTGCTGGGGTTTGGATCTTGCGATGTATTTCCTCAAATTTATTGGCATAAGCTGTGATAGTGGTCTTCTGAGGAAGATTGCTGAGCTGTATTGCAATGTCTTGGAGAGATTCAGTGACGCGGAAATTGTGGGTGATATTGGCTTTGAACTCTTCCCAGTTGTCAAGCTGGTCGTCAGTTCGTGAGCCAACCCAGGTGGCAAACCAGTTAGCTGCGGCCTTGTATAGGCACTTGCTGGCTTCTTGGACCCATTTTTTGTGGGGAATGCGGCTGGTACGGAGTTTTGCGGCTGAGTGGTCTAGCCAGTTGATGATGTTTTCTTTGTTTTTACCAAAGAACTTGTCAATACCAATGTATTTGGTGTTGGTAATTTTGCCTGTGATAGGTGGTTGTGTGTTTGTTTGTGATTGTAGAGAGCAACTGTATTAAATTATCTTGGCACATGCTTTGGGAATGACCAGATGTCGTAAATTAGACAACATGTGTATAATGGTCAAGGCTATCAGTGGAATTAATCCTGATAGTCAAGACTAAACTGGTTTGCATCCAAATCTGTCGGATCTGACGAACTTGTAATTCTAATTGTATCTTGGACGTTACAATAGGTTAGCCGTACTATTACATCCAAGTTGGATCGGGTTCGGGAATTACTAGCAGCTTCCGTAATAGGCAGCTGCAAGCTGCAGCCACTCCGGGGTAATGCGCACCCACTCTTCTTTTTCAGATTGTCTGGATTGTCCTAAGATAGAAAGAATACAGATGTAAGAGCCTGGTGGATATCAGAAGATCATGTAATGTTCCTAACAATGGTGCAGGTGTTAATAACACTTTTGCAGCCATCGTACAGCCAGAATGGTATATAAACTTCCTTTCTTTCCAAATAAAAAAACACACTTTCACATATTAATTCTTGCCTTTGCTCAACTCAGTTGTTACCTATTAATTAAAGGTAAAGACTACAGAGTCATTGGACCTGTATTAATTTGTGTTTAGGCCTATTACTATACTCTACCAAGCAACTAGAGACGTTAACCCAAAAGACATCAACCAGGCCAATTCACGATACCAGACCTTTGAATACGATGCATCCACTAGGAATGTCTTCATCAATGTTGTGGGCGTGTAAGTATGTCTTCCAGGTATCCTGGGATGTGGCCTGGTTGAGTATGTGGGCAAAGGTGGGCGGGTTCTGTTCAGTCATTTTCTCTTTCATTGGCGTGGTCAAAAACCGTAGTGCTACCAGTGATAAGAAGCGCCTTTTGGGGAAGCTTTGAATATAGAATTAGGAAGAGAAGAAGTATATTTTATCAGATAATACTTTAGACTTATATAGCTTTAGCTGTGGCAGGGATTTTAGTTGGATCAAACCCAGGGGCTGGTCATGTGCTGGATGGGTTCGAGTTGCTGGATACCTGGACAGTCATGTGATATTGGTTTGCTGCCATTTCCGGTATGTCAAATGGTATATTGGAAAGGCACCAAATCGGGCGATGACTGGATGTTAGGTGTAATGGCGATAGTCAGAATACTCGTACATCCAGACCCTCGACAATACTATACTTATTTAGGTTTAGTTTTTATTTATATGTGGAATATATAATTTTAATTTTAAATTTAAATAAATATAATTGAAAGTACCTTTTAATAAAGTAATTAAATAAAATTTTAATTAAACATGTGATAAGTAATCCAGGCCTAAAAATAAAATAAAATAAGTATAATTGATTTATTAAATTAAACTTTAATTATGTCCTTGGACGGGGCAACCGCCTAGTATATATTAATGATGTGCCATATTGGACATGGCTCATATTGAAATATATCTAAATTTGGTGTGAGCACAGCGTGCAACATATATCAGCAGGAGTTTAAAACAACTAGTTATCTGATACTGCATGATAAATTTAAAGCAATTATTTATCAGATATTGTAAAATAAATTTAAAGCATTTACTTATCTGATATCATAGAACAAACACCAAGTATGATTTATCTGATATTACAGAATAAATATTTGTATATTTAATTTATCTGATTATGTTAAGTAAATCTGAAGCCTTCCTTTATCTAAAATGCATGAGCTTTGATTTATTTTTATCAGGAAATGGGATTTAAATTAAACATCAGCGGTTGATCGGGTAGCGATTTAAGACCAAGGTACGGAAATATCTGATAGTCCAGCTTGGATACCAGCTAAGCGTAGCCAAGCCATTCCATTTATATTGGACTTTTAATGGGATTTTCATCTTTAAATATTAAACTAAAATCCCTGCCCTCGATTGGGAAATGCCCTTCTTAGGGCTCGTGCAGATCTGCAGGCTGGGACGAGGGGTATAACGTAATAAATATATTAAAGGGATCAAGTTGGCAGTTTAATCGGGCTACTACTGCAGAGTCTGGGCAGTGAGGGCGTTGTTGGGCTAGAAAACACGGAGCTGGTTTGAGATGGCAGATTTAAAGAGCATTGGTGCTGGGGAGTGGTATGAGAGGGGGGTTATAAATAAATAGTTTAAGATATAATTTTAAATTGAAGGGTGGTTTTTAAAGGGAATGTGTCTAAATAATTATTCATTTTGGATGATGATTGGGGGTATGCGGCTAGTTGGCACTTCGGGCAAAGGGGGGAATCGATTCATCTCATGGGTGATCTGTTCGGATCTCAAGTCTTCGATGAGGGTGAGCTTGTTGGTGTAAAGCTTATCGATCCTGGAAAAGAACTTGCGGTGCCTTGGGGGGTGGGTGTGGCCGCCAAGCGAGTTGATCTGCTCGTCAAACATCATGGTGAAGGTGATACTGCAAATTGAGAACGAGAAGAGAGGTGGTTTACCTTGGCTTGGGGGTTTGGGGACAGGAGATGTTGAACAGATCAAAGAAGCCGCTGCTCTCCTTTATAAGATAGTATCCCTCGGGGCATTTGATGGGTGGCGGACAGTAAAAGGTGTCAAGCACCGAGTACCCAGGCTCAGCCATGTGCAGGCTTTTGAAGAAGTTGCTCACGGCGATGTTTGTCACCTGCTTGTTAGTAAACATCAAACAGTGGGCTTACAATATCCTCTTGGCGGTAGTGCCCAGCGATGGCATACCTGAGCGTCCACTTGTCCGGGCAGAAGGCCTGGCCGAAGCTTAGGCTTATTAACAGCATAAGCAACTCCAGAAACATATTGTCAATTCCGCTTCCCCTTCTGCTTATATCACCAAGCAGCAGCATCCATGGCAATCTGCCGTTTAATCTCCAGATTAGCTCGCATTTCTTAATTAAGCCATTCACTGCACTTTACTTCGATTATCACTTTACTTGCAACTGACGATCCTTTTTTGAAACCCACTCACCAGCGCTAACGTTTATCCTGTTTTACTCCCCACTTGAACAACACTCTACATCCATTCCACAACCAAACACCCACCAATTCGATGTACCAATATTCCTGCACTTGCCTTGCCAAGTATCAAACTATCCCCACCAACTTGCGTCAAGCCCTTAAACAGCATTTGTCAAGTACAGACTCTGATCGCGTTGACTTGCGACTAATTTATACACAAAGTCCGACCAACTCCCATCATTACCCAACCCACCTTTCTCTCCTATCAAGTCCTTATAAATGTTAAACCAAAAATACCCTCCTTTCCAACCTTATAAATGCTAAACCAAAATATCCTCCTTGAATCGATTCCCAACTCATTTGAAAGAAATCCAACCCTGAAGCACGCTTTAATCAAAACACGATTTGATTTGTCAATACCACCAAGTATGACACCCAAACCATCCCAAACCCAAACTTCTCCATAACCACAGGAATATCCCAGCGACTAAAACAAACTTCATAAACCGCAATAAACCCTTCTCAATAAACTCTAGTGCAAACCTATGGAAATCTCACCCCTTAAAGCTCCTAGCTCTCAATAGATGATTCAATATATAGCCGCCAAAATATTTATCAAGATATCGGCATTCCACAAAAAAAAGAAAATCCATGATTGAAAATACTACATTCATCACATTCAAAACTAGTTATTATAAAAACTAATAGCCTACAAAGATAAATACCTTAATAGACCAGTACTTGGTAAGCCAACCTTTAACTCTGCTGACAGCATCAAGTCTCTTGAACCAGAGTAGATCTAGGGCTGCGTCGTCCCACCCCCGGACAAAACCCAGATTCTGTCCGAAGTTTCTGAAAATGTGGAAGGTAATATATTTTCTATTTCAAGCTAATTTTAAATCCGATCTTCCAGAATGCCGGAAAAAAGATCTTTGTCCGGGGGTGGGACGCCGCAGCCCTAGAGTAGATCCAATCATTGTGAGGCTTCATAGGGATCGTTTTTATGCTTTAACCAGCTACTCACCTTAGTTCTGAGACCCTGATTCCCAGAATCTAATTCCCAGCATTATGCTATAACTTTGATCAATTAACAATAAAATCTTATCTTAAAATACTCCAAACAGTATCATAACATCAGATATCGGTTCCTATGAATAAAGTGGTTACCTATAGCCACTCCAAATTCAATATCCATTAAATATTATTCGTAGGGCTTTGGGAAATTAATTTTTCAGCATCCTAAATATATCAATATAGATTAAGTCCTACTTTTTTGGAGGTCAATGCAGATTGATGATGTATTTACCATCCAAGTGTCAGGTATATACTTCTTAGAAATATAAAAATAAAATAAAGGTGGAAATTAAGAAGGGTGTGATGCTTTATTTGATATGAAGATGTGATATTACATAGTTTCAAGAGAAGCCACATGCTGTCCATGTACGTCATGGCAGTCATGGGGCTTGTCCAGGCAGTGTTCCTCATAGGACTCAAAAATGCTGATTCCCATACAACATGAGAGGATATGGCAGGAGTGTCACTGAGTATTCAGTAGTTGGGTCATTTCTTGGGGAAATGATTCTCCAAGAGAGAGTAATTGTAGATGTTAAGACATTCCCCTGGGGTTTTAGAAATGAAGCTTTGTTAATTTTTAGAGTAACTTGGATATGTGCCTGATATTGATCCAGGTTGGTACAGTACTTATTAAAGTTATGACACTAAGCAAAATAACTGAAATTTAAACAAAACATCTCATGTGTAAACAAAGTCAGCTCATATGGACCCCAAAACATAATTGAACTCAAACTATTGTTAACCAACCTAAATTTATTGGTTCTAACTCCATTAAAAATCTCAGCTGTTTCTGCTTAAATCTTGGGCTCTTTGCTTAGTGCCGTAGCTTTGAGGCTACTGTACTGGAGACAGGTAATTGTGAATTCCTATGGGCATGTCTTGTGTTGCACAGGCAAAGTTGGCCGTAATGCATAAGTTTTCTTTCTGTACAGGTACCAACCCCATTTATGGGGTGGGTGCTGTTAGATCAGACTGTCATAGCAGTACCAACCCTCTTAGTCCTGGATCCAGCTTGTGTTAGTTATAGTTAACCGCCCAGATCTTGTCCCCTGTTTGATTTCTTTCTTCTTGGATTGGTATGGCTTATCTTTCAGTGCATTGTTTTTCTGCTCTCTTGTTCCTGTCTGGCCTAATGTACATTGTGATCATTGTCTTGATGTAACTTTTAGGTAGGGTTAGATATGGTCTCAAATCAGTGCTGAAAATAGCTAGCATATGTCCATATTCAAGTTTATACATGATTTTACCTGTATTATGTTTATTGAATATACAGAAAACCATGATCACTATGGTAGCATGTTGACCCAAAGGCAGAGGTTGTGTGTGAATATTTTTTTGATGCATCTTCTAATGATCCATTAAAGATTTTGACCCTCCCATTTTCCTGGAGGTGGTAGGTACTACTGATTGTATGCTTTATGTCATTCCTGACAAGGTAAACATAGGTGTTATTGGTAGTGAGTTATGTCCCTCCATCTGTGATTAAGAGTCTGAATTTCCAAACTTGCCAATTCTTTAATTGCCTATAAACTTTCTCACAATTTCCTCTTTGTACTTCTTGGTAGCTTTTGCTACAAGCCATTTTTTGCATAATAAATGACTGTGATGATGTGTTTTTACCTTTTTCACCTTAAATGAGTTTTATGATGTACATTGCCCATAATTTGAATGGTTTGGTTATATATATAGGGATTAAAGTCTAGATAGTGTCCTGGAGCGTGCATACTTTTTACAGACTTTACATGGATAAAGGAATTTTTTGATGCTGTTCAGCATATTTGGTCAGAGGTAGCAGAATTTGAAATATTCATGTATATTCTTGATAAGGATTTGTCCTAAGTCTCTATAATAACAAAGGATGATGGCAATGTTTTGTGTTGGCAGAATGTATGTTACAGTGTCTTCACTTGGCAGTATGTGTAAATTTACACCTCCCCCTTGGGCCTCTACTTCAATCCTCACCAAATTCTTGGGAATCTCTGCCAACTTACACCTGGATATTTGCCAAAGATTTACTGAAAAAACCCCAAGAAAGGTCCTCACACTATTAATTGCTGAATTAGTCTGAAAATGCCCCCACCTAACCCACCCAAGAGACACCTCTGGTTAAATATCATGTGCAAAAGCAGCCGGGAGCAGTGGTAATTGCATTCAAGACAGGTTCCTCAATTTTTAGTTGAGTCAGTTTTCTCTTTGATTTTGTCCATTTGAATTTTTCCAGATTTTCTTGCCTCAAGAGATGCCTCCATATTTCTTCATATCATTGGCCAATCAGTTTTGGACATCCAACTTCTGATCCAAATTCAATCCCCTCCCTTTAAATGAATGCAAGAGTTGTGAAATACCTTGCTTCATCATTCTCTAATCTAATAAAGTTTGAAATTTGTTAGTAATTTTGACCATTTGGGTTTTCTGTTTCTTTTGGTGTTCAGTTAATTCCTCCCCCCTTTGGCCTCCCAGGAATTGTGTTGGCGACCTTTTGGTTGTTTCTGAAACCACAATTTTATTACAGTTGAGAGCATGGTTCTATTTCCTACTAACCTGCTCCCCAATTCTCACAGTATGCAGATAAGAGCACCATAGACGTTTTTAACAGGTGTTTGTTCTTAAGGACTTTTTTGAACATCCATTGTATTTCCAGGTAGTAAGCCTTCTTGAAATACCTCATTATCAACATGGGCCAATTAGGGTCTTCACCATTAGTGCAGAGCAGATGTTTACAGTACAACCTTGATATTACAGCTGCTGTAAGTAACTATTTGCCTGGTTTATATTAGATGATCTTGGGGTATCTTTGGATAATGCTCATTCATTTAGCTTGTCTTATTGAGAGATGTTATTGTTTTTGTCATGAATGACATTTCAATACTTGTATTGAAAACCTGGAAATTGAAACCCAGTTCTCAGGGAAAGCTTTATGTTGACCAGAGTGGACAGGGAACCACCCAACTGCTAGTTGGGTCAAGCCCTGGACCACCAGAGATAGATGACCCCAAACAGGGGGAACAGAAACCTGCCAACCTACCAAGCGTCAATACTGGAGGTTTGAAATCAACATCAGAGACCCTAGAATTGAACCCTGACCCTCCAAATACTACTCAAGTCACACAAAGTGGACGGGAACCTGCCCACTTGTTAAATTGCAAACCTGAGTTGACAAGTTACTCCAAGACCCGCCAGTCTCCCAAGGACAATTCCCCAAAAGGTCACCAGATTGATGCCAACCTCGCGCCACCAAAGATCTGGACCTATGCAGAGGTTGTAGCTTGCCTTAAGGAGGTTAAAACAAAACCTACTGTCAACTCTGCCAATGACCACCAGCAACTGCCAGTCTTCAGTCCAGAATGGGTAGTACAATTGAACTACTCAGGTGATATAGTGAACAGTGGCGGCAGAACAAAGCATTGCCACTTCTATTCACCAGAGCAGGCACAACCTGGATCTGCTGCCCTCCAGACTCTAAGCCAAGATCCATACCCCACCAGTGCCCTGTCTGCAAACCTGAACCCTGAAAAAATTGAAGAAGCAAAAACCCATGGTATAAAAGCGCCGGCGGTATGGTGATGATCATATTGTCATTTTCAATAATAAAGTTTTATGAACCTTTGGTTCAAACAAATCTTAACTTATCTAGTCTTAGTGATATTCCATCTTAACTCTGGCCAAGTAGACCATCAGGCAACCGCCCCCTCTGGAGACCAACCTGCTGACCCTTCCCAGGCACTATACCGTCCCCCAGGAGCCCCTTTTGGACCCGTGCATTTTACCAAATACCTGCCCAACCCTGCCTACGCGGAGTACAACTTGGAGACCATCCTCATTGATGATCCCTTGGCAAGGACTAGAGAAACTGAATACATAGAACATGAAGGAAAGTGGTATGAGAGGCCGCCCAGATTGTTCAAAGACAAGTACAATTATCTGCCTACCTACTTTGTTCCCATGACTCCACCCTTAACCCCGCAATCCAAATGCCCATTAGAGACCCCCACTGCGGCCAAGACTACATCTACCTAACTGTTTGGAGTACTCTACATTACTTTGACAGGAATGGTAGACACTATGGTTCCCAATTCAGGACCCTGGTCTTTGCTTGGGTGATATGTTTCCTATATTATCAAGTTAGCACCCATCCTATGGTGGGCATTACCCTCTGGCCCAGACGTATTCCAACCCAAGCCAACCAATGCTTCTACCTATGCCTGTCTTCCTGACGGTTTTAAATGATACTTGGGACTTGTGGTCAGTTAAATCTTTGAATATCTGTGCACCTTTTAGATATCAATGTCATTTCATTAGGCAATGGACAATTGCTATTAGTTTGTTTATCATTAATGGGATATCTTTATTAAACATCTGAGAGTTTTCTTGACTCATATGCAACAAGGAGGAAGTCCTTTTCTTCTGTCTATATTTGAAGTACACCAATAATGGCATAGTTAAACATATGTATCTAACTTGTAGGCTTCTTTTAGTCAGGGCTTTAGAGTATAGATGCTATGACCATGAATTATTTGTGTTGACAAAAGTGTTTCTTCTAAAGAAGGGTCCAGAAAAGCCTGGTACTCTTTCCATTGATTATGGATAATGGGGCAGTCAGTGCTTTCCATTCTGGGGTAAATCTCCTGGCATATACAATAATTTCCAGGAAGATCACAAGCTTATTCTTGTTGTGTGACAGCAGCATGTCAGTTATAGCTTTAAAAATTTTCAGAATCTTGTTTTGTTTCATCCCTGCTGATGATATGGCCTAGGAAGAGTAAATTATTGGAGAATAATTTACAATTTGAGAGCTTAGCAACCAATTGTTTGGTCTGGAGTGTAGTGGGTATTATGAGGATTTCTTTTATTATTGTTCTTTAGTTGTGATGAAAATTGATGGATAGTAAGAAGAGGTCTTCATATGTTGGGGAATCACCACCCAAATCCACATAGAGTTGATGATTAGCCACCAACAAATCTTCAAATACTGTTTTGTAAAATTTCCAAGTGATACACTAGGGTTAAGCAAAATGATTAACCCTAACTAAAAGAGCCCAAGATAAATAGACTGGGAGAGAATCAGGGTGTCTTCAGCGTAGAATTCAGGACATTGAGGTGTAACAAGTGTTTCAGTTTCAGATGTGGCAGGGAAAACTCCAAGATTTGAATGTGTTGGGGCAAAGTTATGAGGCACTAACAACAAAGAACTCAAAGCAGGGCACCATCTTCCAGTGATAATCTGACTCAAGATCAGGTTATATGGAATGTTGCGGAGTAGACCCACTACAGGATACATTTGAAAAATAAAGTTAGACCAAGGTAATATTGATTTTATTTGAGTAAAAATTTTAGGGAGGACTCAACTCTTAAGAGTTGAACAGTGAAAATTTTCCCAGATATATCAAAATTTGACCAAGCAATACCACCTGGATCCTTGGATTTTATTCCTTCCATATTGTCAAGTGAGTGCCTAGTCCAGTTTGAAAAGACCCTTGTGTGACCAACTTCCAATAACCATACTGATAAATAAGGTTGTATCAAGTGACTCATATTATATTGATTTATCAGCGTCAGTTTGCAATGGGGAATCAAATCTAACTGGCAAACTGGAGCAGCTGTAACCCATTTTCAATCAACTGTTTGATTTAAATCAGTCAAATCAGTTAATTTGATTAATGGCTTTACAGCTTTCTGCTCCTTCCTACTTGGCCAAACAATTCCTGGCATTATGGAATCTATCATGACATTATTTGGCTGTAGATAATTATATCATCTAGGTAAACTATGGTAAAATTTCCAGCAGGCAAGTTCCTTAGGTCAAAGTTTCTAAGTTTGAAAGTTCAAAATTGAAAATGGGACCCCCAAAAAGTGCAAAAATCAAAAATATCAAGGATCAAAGTGCAAAAATTGATTTTCCAGAGGTTAACTTTGAAGCAGAAAAAAATACAGTTTATAATATAAAACTATATATTTTAAAATCTTTTCTAGACCAAAAAAACCCAAGAAATTCATTTCTGCAATAAAAAATTATACTAGATAATAAAAAATCCTTAAATTAGCTGTTTTTAAAAAGAAAGGTTATTTTAGTTTCAAAAGCAAAATTATACTAGAATTTATATGTAACTGTATTCAGTTGAATATAAGATATGAAACTACACAAAAAAGCTGCTTTATAAACTATAAGTTTAATAAAAAAAGGTTAATTTAATTTCCAGCTTATATAAAACTATAATAATACTTCAGTATAAGCAAAATAAAGGATTTTTCCTGCAAGATACAAGCATATGATTTTAGGTATTTTGGCTTATTAGTTATCTTATTTAAATGATGAAAATTATAGAAGTCTATCATTAAAATAATATAAAGTACATTACTTTCTTATTAAAGCTATACTATACAATTTTATACTTAATAAAAGATATAGTCTTATTTCTTATTTATAAGTCACAATATTCAGAGGTATCAAGAATCTTCTACTTACATATTATAAAGTGAAGACTTGAACATTCTTATGAAAAAAGACAGTACTTTCACCAAAAGATGATATAGATAGTTCAAAGTTTTATATCAAAGAGAAACATTTTATACATCTTATTTTACTCTAATACATATAGTAAAAGATATAGTAGAAGATAATTGAGGGTAAAAAAAGGAGAGGAGAAGAAAGAAAGAAAGAAAGAAGAGAAGAGAAAAGGAGAAGAGAAGAAAAAAGAAAGTTTTTCTACTTGGTATCAGATTTTATATAATCCACCCTCTTGACAATGCAGAAATTTTTTAAAAGTTTTTTGGACCCCAGCGCAGCCAAGGGGCCAACAAAACTTTTAAAAAAATTTAAGGAGGAATGAGAGGTGGAAGGGAGAGGTAGGAAAAGAGAAACCTTCAAAAAACCAAGAGCTTATTGCACTTTGATTTGGGCACTTCAATTTTGTCCCCTGAAATAACACAGGGAAACATAGTACAATATTATATTAATTTAATATTTTTTGAAATTGCCTCCAAAACACACCAATTTATTAACATTGCAATAAAATAAAACCTATCAAAAAAACTTCAAATCTTTTTTATATATTTAAATATCAGGTCTTAAATAATCTACATGAGGAATTTAAAAAGTTTTTATTAATTATTTAAATTTTATAAGCTTATAAAAAGTGTGATTAAATCTAAAAAGTTGATTTTTGATTTCCTCACTTTTGATTTGAGGAACTTAATAAAACATAATGAATAAAATATTAATTTTTTTTCAAAAATTTAATATTAAGTGGACCTAGATTTTGGCACCTTTTTGGATTTTGATTTGACTACTTTTCAATTTCTGCACCCATTAAAAAACTATATGTAAATTTTCAAATAAATTTTTATGAGACAAAATTTTATTTTTTAAAAAGAAAGAGCTTATAATATTATTTTATATTAAGATTTATACAAAACAAATTAAAAAATTTGCTGAAAGTCAAAAAAGCTTTTTTTAGCTCTTGATTTCTTTTTTTACATATAGAAAAAAATTTTAAATTTTAAAATTTTTTTGATGTATCAAATATTAAATTGAAGATTTTTTTGTACTTTGATTTTTGCACTTTTGATTTTGTCCCCTCTATTCAAAGAGGTAAATAAATTCTATTTTAAAAACCAAATTAAATTATGGTGTGTTTTAAATTGCATTGATTTGGGCACTTCAAACTTGGTTTTTCAATTTTAGCTGCTAGCAAAAACATTTTAAAAAAAGTCAAATTTAAGAAAAATATTAAATTTTTTGAGAAAAACTTTTATTGAAAAAAGTGCAGAGATCAAAAAATCCATTGATCTGGAGATTTTGATCTCCACACTTTGACTTTAGGCACTTGCCCTTTCCAACATGCTACTTGAAAACCTCATTAATAAATGTGATAAAGGTTATGAGAGCATTAGTCATGCCAAAGTTTAACACTAAACATTCAAATGACCCATATTTGTTTATGAATGCTGTCTTTGAAATATCTTCAGGCTTAACATGAATTTGACAATATCCTGTTGTTAAGTCAAACTTTGTTAATAACTGTGGTCCTCCCAAAGTGTCAAAGAGGCCGTCAATCAGGTTCAGGGGATACCTGTTCTTAATTGTGACTTCATTAAGTGCTGTATAATTGATGACAAGTTCAAGGTCACCATTCTTCTTGGCCACAATTAGATAGCTGTGCCAGATGAATATTTGTGGAGTCTTATGATATTTTTTCTAGGGGTCTGTTTAGATATTTTTTAAGACATCATTTCAATGTGATATCAAGCAGTGAATAGGTCTTTCTTTTGATACAATCTCTTTGAGGTATATTTTGTGTTACATGCCTCTTTTGGTGATTAATCCAGGAAATTTCTCTTAAAAGACATAAAAGAATTTTGGGCCATATTTTGTTGTATGAAATCTTATTTTGTAAGGTTTCTACATTCTTTAAATGAATTATCTTATAGGTACAGGTGTTTCAATCAATTTTTCTGTTATCTTTTTCCTCTTCAGTCTTGGTAGTTTTGACAAATATGTGGTCTTTTATGAGAGTTGTGTTGCAACTGAACCAATGAGAGTTCAGTATTTGATTGGTAAAAACAACAGTCAAATAGAAAGGACAAGAATGAATAGAATAATATGTGGTTTATTGAGGAATACTGTTGCAACTGAACCAATGAGGATTCAGTATTTGAATTGGGGAAGACAACAGTTCAATAGAAAGGACAAGAATGAATAGAATAAGGTATTGTTTATTGTAGAATATTGTGATTAATATACTATATGGGGAAAGCCACAAGGCCACAAGGGGGTTACATAGTGGGAAGTTCCATGTAAGGTTCAAAGCCAAGGAATAACTTGTGCGGGGATAAGCAGGTCAAATTGGTAGTGCTCCTAATTAGGAGAAAGTGCCCGCCATTTGATATTGCCACCGGATTGGTTTATTTTGTTAGATATGTCAAGAGGCAACTCATTGAGTGCCCCCTGTGTATCATAAGATACGTTGGCAGGCAAGTCTGGGAACTTGGTTGCAACAATACTGTAGTTAATATACCATATAGAAAAGCCACAGATCCATAGGGGGTGGCATGGTGGCGGGGTAGACATAAGGTTTGGACTGTGGAATAACTTACACAGGGATCAGCAAGTTGAATTGGCAACACTTCTAATTAGGAGATAGTGCCCGCAATTTAACGCTACCATTGGATTGACCCATACCGTTAGATACATCCTGGGGCAACTCATTGAGCACCCCAGGTCTATTATAAGATATGTTGGCAGGCGAGGAGGGAAACTCAGTTGCAACAGTGGTAAGATGTTTGAGATAGACATAGTGATAGAATTTGCCTCATTGAATAGAGAGGATAGGACTTTCCCTATTAGTATATGGTTTTGTCTTCCTCATTTAGTTGAGTTCCAGCATTATATAATATTTGAATATAGGTATGATAGATCCTGTAAGGATGATTTAAACCTTTTCTATTTGTGCTCAAATTGGTTTGGCTTCTCTGATAACTGGGGAGCTTGTGTTCTCTGCCATAATCTACCAGGAGTATTTCTGAAATAAAAAACACAGAAAAAACACAAACAACAATAATTAATACATTATAAAGCAAGGTATGTGAAATGGCCCATACCAGAGTCCAACTGGACTCCCACAGGGGAGGCAGGCCAGGCCTGGAAGTCCATGTGCACAATAGGCGCAATATAGACCAGATAGTTGACTGCAGTAGCTAGGGGGCGCCAACTCCCAGTATGGGGCATGACATGGTCAGCCAGCCCCAATACTGTGATGCAGACAAACCCCAACTTGCTGAAGTCCTGGGCAGGAGGCACATTGGGTAGGGGGAAGCAGCAGGAATCTCCTTCATTTTAGGTGGGAGGTCCAGATGATGAGGGTGGTAATACTCCACGTCAAGGGCGCAGGGTGGATTGACTGAGGTAGCAGGAGTATAACCAGGAGGATATAGATAGGCAAGTTTGTATTGTTTTATGGATTCCTGTATAGATGCAAAGAAAATAATTAAGTTGGAGCAAAAATAGACAATTCCTGCAATAAGATAATGATTTCTAGGCATAAACTTGCTTTATTAAGATGTTAACAGTAAGGAGGGCTTCTCCCCCTTACTATTTATACTTACTGGTAATTTTGAGGCTTTTAGTGCCACCAGAGAACTGATGGCATCAATTGCAGTTAAACTTATGATTTTCACGGGAATTTGTATATTTGGACCAGGGGGTGGGTGCTCATTAGTTGATATAGCATGAACCTTTCTTGAACTGCAGCAAGCCAAGGTACCACAGTTATTTATAGATCCCACAAGCAATTGAGCGCCCAATTGCGCAATCAAATAATTACGCTCCCAATGTACCATTTTCTGATAGTTGAGTGGCCCAAATTTGATAATAGAATCAAAGCCAGGGATTCAAGGCTTGTGTGTCTCTCAAATCCTGGGCCATTTGTTAGTTGAAAGGGGGGTTTTATTGCTCTGGGAGATACTTGGTAAAGGTTCCCAAGCTGTGAGGGGGGTTTTGCCTCTAGGAAGGCCAGCTGATTGTCCAGGGCTTTCTGGGCCCTGACATCATCCCCTACCATAGTCAAGCTTGCAGAGCACAGCTCTTTATTCTGAGATTTGTATTCCTTCAACAGAGTAGCGGTGTTATCAAGGTTGGATTCTTGTTCCCAAGTATTCTCTTCATTGGGGTACCCTTTCCATTTGATCAGGAAGTGGGGTTTCTGGTATCAGAGTTGTGTCCCAGGATGGCTTCAACATTGTATTCTGTGAAGCTTCTTACTTTGATGGGTGGAGGAGTTGTTCTCACTATCTGGTGCGGGAGAGAAGGTCCTTTCTTCTTTGATAACAGGGAGCGGTGGAATATGTTGTGAATCTTCCATCCAGGGGAAGTTCTAGTTGGTAGGCTACATTACCAATGTGTTGTAAGACCTTGTAAGGACCTGTTCTTCAGGGGCTCAAGCTAGCGCAATGGGAGTGGTATTAATGTTGTTTGTGCTGAGGTACACAAGGTCTTCTACTTTGATTGGGGGACCAGGGCTTTGTTTCTTGTCAGTGTCAGGGCCCAGAAAGCCCTGGACAATCAGCTGGCCTTCCTAGAGGCAAAACCATGCACAGCTTGGGAACCTTTATTAAGTATCTCCCAGAGCCAGAAAACCTGCCTTTTGACTAACAAATGGCCCGGGATTTGAGAGGCAAAGGAGCCTCAAATCCCTGGCTTTGATTCTATTAACAAATTTGGGCCTCTTAACTATTGTGAAATGGTACATTGGGAGCGTGATTATTTAAACCCACAATTGGGCGCTCAATTACTTGCAGGATCTATAAATAACTGTGACACCTGATATGCTGCAGTTCTAGAAAGATTCATGTTATACCAACCAATGAGCACCCACCTCCTGGTCCAAGTATGAAAATTCCAGTGAAAATCATAAGTTTAACTGCATTTGATGCCATCAGTTCTCTGGTGACACTAAAAGCTTCAAAATTACCAGTAAGTATAAATAGTGAGGAGGAAAAGCTCTCCTCACTGTTGAAATCTTAATAAAGCAAGTTCATGCCCAGAAATCATTATCTTATTGCAGGAATTGCTTATTTTTGCTCCAATTTAATTATTTTCTTTGCATCTATACGGGAATTCATAACACAATACAAACTTGGCTATCCATATCCTCCTGGCTATACTACTGGTACCTCATTCAATCCACCCTGCACCCTTGATGTGGAGTATTACCATCCTCATCACATGGATCTTCCACCTAAAATTAAGGAGATTGCTGCTGTTCCCCCCTACCAAATGCGCCTCCCACCCAGGACTTCAGTAAGTTGGGGTTTGTCTACATCACAGTATTGGAGCTGGTTGACCAGGTCATGCCCCATACTGGGAGTTGGTGCCCTCTAGCTACTGCAGTCAACTATCTGGTCTGTACTGCGCCTATTGTATACATGGCCTTCCAGGCCCAGCCTGCCTCCCTGGTGGGAGTCCAGCCAGACTCTGGTATGGGCTGTGACAGTATGTCAACCATATAAAAACTAGTAACCCTGGGCCCCTATTCTTCTTTGATTATAGGGGCATCTTGTATGTTTTTATTTTTGATCTCAGCTTACTACCTAAGACAGTATATGACCAAGAAACAAGAAAAGAACAAGAGCCAAGAAGAAATTGTTGCCAAGCCATCTCAGGTCTAGACTGTAACCATCTCCATCTTGAACCAGAATACTGCCGCCCCCTTGACTTTTCCTGACCTTCCAAAAATGGACTTGGCTGGCTTCATAAAAGGAATGATCATGATAAACACCTTGTTCTGTGCCCACCCCAAGAGCTTCAGAGACAATGCTCAAAAGGTTATGATGGTGACCACCCAACTGAAGGATGATACCAGAGAAACCTTCCTGATCAGCCTTAAGGAAGACCCACACCTCATACTCTCCTACAACCAATTCCTAGAGAGAATGAACTCTGCAACCACACCTGCTGGGGCCAAGATCCAAGCCTACATGGGGTTCATCCGCCTGACCCAAGGAAGGGAGAACCTGAAGACCTACATAAAACAATTCCTACGCCTGGCTGAGGCAGCCAAGACTCCTGACAACATATCAGGCCTGCATTTCAGAAACGGTCTGAACCCACATCACACCAACCTAATGAGACACCACTGATGTAATCTCCCCAAAATGAGCTCCTGGCTATTGCCCAATATCATGGACTTCAGCCAACCACAAGGATATAATGCCAGTCAACCCCAGAACAACCAGCCCCCTGGTGCAAGTAGGCTCCGTTTGAACATGACCTCCAAAGAGTACCAACACCACATCAGAAGTGTGCTATGCTTCTATTTCCTCCAGAGTGGCATCTTATCCAAGGATTGCACTAGCCTCTCCAATGGAACCCAAGGGGCCACCAATTCAGCAACAAATAATGCTTCCCAGTCTTATTCTATCATTGACACTACTTTATGTTACCATGACCATGAGGTGAACACTGTAGCCCTCCTAGACAGTGGGACAACCCTCAATTACATGGAACATAGTCTAGCTGAGAAACTGGGTGTACCAATCCAGGGAAACTCTAGACTGGTAACCTTGGGTAACAAGACAACAGACCTGTCCCACAAATGTAAAGAGTCTGTCTCCCTGAAGCTAAATGGGAAACTCCTGCCCACCAGATTCCACTTCATGGAGAAGCTTCTCAAACCTGTAGTGATAGGGTTTGAATGATGGGTTGACCACCAAGTTAACTTGGATTATAAGAACTACCAGGTGACTGTCACCCATGAGATCCAAATCTTAGAGGTTCCCTGCTTGAACCCTCAGCAGACCCCCAAGCTAAACAACATCAACATGGAATCCTGCAAAAGTGAGATCTCAAAATGTTTGAAGCCTTGGGAGTCTGTCTTCTCAGAAGAAGAAGCAACCACCTTTCCTAAACACAGTCAGTTTAACCATACTATTGACCTCTAACCTGAAACTCAACCTAAGCATGTACCTGTCAAAAGTTGTAATATGAAGTAACAAGCTGCCTTAAGAGAGTACTTGGACAGGATGTTGAAGAAGGGATATATACACGTCTCAAAACCTCCTTGTTCATCCCCCTTACTGTTTGTTAAAAAGAAGGGCAGCGGCCTAGTCCTTGTGTCAATTACCAGGACCTAAACAGCATCACTGTAAAGAACCAATACCCTGTACCTAATGCCAAAGACCTCTCAGACCAGTTTTCAGGAGCCAACATCTTCTCAAAGGTTGATTCTAGAGATGCGTTTAACCAGATCTGGATCAGGCTTGGCAACAAATGAAAGACTGATTTCAAGTCTAGACAAGGCCTCTGCAAATACTTGGTTATGCCGTTTGGGTTGTGATACGTGCCCAGAGCCTTTCAAACTATGATGAACGTGGTCTTGGGAGGACTCAAGGATCAGTGTTGTGTAGCCTACTTAGATGACATCTTCATCTACAGTTGCATCCCAAAAAACATGTCAAACACCTTCAAGGAACACGTACTCTTTGTTAAACTCCAAAAATGTGAGTTCTTCCAAGAGGAAGTAGAGTTCTTGGGCTAAAATGTAATGAAAGGAGGTTCTGCAATGACACCTGACAAAATAGAGGCCGTGACATCATGGCCTGAACCTAAGAACCACAAGGAGGTCAGAAGTTTCCTGGGCCTAGCAAACTTCTAATGGGAACTTGTCCAAATTTTTTCTTCATTCTGCTTGCCCTTGACCCGCCTCACCTCTTAGAAACACCCCTTTGTGTGGGATGACACTGCCAAAACTTCCTTTGCGTTGCTAAAGAACGCCTTTGTTTCTGCCCCTGTCTTGGCAATGCCAGTTTACAATAAGCCCTTCATTGTGGAAACAGATGCCTCTGACTTTGCATTGGGGGGGCGTTGCTTCAGGAGGGGCATGATAGTAAGCTGCACCCTGTAGCTTACTACTCAAAGAAGTTCACTCCGCCTGATTTGAACTACCCCATCTACAATAAAGAGATACTTTCTATCATTCAGTCCTTGAAACATTGGAGAAGATACTTGTGTGATACCAACCACCCAGTGAGAATCATGACCAATCACAAGAACCTGACATACTTCTTCAAACCACAACAACTGAACTAGCGCCAAGTTAGATGGGCCCTATTACTAGCAGACTACGGCTTATCAATCAGCTAAAACCTGGCAAGATCAACATTGTACCTGATTCCCTAAGTTAAAGAGCATATTTTTTCCCTAGCGCCAAAGAGATTGAGGAATTCAACACTAAGTCCTTGCTGTCACCAAGCATGATTGAGCCAATGCTCCTATTCCTGGGACTAGCCAGTAGAAGAGAAGAAATCCAACTAGCTCAGACTGTAGACTAGCACTGTATCTCCATCATGGAAGACTTAAAGAAATATATCAACAGTCAATACTACCAAACAGGTTAATCTTTACATGGAAACACCCTGCAGCTACACAGACGCACCTACGTACCAGAAGGTCCACTGCACTTAGAGATACTGAAGGAATACCACAACTCCCCCATGTCAGGACACCCTGGGCGTAAAAAGACTCTCAAAGGGATCCAGAGAACTTACATGTGACCCAGGATGAAGCCAAAAATGAAGGATACTTCAGTGGCTGCAAGATATGTGGACTTACCGAGTCCAAGCAAGGAAAGCCAGAAGGATTATTACAACCCCTTCAGATTGCAGAAGGCCCTTGGAAGTCAGTATCCATGGACTATATTGCAAAGCTACCTAATTTAAAAGGATTCAATGCCATACTTGTAATTGTGAGCCTCTGTCTGAGACCACTTCTTGTGGGAGTCTGTTTTTCATGAATACTTGGTTCCGGAATAGGATGGCAGTTTCTTTTGCTGTTACTTTGGTTGTTGTTGGAATGAAGTGAGCCATTTTAGTGAAACAGTCAACAATTACAAGGATGGTGTTTATCCTTTTAAATTAGGTAGCTCCACAATATAGTCCATGAATACTGACTTCCAAGGGCCTTCTGCAATCTGAAGGGGTTGTAATAATCCTTCTGGCTTTCCTTTCTTGGACTCGGTAAGTCCACATGTCTTGCAGCCACTGAAGTATCCTTCAATTTCTGGCTTCATCCTGGGTCACAGGTAAGTTCTCTGGATCCCTTTGAGAGTCTTTGTACGCCCAGGGTGTCCTGACATGGGGGAGTTGTGGTATTCCTTCAGTATCTCTAAGTGCAGTGGACCTTCTGGTACGTAGGTGCGTCTGTGTAGCTGCAGGGTGTTTCCATGTAAAGATTAACCTGTTTGGTAGTATTGACTGTTGATATATTTCTTTAAGTCTTCCATGATGGAGATACAGTGCTAGTCTACAGTCTGAGCTAGTTGGATTTCTTCTCTTCTACTGGCTAGTCCCAGGAATAGGAGCATTGGCTCAATCATGCTTGGTGACAGCAAGGACTTAGTGTTGAATTCCTCAATCTCTTTGGCGCTAGGGAAAAAATATGCTCTTTAACTTAGGAAATCAGGTACAATGTTGATCTTGCCAGGTTTTAGCTGATTGATAAGCCGTAGTCTGCTAGTAATAGGGCCCATCTAACTTGGCGCTAGTTCAGTTGTTGTGGTTTGAAGAAGTATGTCAGGTTCTTGTGATTGGTCATGATTCTCACTGGGTGGTTGGTATCACACAAGTATCTTCTCCAATGTTTCAAGGACTGAATGATAGCAAGTATCTCTTTATTGTAGATGGGTTAGTTCAAATCAGGCGGAGTGAACTTCTTTGAGTAGTAAGCTACAGGGTGCAGCTTACTATCATGCCCCTCCTGAAGCAACGCCCCCCAATGCAAAGTCAGAGGCATCTGTTTCCACAATGAAGGGCTTATTGTAAACTGGCATTTCCAAGACAGGGGCAGAAACAAAGGCGTTATTTAGCAACGCAAAGGCGGTTTTGGTGGCGTAGTCCCACACAAAGGGGTGTTTCTCAGAGGTGAGGTAGGTCAAGGGCAAGCAGAATGAAGAAAATTTTTGGACAAGTTCCCGGCAGAAGTTTGCTAGGCCCAGGAAACTTCTGACCTCCTTTTGGCTCTTAGGTTCAGGCCATGATGTCACAATCTCTATTTTTTCAGGTGTCATTGCAGAACCTCCTTTCAGTACATTATAGCCCAAGAACTCTACTTCCTCTTGGAAGAACTCACATTTCTGGAGTTTAACAAAGAGTACGTGTTCCTTGAAGTGTTTTAGGACAGCTGGGAGGTGTTTAACATGTTCTTTGGGGGTGTGACTGTAAATGAGGATGTCATCTAAGTAGGCTACTGATAAGAAGCGCCTTTTGGGGAAGCTTCAAATATAGAATTAGGAGAGAAGTATCTTTTATTGGAAATTTTTTAGACTTATATAGATTGGGCTGTGACAGAGATTTAGTTGGATCAAACATAGGGGTAGGTCATGTGCAGGATGGTTTTGAGCCACTAGATACTTGGATTGACATGTGATATTGCTTGGTTACCATTCTCAGTATGTCAAACAGTATATTGGAAGGGCACCAAATTGGGTGATGGCTGGATGTTAAGCAGGTTGACAGTAGTCAGAATGCCTGTACATCCAGACCCTTGACACCCCCTTAAGGGGTTACTCTGGTGCATCAGGAGGGGTTTTTTTTACAGCTGCCACCTGATGCTCCTGGAGCTGTTTACTAGTTGGAGCCAGTCTGGTCAAGTGTTCTCCTTTACTAAGGTGGAGACGGGTTCTGTGGTATTTATTGACAATTGGGGGTTTGGCACCTTGGAATTTTACTAGATAGGTGTTGTGATCTGGTCTTTACTTGATGATTCTTCCTGGTCCCTTGTGTACTGAGTCTAGTTTCTTCTCTTTCCAGCTAGAACCCAGACAGGGGAGTCAATGGGAAGTGGTTCCTCTGTGGAGGTTAAATTTTGTGTTTTGAGCCTCTTTATTCCTGCTATTTTAGCTTTGAGGCATATGTGTTGTTGATTTGGTACTTGTTCTACTGTGTGAGATTTTCCTGGGTAAATTTTTACGTATGGTTGATTGATACGGGTAACTATATCTGGTTTGTACCCATAGGTTAGCTCAAACAGTGAATAGACTGTTCCTTGATTGGTGCGGACTCGGGATACTAGCAATGCTTTTTCACAATAGTAGCCATGTGTCTTTGGCTTTGCCATCCATTATTTTCTCTAGGGTCCTGATAAGGCTTCTGTTTAGGTGTTCTACTCTACTGTTGGAATGTGGCCATATGGAGAGGCTGTGTAATGTTTAATGTTTTTGGATTTTAAGTTGTTGTTTACTACGTGACCTGTTAACTCTTTTGCTCCATCTGTTATGATGTAGTCTGGAGTGCCGTAGTTGGCTATGATTGCTTTGTTAATGAATCAGTTGATGGTTTCTTCTTTATGGTCCTTTGTTGCCCAGCAGATGGGCCAGCGTGTGGCAAAGTCAATAGCTACAATAAAGAAATGTTGATTTTTTTTCTGGGAAGGGCCTCACTACGTCTAGCTCCCAAACCTTGAATGGTTCAGGGTCCGGTACTGGGTTGACTGTTGGCTGGGGAGCCTTTGTGCTGGTGTATTTCTTGCACACTGTGCACTTTTTCAGAACATCAACTATATCTTGTTTGAGGTTGGGCCACCATACTATCTCTTTTAATGTAAGTTATAGGTTGTTAGCCTTTGTATGTCCTAGTAGGTGGTGATATCTTAATATGGTATCAACTCTTTGTGCAAGTGGGATGTATGGGACATGTTTTTCATTGATAATTTGGTATATTGTGCCATTTGATACATGGAAATACTTTTTGTTCCTTACTAATGTATTGTGGGTCAGTTGATGGGTTGAGGGGTCTTTCCTTTTAATTTTATACTCAGTTTTGTACAGGTTAGGCCAGCCAAGGTCCAAGTGGTCAGGGTGATTCTCTCTAGGCTGACATAGTCTAGAGAGAGCATCAGCCGTGACCAGCTCTGCCCCCTTTTTGTATTGGATGTCCAAATTGGGCTGCTCTAGCAGGGACATCCATTTGGCTTGTCTCTGTGCAAGTGTAAGGTCTTGCCCAATAAGGCGCAAGATTATAAACTATACTGTGCAAAGCATTTGGATTTAAGTTTAAAAGATATAAAAAAGTAGGCACAGTTTGTAGGAGTACCTTTAGAGACCTGCCAAAAATTTAAAATTAGACACAAAAGATGTCATAGAATTAACTAATCCTAAAAAAACTATATAAAATAAAGTGTTAAACAAGGATCTGTTGGTAACCAAAGGTATATCCACGTCAGGATATTCCCTGTGAGAATATCTCAACATAAAGCTAGTCAAATTATCCCTAAAATAAAAAATGGTGACAACAAGCTAAATACTTGTTGTCTAACTATCTCCATTCTAATTATGCTAGCTGTTTGATCCTGGTAGGCAAATTTAAAAACCAACAAGGTATCTAATCTAAACCTAAGTTTCTTTTTAATTTAAAAGATGACAACCTAAGCAAATTTTGAAGTTAGAATTTGGAGAATGAAAAATATAATTGAAGTAAAAAAACCTGTAAACAGTGATTGGGGAAAAACCACTTAGAATTTCAGCTTAAAAAGCTTACTCCTCTGGTGTCTTTATTTATAGGCAAGAAAAACCAAGTCTTGGGGAGATCTTCAGGGGAAAACAGGGAGTTTTTTGGACAGATGTGATTGACAGACAGAGGGGAAGAACACATGGTGATGGGGAAGCAGCTGGCAACAGGAGCCCAAAGATCTGCATGAAGCAGCAAGGAGAACGGCAGTTGCGTAAGCACAGTAATTTAAAAAGTAAGAATAAACTTATCTTATAATAGGAATTATATAAAAAATTAATTAAATTCAATCTACACACACAAAGGAGCAAAAACAAACTAAAAATGAGCAAAAATCAAGGTAAGCTTCAATTTAAACAACTTAATAAAATCTAATTCAAATATAAATTTGAACTTCAAATTCTAAAGTTGTTTTGAAGCCTGCCCTTTGGGGCAGGGCACAACATTACCCCCTTCAGATCCAAGTTCAGTATGAGCTTGGATATAGGAATCCAAAAGGTCAGCACAGTTTGTAAGGTTGGACAATGGTTCCCATGAACTTTCTTCTACAGGGTATCCTTTCCAAAGAACTAAGTACTGTAACTTCCCATAGTGGTAGTGATGGTTGATTATAGAGTCTACCTTGTACTCAGGAGTTCCTTCAACCAGGTGTGCAGAAGTTATAACACTCTTCTGATGAAGAGGTGGAGAAACTTCTTGAAGCTTGAGGAGGGATTTGTGGAAGACGTCATGGATACAATACCCTGGAGGAAGTTGAATACAGTATGCTACCTTTACAACTCTTTTGGTTACAACAAAAGGTCCTATGAATTGAGGGCCAATTTTACAGGAAGGCCATTTGATAGGAAGGTTTTTGGTATTTAGGTATACCAAGTTGTTGACCTGGATAGTCTTCCCAACCTGACAGTGTTTGTCAGTGTGGACCTTATAGACCTCAATGGCCTTAGAAAGATTCTTCTTTAGGGTATCCTGGATAAGTTGGAGTTGAACCAGGAACTCTTCTGCTGATGGAGAACGTACAAACAAGCTGATGGAAGGAATAAAGGAAGGAGTATACCCCAAGTTTGCCATAAAAGGAGACATCTTAATAGATGAGTGAGGAGTGGCATTGTAGGAGTATTGAGCCAAGGGAAGGTGAGAGGCCCAATTGTTCTGTTTTTTGTTGGAGAAGCAGCAGAGGAAATATTCCAATGTCTGATTGGTACGCTCAGTTTGGCCATCTGATTGGGGGTGGTAGGAAGTGCTGAGGGAGAGATGGACACCTAGCTGTGTCATAAATTCCTTCCAGAAAAGAGAAAGGAACTGGGGTCTGCAGTCAGAAACAATGTCTCTAGGAGTACCATGGTGTACAAAGACATGTTTAACAAACAGGGAAGCATTCTGCTTTGCTGTAATGTTTGAATTACAAGGAGCAAAAATGGCCTGTTTAGAGAATCTATCCACAATGACTAATATAGCGTCAAAACTCTTGGACTGGGGAAGTTGGACAATATAATCCAACAGGACTGACTGCCAAGGACCCTCAGGGATAGGTAGGGGAAATAGCAGACCCACAGGTTTCTGGGTGGAGTGTTTGCTTCTTTGGCACAAAAGACAGCTGCTGACATAAGACTTAAAAAAAGAAGACATTTTTGGCCACCAGAAGTGATTGCGGAGTTTGGCCAGAGTCTTCTTATAGCCAGAATGCTCTGTGGCTAAGGAATTGTGGAAGGTAATAGTTAGTTGCTGTTGGAGGTCTGGTGAAGAGACTACCAGAAGATTGTCAAAGTATAACACACCATCAAGCAGAGAGAAGGGAGGATTTGAAACTGTATCATTGTTTGTAAGAGTGTTGATAATCTGAGACAAGACCTTGTTGGAAAGCTGGGACTTGTGGATTTGTTTCAGTATGTTGGGAGTTTTGGTACTGATAACATTAAGCTCCAGGAAGCTCTCAGGCGGAAGGACCATCTTTGTATTAAGGGATTCATAGTCTTTGTCAACTTTGGACAGTAAAGGGTGACAACTAAGTGCGTCAGGTAGGGTATTGAGTATACCCTTCTTGTATACAAGCTTGAAGCAAAAATTTGACAGCTCCAGTACCCATCTAGCGTGTCTCTGAGAGATGTGACACAACTCAGTGAAGTAAAGCAAGTTCTTATGGTCCGTCTAAAGGAGGAAAGGCTTGTCAAGTCCCTCAAGATAGCGACGCCAATGCTTAAGTGTTTTGATTATGGCAAGAAGTTCCTTGTCATGTACGGGGTAGTTTTGTTCAGCAGGAAGGTGTTTTTGAGAGAAGTATGCAAAAGGGTGTTGCATCCCATCCCCCCAAGATGAAGGAGAACACCACCAACAGCGTAGTTGCTGGCATCAGTCTCAACTGAGAATGGCTTAGAAGGATCAGGCATCAGGAGGACAGGTGTGGAGACAAATATGGCCTTTATAGCCTCAAACACTAGCTGGGCCTCAGGTGTCCAGACAAAAGGAACGGAAGGAGAAGTGAGGGTAGTGAGTGGCAGAACCAAAGAAGAAAAAATTTCTATAAACTTACAGCAATAGTTTGCCAACTCAAGGAAACCACAAAGTTGTGAGCGAGACTTGGGAACGGGCCAGTTCTGTATAGCATCCACCTTGCTAGGAGAGACAGCAAAGCTGTTCTGAGTGACAACGTAGCCGAGGAAATCAACCTTGGTGCAGAAGAACAAGCACTTTGAAAATTTTACAAATAGGTTGTATTCTTGAAGTCTCTGGAGTACCTGGCAGACATGGGCAACATGGTTTTCAATGGAAGAGGAGTATATGAGGATATTGTCAAGATAGACAACAACAAACTCATTGAGGAATGGAAGGAGTGCCTCATTCATGAGGGCCTGGAAGGTGGAGAGAGCATTACATTATACTTGTATAGTCCAAAGAGTTTACAGAAAGCTGTCTTCCATTTGTGTCCTTAAGCAACCCAGACCTGATTGAAAGCACTGCAGAGATCTATTTTGGTATAGATGTTGCTTCCAGCTAAACAGTTGGTGAGGGCTTTGGCAGAGGGGATATGACATCTTTCCTTGATAGTAATCTTGTTTAGGGCACAATAATCCACACAGGGACGCTTTGAGCCATTGGTTTTACCAACAAAGCAGATGGGAGACAAGCAGGGCAAGGTAGAATGAGAAATAAATTCCTTTGCGAGCTCTTTGTTGATGTATGATTTTAGCAAAGAGTTGTCAGAGTCAGAAAGGGGATCAGTCTTCCCCAAGGAGGAATGGTACTAGGTTTGAGGTTGATCTGGATGTTGTAAGAGCGGTGGGGAGGAAGTGAATGGCATTTACTCTCGCTGAAACAATCCTTGACATTGGAATAGCATAGGGGGATTCTTTCAGAATTGGTACAGATTTTTGACTCATTATGGGAAGCAGCAAGCAAGGTCAATTGAAAGGAAGCGGGTGAAGAAAGAGGAAAATCAGTGTTGAGGGGTGCAGAACAAAGCACATTGTTGCAAGTGAAAGTGACTCTGTTGTTAATGTGGTCAAAATTGAGAAAGCACTCCTTGAGCCAAGGGAAACCAAGTATAAAGGGGTAAGAGAGATTGGGAGTGGAATTACACTTTACACAGAATGGAGAGCCCTCAGAGTTGAAAGTAACTGGCTAAGTGATGGAGGAGGCGTCAGTGTAAGTACTGTTTCTGACTTTGACATCCAGTGATCCATAGAGAGGAAGTCCAAGGTTGTCTGCCATGTCCTTCTTAATGAAGTTTGTGTTGGCACCGGTATCAAGCAAAGCCAAAACCTTGACCTTACCAAGGGGTCCATGTATAGTTATGAGAACAGTTGGGGAGATGGGAGAATCTTTTGACATGAGGGAGTTTAGGCTTGTGGTGGAAGTAACGGGGTTTGATTGCTTGGAAAGGGGACAGAGGGCCAAGGGGTGGTCCTTGGATCCACAGTAGGAACAAAGGTTGTTTGTTCTTCTTCTAAGGATCTCCTCTGCGGTAAGACAAAAACCTCCTCCAGGTCTAGGCTCTATGCCAGGTGGAGGTGCGGGAAAGGTTGTTGTTTTTGAGGAGAAGGTCTTGACATTTGGAGAGAGCTTAAATGCACAACTAGACTTGGTGAGGAGGAACTTCTGATTCCACTTTACAACTTCTTTAATTAAGGAGTCTAGTTTTTCTGGTAGCTTGTAGTGGACTAGGAAATCTTGAAGAGAAGGATTGAGTCCTATCTTATAGAAACTGTAAGCCTCTGCGTCAGAAGCCTGTAGCCTAGACTGAAGCAAGCAAAACTTCCAATTGTATTCTCCAAGGGGAAGTGAACCTTGGACCAGGCCTGAGAAGCAGGAAGAAGATGGGGTGGCCAAATCCTTATCTTCACCGGAGAAGGATAGGAGAGAGGAAACAAATTGATCATAATTTTGGAGAACCTCTGGGTTTCTGACAGAGTGAGAACTGAACCAGTCACGGTAGTGGCCAGTGAGCTTCTCAGCAAGGAACAAGACCTTGTGAGCGTTGGTGGGGAAGTCCTTGCTGAAAGCCATGAAGTGCGCTTGAGAGTAGACAAGGATGTTGAATATGTTGGGAGGAGAAGAGCTATGGGAGAGAGAGGACAGAGTGTTGAGTACAGCCGTCTTTGTGGTGTGTGAACCTAAAGGGGTAGGTTTGTTTAGGGAAAACCTTGTTGTAAATTCATCCAAAAAGAAATACGCAAAGAGAGATTAAGGCAGAAAAAATTATGGTAAAGACTACAGCTAAAATGACAATAGAAGTGATAGAAAAAGAACTACCCGGATTAATACCATTTGAAGCTGAAATAATGTAAGGTCTTGCCCAATAAGGCGCAAGATTATAAACTATACTGTGCAAAGCATTGGGATTTAAGTTTAAAAGATATAAAAAAGTAGGCACAGTTTGTAGGAGTACCTTTAGAGACCTGCCAAAAATTTAAAATTAGACACAAAAGATGTCATAGAATTAACTAATCCTAAACAAACTATATAAAATAAAGTGTTAAACAAGGATCTGTTGTTAACTAAAGATATATCCACGTCAGGATATTCCCTGTGAGAATATCTCAACATAAAGCTAGTCAAATTATCCCTAAAATAAAAAATGGTGACAACAAGCTAAATACTTGTTGTCTAACTATCTCCATTATAATTATGCTAGCTGTTTGATCCTGGTAGGCAAATTTAAAAACCAACAAGGTATCTAATCTAAACCTAAGTTTCTTTTTAATTTAAAAGATGACAACCTAAGCAAATTTTGAAGTTAGAATTTGGAGAATGAAAAATATAATTGAAGTAAAAAAACCTGTAAACAGTGATTGGGGAAAAACCACTTAGAATTTCAGCTTAAAAAGCTTACTCCTCTGGTGTCTTTATTTATAGGCAAGAAAAACCAAGTCTTGGGGAGATCTTCAGGGGAAAACAGGGAGTTTTTTGGACAGATGTGATTGACAGACAGAGGGGAAGAACACATGGTGATGGGGAAGCAGCTGGCAACAGGAGCCCAAAGATCTGCATGAAGCAGCAAGGAGAACGGCGGTTGCGTAAGCACAGTAGTTTAAAAAGTAAGAATAAACTTATCTTATAATAGGAATTATATAAAAAATTAATTAAATTCTATCTACACACACAAAGGAGCAAAAACAAACTAAAAATGAGCAAAAATCAAGGTAAGCTTCAATTTAAACAACTTAATAAAATCTAATTCAAATATAAATTTTAGCTTTGAATTCTAAAGTTGTTTTGAAGCCTGCCCTTTGGGGTAGGGCACAACAGCAAGTGCGTTCTGAGTTTTGAAGTAGATTAAGGATTTATGATCAGTTAGTACTCAGATATTTAAATGTCCTTCTAAGTAACATCTCCATTTCTTGCATGTGTGATATATTGCTAAAAACTCCTTATTGTGTATTGGGTATCTATTCTCAGTGTTAGTCAGTTTTCTGCTTTCATAACATACTGGCAGGAAGTCTTGCTGTCCTGGCTGGCGGATACGCAGGACTGCGCCAATGGCGGTGTCACTGGCATCTGACTCGAGCTTGTAACATCTGTTGTTATTAGGGTATTACAAGATTAGTGCTTTGATCAAAGCTTGTTTTAATAATTGGAAATTCTTGTCACATTCTGGTGTCCAGATGAATTTCTTTTTGGCATTACCCTTGGTTAAGCCATTGATTTGTGTGGTTAGTTTTCCGCAGTCTTTTATATATTTCCTTAGGTAAGCTACCATTTTGAGAAAGCATCTAACTTGTTTAACAGAAGTGGGGTGTTGCATGTTATATATGGCTTTAATTTTGTCTGGATCTGATTTGATGCCACTGTCAGAGACAATATGGCCCAAGAACAGGAGTTCCTTTTCCATAAATTGGCACTTACTTGGTTCTGCATAAAGTTTGTGCTTTGCGAGTTAATTGAGTGTCTTGCAGACATGCGTGAGGTGTTCCTCTTTTGTTTTTGATAATATGATGCTATTGTCAAGGTAGAATAATGTATTTGAGAGCCATTTAGCGCTTGGTTCATCATGATGACAAATGTCACGGGAGCGTTGGTCATCCCAAAGTTCATTACCCTACACTCAAAGGATCCAAATTGTGTACGGAATGCAGTTTTTGGTATGCCCTTTTCCTTTACTTCAACTTGGTTGTAGCCTGAGGTGAGGTCAATTTTGGAGAAAAATTTGGCTCCTGAGAGTCTTGCAAACAGATCCTCTATAAGTGGAAGAGGGTATTTATTCTTTACTGTACTTGCATTTAGTGCTCTGTAGTCAGTTACTAGACGCAGAGTGCCTTCCCTTTTCTTTACAAAGAACGCTGCTGCCCCCCATGGGGATTCAGACAGGCAAATGAATCCTTCTGCTAGATTGTCCTCAATGTGTGTTTTGAGGGTTTGGGTCTCCATGGGAGAGAGTCTGTAGAGGGGTGCAAGTTTAGGCATGGCTTTACATAGGCTGATGCCATGTTTGACCTCTTGTTTGGGGGGTAACTTAGTGAGTTCTTCTTTGAATACATGGGTGCATTCATTTAGGAGTGTCGCAAGTTCTGGGCATTGGATTTTTGTTGCTTTTATATTATTGAATTTGGTGTACCTCATTATGTGGAGAGTACTATCTTTATTTAGACGTTCTGAGTTGTCTTGGTTTATGACCTGGACAAATACTGTGTCTCTTAGAATGAGGTCATTGGGTTCTTTGAGGATGTTAAAATTGACTCTGTTGCATTTGATGGACATGGTTTTTGTTTTTCAACATACGCTGGGGTTGACTTGGGTGAACCAGTCCATGCCTGCTACAATGTCGTAGTTTATGTTGTTTATGACAAGTACTTTGATGGACGTTTGTATGCCTTGGAGGTCAATTATGAAGGGAGCTGTTTTGCCTTTGAGTAGAAAATTTGATTTGTCTGCTATTCTGGCGTATTTGAAGTTGGATTTGATAACTGGTATGTTGTACTTGGTTACAAAAGGTTTGCTGACCATAGTGTGTTGTGCACCAGAGTCAAATAAAATTTTATGTGTATTTGATTTGTAAGTACATGGATAGACAAGAAGTTGTGAGTGATCTTTAATTTTTATGTTCATAAAAATGGAGGATTGCGGGACATGTGGGATGCAAGCAGCAAAGTTTGTGCCTTAGTACAGTTTCTTGTCAAGCTGGGGGGAGACAGGGGCACTTAAGCCTGTTCCCCTCCTCTTTTCCCTGTTCCTCTGTTTTGAGATCTTTGAGTCAGAGAATGTGGGGTCAGATTTATAGCAGGTTGCTATTTCAGCATTGTTTACTTCAGCAGTGTCCTCTTTCTTGGGATGGGAGTGGTTTGCACTTTGGCTGTGATTGCCATTGTTGCAATTGGAGTTTCTGTTCTATGATTGGTGTTTTGATGTTTATTGCCATTGGAGTTTTCTCTGCCATTGCCGTTTGAGGAGCAATTGCCTGTTGTGTGCAGCAAACTCCATGTTTGCGTGTTTTTCCCCATGCTTGGCTTCTACAATGAGCGCGGGCATGAAGGTATTGGCCTCTGAGCAGATGAGGGCACCAACAGAGGGTTTCATTCTGTTGATGAATGAGGCTCTGGTATGTACGTTGTTTGCTTGTGCTGGGTTTTGGATCTTGCAACGTATTTCCTCAAATTCATTGGTGTAAGCTGTGATAGTGATCTTCTGAGGAAGATCACTGAGCTGTATTGTAATGTCTTGGAGGGATTCAGTGACGCAGAAATTTTGGGTGATGTCCGCTTTGAACTCTTCCCAGCTTTAGCTGGTTGTCAGTTTGTGAGCCAAACTAGGTGGCAAAACAGTTAGCTGCAGCCTTGTACAGGCGCTTGCTGGCTTCCTAGACCCATTTCTCATGGGGGATGCGGCTGGCGCGGAGTTTCACGGCTGAGTGGTCTAGCCAGTAAATAGTGTTTTCTTTGTTTTTCCAAAAGAACTTGTTGATACCAATGTACTTGGTGTTGATAAATTTGCATGTGATAGTCGGTTAAGTGTTTGTTTATGGTTGTAAAGAGCGACTTTATTGAATAATCTTGGCACATGCTTTGGGCATGACCAGACCTTCAAATACGGTGCATCCACTAGGTACATCTTCATTGATGTCGTGGGCGCGTAAGTAATTTTCTAGGTCTCCTGGGATGTGGCCTGGTTGAGTATGTGAGCAAAGGTGGGCAGGTTTTGGTCAGTCATTTTCTCTCTCATGGGTGTGGTCAAAAAACTGTAGCTGCTACCAGTGATAAGGAGCACCTTTTGGGGAAGCTTCAAATAAGGAATTAATAAAGAAGAGAAGTATATTTTATTGGATAATACTTTAGACTTATATAGACTTGGCTGTGGCAGGGATTTAGTTGGATCAAACCTAGGGGTTGGTCATGTGCAAGATGGGTTCAAGCCAGTGAATACTTGGACAGTCAGGTGATATTGCTTAGTTACCATTCTTTGTATGTTGAGCAGTATATTGGAAGGGCACCAAATTGGGCAATGGCTGGATGTTAAGCAGCTTGGCAGTAGCCAGAATGCCTGTACATCCAGACCCTCAACACTACGCAACACTGATCCTTAAGTCCTCCCAATAACACATCCACCATAGTTTGAAAGGCGCTGGGTGCGTTGCACAGCCCAAACAGCATAACCAAGTATTTGTAGATGCCTTGTCTAGACTTGAAAGCAGCCTTCCATTTGTTGCCGGGCCTGATCCTGATATGGTTAAAGGCATCCCTCAAATAAACTTTTGAGAAGACGTTGGCTCCTGAAAGCTGGTCTTAGAGGTCTTTGGCATTAGGTATAGGGCATTGGTTCTTTACAGTGATGCTGTTTAAGTCCTGGTAATTGACACAAGGACGTAGGCCGCTGCCCTTCTTTTTAACAAACAGTAAGGGGGATGAACAAGGAGGTTTTGAGACGTGTATATATCCCTTCTTCAACATCCTGTCCAAGTACTCTCTTAAAGCAGCTTTTTCCTTTATTTTACAACTGTAGAAAGGTCCATGCTTAGATTGAGTTTCAGGTTGGAGGTCAATAGCGTGATCAAACTGGCTGTTTTTAGGCAAGGTGGTGGCTTCTTCTTCTGAGAAGACGGACTCCCAAGGCTTCAAACATTTTGGGATCTTGGCTTTGCAGGATTCCATGGTAATGTTGTTTAGCTTGGGGGTCTGCTGAGGGTTCAAGCAGGGGACCTCTAAGGTTTGGCTCTCGTGAGTGAAAGTCACTTGATGGTTCTTATAGTCCAAGTTCAATTGATGGTCAACCCACCATTCAAACCCTATCACTACAGGTTTGGGAAGCTTCTCCATGACGTGGAATCTGGTGGGCAGGAGTTTCCTCTTTAGCTTCAGGGAGACGGACTCTTTGCATTTGTGGGACAGGTCTGTTGTCTTTTTACCCAAGGTTACTAGTCAGGATTTTCTCTGGATTGGTACACCCAGTTTCTCAGCTAGACTATGTTTCATGTAATTGAGGGTTTTCCCACTGTCTAGGAGGGCTACAGTGTTCACCTCATGGTCATGGTAACATAAAGTAGTGTTAATGATAGAATAAGACTGGGAAGAATTTTTATTGCTGAAATGATGGCTCCTTGGGTTCCGTTGGAGAGGCTAGTGCAATCCTTGGATAAGATGCCACTCTGGAGGAAATAGAAGCATAGCACACTTCTGATGTGGTGTTGGTACTCTTTGGGGGTCATGTTCAAATGGAGCCTATTTGTATCAGGGGTCTGGCTGTTCCAGGGTTGACTGGCATTATATCCTTGTGGTTGGCTGAAGTCCATGCCTCAGGCAATAGCCAGGAGCTCATTTTGGGGAGATTACATCAGTGGTGTCTCATTAGGTTGGTGTGATGTGGGTTCAGACCGTTTCTGAAATGCAGGCCTGATATGTTGTCAGGAGTCTTGGCTGCCTCAGCCAGGCGTAGGAATTGTTTTATGTAGGTCTTCAGGTTCTCCCTTCCTTGGGTCAGGCGGATGAACCCCATGTAGGCTTGGATCTTGGCCCCAGCAGGTGTGGTTGCAGAGTTCATTCTCTCTAGGAATTGGTTGTAGGAGAGTATGAGGTGTGGGTCTTCCTTAAGGCTGATCAGGAAGGTTTCTCTGGTATCATCCTTCAGTTGGGTGGTCACCATCATAACCTTTTGAGCATTGTCTCTGAAGCTCTTGGGGTGGGCACAGAACAAGGTGTTTATCATGATCATTCCTTTTATGAAGCCAGCCAAGTCCATTTTTGGAAGGTCAGGAAAAGTCAAGGGGGCGGCAGTATTCTGGTTCAAGATGGAGATGGTTACAGTCTAGACCTGAGATGGCTTGGCAACAATTTCTTCTTGGCTCTTGTTCTTTTCTTGTTTCTTGGTCATATACTGTCTTAGGTAGTAAGCTGAGATCAAAAATAAAAACATACAAGATGCCCCTATAATCAAAGAAGAATAGGGGCCCAGGGTTACTAGTTTTTATATGGTTGACATATTGTCACAGCCCATACCAGAGTCTGAATGTACTCCCAAAGGGGAGGCAGACCGGGCCTGGAAGACCATGTACACAATAGGTGCAATACAGACCAGATAGTTGACTGCAGTGGCTAGGGGGCACCAACTCCCAGTATGGGGCATGACCTGGTCAACCAGCTCCAATACTGTGATGTAGACAAACCCCAACTTACTGAAGTCCTGGTTGGGAGGCGCATTGGGTAGGGGGAGCAGCAGGAATCTCCTTCATTTTAGGCGGGAGGTCCAGATGATGAGGGTGGTAATACTCCACATCAAGGGTGCAGGGTGGATTGAATGAGGTAGCAGGAGTATAGCCAGGAGGATATTGATAAGCAAGTTTGTATTGTGTTGTGGATTCCCAAATAGATGCAAAGAAAATAATTAAATTGGAGCAAAAATAAGCAATTCCTGCAATAAGATAATGATTTCTGGGCATGAACTTGCTTTATTAAGATTTCAACAGTGAGGAGAGCTTCTCCTCCTCACTATTTATACTTACTGGTAATTTTGAGGCTTTTAGTGCCACCAGAGAACTGATGGCATCAACTGCAGTTAAACTTATGATTTTCACTGAAATTTGTGTACTTGGACCAGGAGGTGGGTGCTCGTTGGTTGATATAACATGAACCTTACTTGAACTGCAGCATGCCAAGGTGCCACAGTTATTTATAGATCCTGCGAGTGATCAAGCGCCTGATTGTGCAATCAAACAATTGCGCTACCAATGTACCATTTCCTGATAGTTGAGAGGCCCAAATTTGATAATAAAATTGAAGCCAGGGATTTGAGGCTTGTGTGCCTCTCAAATCACGGGCCATTTGTGTCACAGTAGATTCCATAATGCCAGGTATTGTCTGTCCAAGTAAGAAGGCTTGGAAGGCCAGAAAACCTGTATCAAAATTGACCAAGTTAACAGATTTAAACCAAACAGTTGATTGAAAATGGGTCACGGCTGCTCCAGTTTGCCAGCTGAAACCAGCTCCCCCTTTCAAACTGACGTTGAAAAATTGACGTAATATGAGGGTCACCTGATATGAGCTTGTGAATCAGTATGGTTGTCAGAAACTAGTCACGCAAGGGTTCTTTGCAACCTGGACCAGATACTTACTTGACAATGTGGAAGGAATAGGAGGTCAAGACTCAGGTGGTATTACTTAGTCAATTTTTCTGATATATATTGAATAGTTTTCCCTGTTTCAACTCTAAGAGTTGAGTCCTCCTAAATTTACTCAATGAAAATCATTTATCTCGATTTCTAATTTTTGATTTTAAAATGCATCCTGTGATCAGGTTGTTGCGGTATATCCCGTACAATCTGATTCTGAACCAAATCATTTCTGGAAGATGGGGCCCTACAACTGGAACTTTGTCATTGGTGCCTCCCAATGTTAATTTCATGCCAGCCAATTTTGCAGCTCCCCCCATTCTTGAAAATGAAAATTGTATCAATTCTCAATGCCCAGAATTTTATGCTGAAGATGCATTGATGCTTTCCCAGGTCATTTATCTTGGACTACTTTGGTTAGGATTAATTGTTCTACTTAATCCTGGAGTTAAAATTGGAAATTTCACAAAAAAATATCTGAAGCCGTGTTGGTGGTTAATCATCAATTCTATGTGGATTTGGGTGGTAATTCCCCATCACTTAGAAACAGCTTCATATTATCCAGTAATTTCCGTCACAATTTTTTAGTTGAAAGGGGGTTTTCTTGCTCTGGGAGATACTTGGTAGGGGTTCCCAAGCTGTGGGGTTTTTTGCCTCTAGGAAGGCCAGCTTATTGTCCAGGGCTTTCTGGGCCCTGACATTAAGAGATCCAATAAACAACAAAGCTAATCAGAAGCAGCAGGGCAAACTAGATTACTAGAAGCAGTTTTCTCTAGTTAGGAAAACTGCTTCAAAAATTAAAGGCATGAAAACCGAACTTAAAATCAGAAAAAAATAAAAATAATTTTTCTAAAGCGCTAACTCATTCTTGAGGGTCTGCTGCCAACCAACCACCTGCCAGCGCCTTTGCTGCCCACTATCAGTTTCCTGGCCAGCAACTGGCTGTGTGTTCCTGGCTTATCTTTACCTGCTTTAGCTCTAGCCTGCTTCGCCCATCCTGAGTCTCCTGCTTCCACTGGGCCCCAGAAACCTGAGGTTGCTGCCACTGCAAACCAAACACCAACTGAGACTTGTATTAAACCAAATAAGGCAAAAATGCTTGAAAATAAGCATACCTTAATCATTAAACAGGACTGTCACAAGTGACAATTACCTACTATTGATCCGTAAGACAGAATTCTATTCCTGGGATTTGAACCCCAAACCCCTGTGGGCCACCAGCCTGCATTTTTTTGGGCTCAATTCAAGAATAGATTTAACCTCAGAGAAACCTCCAAAACCAGTCTATGAGGCACAATCTACAATCAAACCTTGTCCTCTAAGGGATTCACCTAGCCTAGCCAATAGGAGAGCTGACTCAAGTAATATTCCTGTGATAACCTGGGCCGCCTCCAATAGTGTGCTACATGAATTTCCCCAAAAACGAGGTCTGCCAGATGATGACAAATCCTATTTCTCAAAGAAAGAAATTGAGATCCCCATTTCAACCCAGCCAATGAGGAACTGACAACTTCAGAGGTCACCAAAGATTCCCAACCCCTGGTAAATGCTATTATCTGGCCCAAAGAATTTTGAAAAAAATTCATGGCAGATGAGCATACTTATACTCTGGGGCTGCCAGAAAGTTGCTCATCATATTTTTGCAACATAGTGTTATGAACTACTGGTTCTCTCAGGTCTTTTTGTACCTAATTTAGCACTTTTTTGTTTACATATCAATTTCCCTGGCTCCGCTCCTTTCACCAGCCAACCCCAAGAAACTGCAGATGAGCCACCCAAGTTCTAATGTCCCCCAGTAGTTCCTTATGGCCCGGTACATTTCACAGAATACTCCCCAATCCTGCCTATTCAGAGTTCATCTTAGAAGAAATTCTGATCTATGATCCTGAAGCCAGAACCAGAGAACCTGAACTCATTGAACATGAAGACACCTAGCATATCAAGCAACCATTACTATTCTGGAATAAATATAACTAACTGCCTGCCTATTTAGTTCCTATGACTCCTCCTGTAAATACACTGCCACCTTTGGCTTTGGACTGAACCGTCTTCCCCCGCCGCACCAAAAAAGGGCCAAAAATTGCAGCCCAGCCACTCAACTCTCTAGATGATTTAGCGCATACTGTTAAAGAGAGGTTTGTCCTGGCCTACCCTGCAGGTCTCCCGGCTTTGGTAGTTCCCTCCTGGAAAAAAACGCTAATTGATTTGGACTATTTACTGGCCTGGTGTTGTCCTCTCTTAAAAACAATTAGAAACACCCAATCAAAAGATGCCACACCAATAACCACAAAATCAATTGAACCTGAAATGGTTGAAATGTCCTCCAACCAATCAGATGCAGCTGCGGAAATTAACTTGAAACTCTCCAGCTCTCCTGGTTTTGATCTGAAAATTTTATATTCCACCCAATCAGATTCAATTCCTGCTGTCATGTGATTCCTTTCCTGCAACTCACTCTCTTTTATGCAGCAAGGGGACTTTCAGTCCTCCTGCTTGTCTATTTTTAATTCATTAAAGATTTAGACCTCGTTGCTAAAACTTTGCCGTTTTTTTAGAGTGTTGACCCTTTTTTGAGTCTTCCTAAATATTAAACAAAGTGTTAGTTGTTTTCAGTTTTATTCTTACCTTTAAGCCTTCCTGTCCCAACCCGGCTTCCTTTTCAAAGCCCTTTAGCTTAGGTGCCACCTTTAATTGTTGCGCTAGCGCTTTACACCTTTGAAAACCTTGTTCAAACTTGTGTTTTCATTTAAAATCATTTATAATTCTTATTTTAAGTTTAAGTTTGTACTTGATTTATCTGTTTTCAAACCTGCTCTTTGTTTTATGCCTACCCAAGCCATCCAAAGTCAACGCCAAGGCTCCCCAGTGTTTCCTGCTGCTTTCTACTGGTTTCTTCTTGTGGCTGCCCTCCCCCTGGAAAATATTATATCTCTGAGATTTAGAAACCACATATTTTAATTCCAAATTTTGTGGCCGTTGTAACCATGATCCTCCCAGCTCTGAAATTTGTAACGTTCACCCTGGCACCTCTTGTGATCCTCCTCTGGACAACTGCTCCCAACTTATGGTCACAGTTTTCTACTTCTGTGCGCCTTGTGGGAAACAATCCTTCCAGCCTTTTGTACCTTCCTGGTGAGCTTCTTGTTTTGGGTGAGAAAATTGTTAAGAGCCTGACTTGTGACGACCTGGGGTTCTCCGCCGTAGATTACACCGTGTCAGCCCCTGCGTTGGAGATGGTTCCTGCCCCCTATTCTTGGCTTGGACGAAAACGACCCAGTCCCCCCTAGCTCCTGTAGGACTGCATCCGGCTCCCACTCACACACCCTGGTTGCTCACTGGTTTAGCCTTAATGGGGTTGAATGTGTACTTCCCTCAGCTGTCCCCTGCGTCCTCTCTTTGGTCCCTTCTCCGAGCGGCCATCCCAGTACTCCACTGGGTGGCATCCTGGTGGTTCATTTTGCCGGGATGGGAGCTGAACTTAGTTAGTTTAGCCCCTCTCCCTCACACCTCCTGTGACCCCGCGGACCAACCACCCACAAGAAACTATGATTGCCAATGAGTCAACCTCCACCCAGTTATTTGGTGTCCTCTACATAACACTCACTGGATTAGTTGATTCCATGGTGCCCATCATTAGGCCTTGGGCCTTGCTCAGAAAATTGTTCTTCTATATTGTAAAGTTAGCCCCCATCCTGTGGTAGGCCCTTCCTTCTGAGCCCGCGGGCCGCCCGCCCGCAAGTTCCCCTGAACCCACTGCAGGCTGGCTCCCTGACAGAGTGCTTTAATCATCCAATAAAGATTGATTTAATTCTAGGTTTTTATATTGGCTTAAAACATGAGTCTAGATTTGGTGGGTGTTTGCAGCACTCTTAGTACAGCTTGTAGTTTAAGAGGTTAATGGTTCCATTCTAGGGCTGCAGTGGATTAAAAATGTGATGATTACAGCAAATGCCATAATTTTTGCATCCAAGCTGTCTGTTTTTTGTTTTTGGATTCCCATATGCCAGGGAAATCTGGAATTTAAAAGAAAAAAACAGTTGTAGATAGCTTTCCTTTTTCTGGATAAGCCATTATAATATACATATTCTTTAAGAGATTTTTATTTTTGAATTGTATTCAAGTTTGAACTCACATATTTTATAGTTTAAAATTGGAAAGCAAAAGTATATATCTTTTATTTTAAAAAAATCCCAAGAAACATCCTCCTGTGGATGTGTACAGCTACAATTCTGGAAAATTTGTAGCCAAGACGATTTTCCAGAATCGTTTCCGGACCTTAAACGGTTAGCTGCTTTTTTATAAAGCAGCCACCGTTTCAGTTCCCCTACAGCCCTATTCCATCCCAATATGAAATTCTTGTGGTTTGTCGATTTTGCTGATTTAAAATGGAAGGCTATGCCTGATATACATCTGAAATCACCTGGTTACATTTATAGCCGGACGATGATGTAGTAGAGAAGGATGCTAGCATTGCTCTTCCAAGGTTTGCCTCCTCAAAACTCTTATTCTTGGCTTATGTGGCATTATGTAAAAAGATTTTTTTATTAATAGGAATTTAATTAGTTTCTCAATCCCATGATCTAATTCTAGCATGGAACAATGTACGCTGCAGAATTGTAAAATTGGGAGCTGGCACTCTTCAAGCAATGCCAGGGCGCTGTTGTACGGTCATGAGGGGCTATAAAGTGGGCTCCTTGCCGCCTCGAAATTGATTAACTGTCACACTATTGATTAAACTTTGCTTTAACCAGTCAGATCTTTTGTATATATTCAACTTTTCTGGGAGATCCAGCCTGTGATGACTTCATTCATTGATATCGTACGAGATGGTAATCGACCTTGCTTTTCAACATAATCTATTTTTATTCTTCTATATCCAAACGCGTCTTTACATTTCTTGGCTGCCTTTATTTACATAAATAATTTTTTAAACTTAAAATAATGAAATAAAATCCCTTCATCTCGACTTTTTCCCCTCGACAAAAGGATCTTCGTCCTTTCTACTTTATCTCAAATAAAGCTGAACAAAGAAGTTTGCTGCTTTTGAAAATAATAAAGCGTTGATAAAATTTTAAAGAAATATGAGGATTAAAAGCTATTGCATTTAAAATTTCTGAGTTAAAGGGTAGACTATTTTTCAAGTCAGTTTCTTATCAATGTCGCATACATCTGGCTATTATTTTGTATTGTTGCATTATGAAGAAACTATACAATTTCATAGATACTCTAAGCTTACCTTGTTTCTTATTTATAGGCTTTATTGAAAATGTAAAGAAGCTCCCTTCAGATGCCTGGAAAGTTGTGATAATGGATACCCGATCTCGAGAGATTTTTCTCTTCGGTTTGTCAAGAGTTTGATCTTCTTTCCGGAAAATGTTACCGGTAAAGTTTCTGTAAAGCGTTGCATTGACTTAACTTAGCCATCGAGGACATCTCCTCTAAAAGAGGGGCTGCGGTTGAACTATCTGCAGTTTATTATATCAGCCCTTCAGTACCAACGGTTGAACTTCTGTTGCAAGATTTATCTCCCACGCCAAAATACCGCTCGGCATCAGTATTCTTTCTTTCTGAGCCTAGTGCTGATATCTCTCACTTAATATCGGGCTCGCCTGCTTCTAAACTTATCGATTTCAAAAGCCTCAATATTAACTATTTCCCCTTTGAATCACGAGTGTTTACCTTTAAAGATCCTGAGGCCTTTCATAAGTTATATTTCTCCTCTAACCAGGAGATTGGTGCAGAGATTGCAAATATGGCTGGAAAGGTTAGTATGCCATCTTTACTTTACTTAAACCCGGTTAGCTTCTAGATGTTTGTATAAGCCTAGGTGAAAACCCTGTTGTTCGCTATCAAGCCATGAGTACTGGTCTTAATTCTCCCCAAGCAATTGCACTTGCTTTCCAAGCAGAAATGGATAGATACCTGGAGCTATATCCCACTTTTCCAGTAACCAGATTTGATTGATTCACATATTAATGTTTCAGCCTAAAGAAAGCACTGCTCATGGAAGGAGTGTAATGCTCATTCTTGATCGGGCGACAGATTTGTACGCTCCTCTCTTGCATGAACTCACCTACCAGGCTTTAGTCACAGACTTACTTGGGCTTGAGGAAGGCAAGTTTTATCGGCATACGTTTGTGAACGGACTTGGAAAGGAAACGGAGGATACAATCATCCTTGATGAAAGCGACCCCATCTGGAACTCAATGCGGCATATGCACATTGCCGATTGTGTCCAAGAGCTAGTGAAGCAATTCAAGGTTGCCGTGTCGGATAACCCTGCTGCAGCAAGTATGCTTAAGCGTCGCCAGGATGGACAGAACGCCTCCCTCAAGGATATGCGAGAGATCGTTGCATCTGTTCCTGAATTGCAAGAATTATCTAAAAAGTACTCTGCACATATGGACATTGCAGGAAAGTGCATGGAGCATCTCAGAAATCTGGGCCTTGATAATGCAATTGATTGCGAACAAAATCTAGTCACCGGAGTCACTTCAGATGGCGAGCCAGTAAAGAATGCGCTTACTGATATGGCGCCCCTTTTAACTGAAGCCACGCTTCCGTCTGACGACAAGCTCCGCCTATTGATGATTTACGGGCTGTCTCGCCAGGGGGACTATGACCGCAAACGGCTTGAAGCCCATGCCAATCTAAATGACGCCGACAAAGCTGCCATCACTAATATGTCTCTCTTCTCCTCTAATAAGCCCGCAACAAAGCCCAAGGAAGTGCAGAAGCTGCTCAACCCTTTCCGCCGCACCGTCAACCCCAAAGATGAAGATGAGAATCCATATGCCTTATCCCGCTATGTCCCGCAGGTTAAGAAGATAATCCAGGATCAGATTTCAAAGGCCATCGCCCCCGAAGAATTCCCTTTCGTCAAAGAGCAAGAGAGTGCTGAGATCAAGAACCCTGTTCGTTCCCTCCGAGTCAATAGGCCTACTTGGCAAAAGAAGTCCGATGCTGGCCCCTCAAAGGCACAAGGAGGACGGATCCTAGTGTTCATAGCAGGCGGCCTGACATACAGCGAGATTCGCTCAGTCTATGAGATAAGCAAAGTTATCAAGAGAGATGTGCTTATTGGAACAACCCACATTTTATGTCCCAAGGATTTCTTGGCTTCTCTTAGAGAGATCAAAGCCCAAAATGCACCTCGTCCTCGCTCATCGAGTGGCTCTCAAGCCCCTGTGCCACAATTCGGTGCATCTCTTGCCCCCCACCCCGTAAGGAGAGAAAAGACAATGCCAAACAGCCCAGATACCATAGGTTCTGAAGCAAGTTCCCCTGTCAGTAAATCGTTTGGCTTTTCAAAGTTCTTGAAGTTTGGTTGATAAGAGCCCAATAAAGGTATTTTATTTTTGCTAAGTTTATAAATTACAAATAAAACCCCTACATCCCACAGAAAGCTAAGCTTTATTTGGATTGAGGCAATAAAGTTCTTTTGAATCCAAACAGAATGCTTCCTTCTGCCTGTGAAAAGCATCGGTGTCTTTAAAACGGCAACTCAAATCCTTCATGTCTAATCTTTTGACTTCACAACTGTATAGTTGTTAGGATGAATGGAATCCAGCCAGCCAGCCTAAAATAAAACCATCTCATTTCAAAAAGGATAATTATGGTTCAAACCCTCTGCCCTTTTAGTGAGATCTTGGTAGTAACAGAAATAAAAAGCCCTTTGAAATATATGTCCACAATACAAATTTATTTAGGTTTGTCCACAGCATCTGATACCTCTCAAACGAAATGGTACAGCCACCTTCAGGATCGGCTATGTTGCTTGAAAGCAATAGATTCAGCCACCATGTTTGAACAATCACAGTGGGGTTAACAGCTGTAAGGATGACCAAAGTCAACTCAGCCTAAAACGAAATCCAAGTGGTGGTGGTGTATAACCGATAAGCCTTTAATACTATTTCACCCATCAAAGTGTCATAACTGTGCTGTATTACCAGAGTTACATGGGAAAATGATCGGAAACTAGATAATTATCTTTATTGAAAGATATGGCCTATATAGTGTGGGTGAATCATATTATGAGGAACAAGATTGTGATAATCAGTCAGTTGGATTGGGCAGGGAATGGTGTGATCCTTGTAATGAGTGAAGCGCCAAATCGTGCTGTCCTATCGAGTTGGGATTGTCACTGGTTCTTGTTGCTGGATTTATTAGTTTGAGTTGACTTCCGCATTTGGTTACAGGTCATGGGGAAGTCAGTTTTTGGGTCACAGATTCTCTTGGGCGGAACATTGCCGGGGGTCAACCCGCAGTTTCAACAAAAGCAAAAATATCTTCCCCTATAAAAGATCCCCCATAAACCCAAAGAAACTATTTGGACGATGAAGTGAAGATCCAAAAAATCACACAAGGGATGGTCTCAGCTGGCTTCAGACTTGACTACATTTTTTATGAACCCCAGTGACAAAGCTTACTCTGCCACAGTGTATTGAAACTCACCCCAAGCAAGGAACACAATATGACTAGATCCATCAGTGAAACCACTACTTCTTGGGGCAAAGTGGAACATGTAAGATCAAGATACAGGTCATCTGAAATAAGACATATAATCAGAAGCAACAAATAAAAGCCTAACATTGTAGATTTGCATTTTTGGGATAAAATTGGGGGAAATAAACAGAAACCCTTGAATATAAACCAAAAAAGCTCATCTGTAACCAAAAATCACTTATATATATAAAAGACTTAAAAGAGCCAATTAGGAGTAGTGAATGCTAACTTGTTACCATGTATATACAGCATATTACCCCATAAACCAGTTGTTTAGCTTAAATCAGTTTGAGCTACTCTAGTTTTAAAAGCTGCAGGGATAAGCAAAATCAAGTCATCTGTAAACAAAATTAACTCAATCTTGAGCAAGTTCCAAGTACAATTGTAAAATATGCAATCTGGTAACAGGGATTTTGAATCTTAATAGGAAGGATGGGTCAACTGAGCAACAGACAGTGATGAGGAGCAACTTTTGGGGAAGCTTCAGATATTGATTTAAGAAGGAGAGAAGTATATTTTATTGAATAATACTTTAGACTTATATAGCTTGCACTGTGGTGGGAACTTAAGTTGGATCAAATATAAGGGAGGTTATGTGCGAGTTGGATTCAAGTTGCTGGATACCTGGATAAGTCATGTGATATTGATTTGTTGCCATTTCTGGAATGTTGAACTGAATATTGGATTGGCACCAAACCAGACAATGACTGGATTTTATGTATGTTGGCAACAGCCAGAATACCAAAACATCCAGCTCCTCAACAACAGCTTATACTGCAAAATAAAACAATTGAGATATTTTTCAAAGATCTTGAAATCATAAACAAAATGGTCTCAGTTGTCTTTCAGTTCACATATTTTTACCATGTAGATCAATGAAAGAGTAAACTCAGTTGCAGTGAGTCAAAACTCAACCCAAATAAAAAACACCATAGAAGCTTAGTCTATAAAAAATTACTTGGTCATTGAGTAAAATGAGATGTACTGCCATGAATGACATTTCTCCAAAAGGAAACAACAAACTCCAACTAGGGGAATCAAACTTGGAACCTGCAGACTCCTGGGCCAACCCCCCGTGTTTTTATGGCTAGCCAATGAGCAAGCAGGGAAAAACAGCAATTCAGAATTGATTAATCAAGGAAATTCATGGGCTCACCTGGTTCAGAATTTGCAAATTACGGAAGAGCAGCATAGGCTGGTGATTAATCCAGACCAATCTAGATTGCTGAAGGCATTAAACCAACATACCATCATTTCTGTTATAACTGACAGGCCGTTTTGGAAGAAGATTTCTGCTCAGCATAAAGGTTAAAATTCTGAGGTGAACACAGATGATTGGCTAGAATTTTGGACCACCCAGCCATGGGATTTTCAGCCAGCCAGTGAACAGGAAGTTACTCCAGAATATGCTCAACTCATGGGACTAAAAGAAATCCAGCTAGTAGATTCTGAAGAACCATTAATTCATAATGATGTGAACACTAATAAGAATGAAGCTATTAGTGGTTTACCAATGGACTGTCAGGTTGGGGTCACATTAATAGAGGAATTTGTGGGCCAAGAGGTACAATATGACCTCAGAACTATCAGGCTGGAAGAAACTGAGCAGCTTAGCTATCAGGCGATGGTTCAAGCAGAATTTAGCATTCTTAAATGATATTTAAACCCAGTGAACACTTGTATAATGGCATTGTCATTCTGAAATAAATAAGATTATGAGACCTTGGCTCTACCATTTTATTACATATTTAGTCTTAGTTGTTTTTCATTTCACTACTGTTCTAACAGAAAATCCTGGCCTTATGGCCCACATACCTGAGAAGGTTCCTGGAACCTGGCCCATGTTTTATTGTCTGCCTGGAGCACCCTTTGGCCTGCTGCATTTCTCTAACTACCCACTTAAGCCAGAATACAATGATTTTACCTTGGAAATTATCCTGTGTTTTGAACGCCTGACCTAACAGAGAACTCCAAAAACTGTCTTTCACAAAGGTGCCTGGCAAAGCATCCAGTTGCCATATTCCGTGAGAAGTACAACTATTTGCCTGCCTATCAGACAGATATGCAAGCACCCTATGCCCAAATATGACCTCTTGCCTCCCAGCCCTGGTCTGTTGCCCCCAACTGCCAATTAATATGCAGGCATAGCCAGCAACAGCGCCCATGTTGACACTTTTAATTTCAACACTATAGTAAAGTGACAACCTGGTTTTACATAATGTTGTCTCCTGTGTCAGGAAACCAACCCTGATTGGCTGGCTTGCTGGAGTTTGGGAACTGGCAGGTTGCAGACTGGGTGGGCAGGGCCCACCAAAGGATTGATGCTAACTTAATGAAGTAGGACATTGACTTGCCCACCCACGACTACTGACCAGCGGCAGGAACAATAGTATCTATTTCTCTCGTGAGAGTAATATATACAAGTTCCAAAAAGCTCATTGGTATGGTCCAGTGGGAGCTCAGTGGCGGAGGCAGGTATTGTTTTGGAGGTGATGGGTGGCTCCATGTACATTTGGTAGGCAGGAAGGAAGTTGTATTTATCTCTGAACAGGCGGGGTTTGGTAACATACCAAGGGCCTTCTCGGTTGTATCTGGTTAACTCTGTAGTTCTGGCCAAGGGATCCCGGGCTAGTATGTTGTTGGTGGTGTAGCCCTTATACTCAGGCTTTAAGGGGTACTCTGTGAAATGGACAGGACCAAAGGAACACCTGGTGGACGGTACTTAGCTGGCAGGCTGGCAGGGGAGTCAGATGATTTTTGAGTTAACTGGCAGATGACAAGAATAAAATACGGCAATAATTGGGGAAACCAATATCTCATAACCTTTATTTAAAAATGACAATGGGGGTTAATCTTGGCCTGGCAGGTATTTATACCACGCTTCCAGGCTTCACTTCCTGGTTGGGTTTTCTGGGCTTGGGTGGGTTAGCAACAGGGGTCTCTGATGGCAGTGTGGCGCTCAGCACTGGCAGTTTGTCACTGGCTGCTTTGGTGAGAAGATTTTGAATCCTTCTGTTTATCAATTTGGGTATAGGTGCCTCTTCAGGTTAAGTGCCTCCCCCGGGACTTTGGGGGAGTTTGGAATAGCTCTCATTGAGAAACTTGTGCATTTTACCAAGCAAACCGCCGGTGTCAGGCATTGGCACCTCGGGGAAATTCTCAGCATCTTGCGCTGGTGGTTTGCTTGCAGAATCCTGCGGGACGGCTAAGGGTTTGGGTCCTGGCGGAAAGGTAACAACTTTATCAATCAGTAGTGGGTTATTGGGCTCTCAGCCCATGGGTCTGGCGTTCCACAAAGGGTTTTGTCCAGGGTTTGACTCTGGTTCTGTATTTTGAGATTTAGGAGCATCCTAATTGTCATTCCTGACATCCTGGATGTCGACACTTTTTTAAGTAATGTCACACTTTACCCTGAATATTTTTAATATAAAAAGTATGTTTTTAAATACTTTATTATACTTAAATGACCTCAGAAAGCTCAAAAATACAATAAAAAATTAACATAAGTAAAAGGAATAAGGAAATATAAGCAACTATTTTTCAATTTACTATGTAAATTACACTTTTTATTATAAAATTATTTTTATTCCTATAAAAATTAAAATTCCAATGAACCAAAAATAAAGATATTTTATATATCATAATAACTACAAAATATAAAAAATTCTAATTTAAATATATACCTTATATAAGCACAACTGAAAAAATCTCATGCCTTAAAGATAAATTAACAAAATATAAGATATTTCTTACAAAACCACATTGAAACTGTATCTGAAACTTACCATTTATACCTAAAAAGATTAGCAATATATAAAAAATTAAAAAATATAAAAATCCAAAAGTAAAAACAATCCAGGCAAAGCAAAGAAAATTTTATTAGGCTAATTAAACCCACCAGCAAGAGCAGTTGCAACATCTTTATGGTATTTTTTGATTTCCTCCACCTTATACTTCTTCTTCACCACCTTTTTCACTGCCTTCTGGTACTCCTACTCTTTACTCTTCTTCTTCTTAGGGGCCACCTGGTTGGCCAGGTTGCAAAACTTGGAGACATTTCTGGTCTGCTTCTCCTGTAGCTTGGCAAAGAACTTGTTGTATTTGGGGTTGGACCCAAACTTGGTCTTCAAGTGCTTGTGCCAAACCTCAAGGCTGGAGGTGGTCTTCATCTCCCCCTTGAGGCAGGCGCCCTGGCAATTCCAAGGGGCAGTGGCCCGCTCTTTCCTCTCTGGGCAGTCACCTTCTTGCCTACTCATTGATTTTCAAAGTACTCAAGGTAACCCTTGAAAATGGTGGAGTGCTTCTTCACGTAAGCATCCTCCAGGAGGGTGTCAGGGATCCAGTCTTGGGCATCCAGCCTGTTGTTTCTAGGGGTAACCCAGGCTGGGTTTTTTGCGGGCAATGTCCACCACAAGAGGGAAGCTAACTTAAAAAGGTAGGAGACAGACTTTTCCACCCAGGACCACAGGCTGGCAGCCAGGATTATAGTGTCAATCACCCCTGTGAGCGTGATGTACACAATCCTAAACAGCTTGCCAGTATGGTTGGTTGAGAGGTTAGGTGAGGAAGCAGGCATAGGTTTTGGAGTCACAGGTGGTTCCATGGGTAGGCCGTAAGCAGGGAGATAGTTGAATTTCCCTCTGAACAACTTGGGTGTTGAAAATATCCACGGACCTTGTTGGTTGTATCTAACTGCAGATTGTATGCATGCCAAAGGATCAAGTTCAAGTATCTTTTCCAGGGCGTAGCCCTTGTATTCATATTTCATAGGGTAGTCAGTAAAATGGACGGGTCCAAAGGGTACACCAGGAGGACAGAAAACTGTGGGTGCTGGGGCAGGAAGGCCAGGAGATCTCAAACTGAATTGATAGATAGCAAATACAAAATAAGGTAATAGCTGCGTGAGCCAAAATAACATAACCTTTATTTGAAAATGGCAATAAGGTTTGAGCACAGAATCTATAGGCATATATAACGTCCTGCCTCCAAACTCAGTATTTTCCATAAGGGCTTCATCAAAATATCAGGGAAAATGCGGGTGGGTGGCCAGGAGGTCCGGGTGTAGGAGCGGCAAAATGGCACCTCGGCTGGATGTTCTCTCATTGGTAAGAACGTCCAAATTGATCACTTGATTTCCTTGATTTTTGGCTGTGGTCACAGGGCTGGGCCCAAAGCCCGGGTTTCTCCTTGGCAGTTGAGTTTGATTGGTTACTCAAGAGGACTTCAAGCTCATGAAGTTCACAGGGCCACCTTCTCTGCCTTCATTAAGCAATTCAAGAAACTCCTCCTCAGGAACCATCATAATGGAGCCTGTACTGGTATTCTGACTTTGGGACTTAGCAGGGCCTTCAGCTCGCGGGGGCTCAATCTCAGAAAAACGCGGGCGGGCGGGCGGGCTCTCAGTCCATGGGGCCAGCGGCCCGCAGAAATTTGGGTTCAGGGTTTGAATCTTGCCCTTGGGCCCAGGTTTTGAGGGGTACAAATTGTCAATCCTGATAAAGCAGGGCTTTTGGTTCTTGCTTGCCAATTTTATTTTTAAAAATTTGGTTCCAAACGTTTTTCCCTGAAGGGCTTTAATAAGCCTTAGTTATTAAATTAGGAACATTTTTGGACTCCTCTGACCCTCCAGCCTTCCCTGCTGGACTCGCTGCTGTCATTACTGGCTTCTATAGAGAATATGAGTGTTTTCATCAATATTTTACCTTTTTCAAACTTCTGTTTGCTTTTGCTACAAGTTTTACTATTGAACCTCAATATAAAAAATTGCTTTTAAATCTTAAATTCTAAATCAAAAGCAAAAATCCTCTTTGCTTGCTTCCAACACGCTTCTTCTTTTACACTGCAACTGCCTAGTCTATTTTCTGACTTCAGGCCATCTAAAAACTCCTGTTTTCTCCCCTGAACTTGAATTTCTGGGTATATCCTATTTCTGGCCCCCAAACAGAACTCACCTGCACATAATTTTGAGAGAAACTCAGAAATGATGGTCTCTCTTCTCAAATCTGTGATATTAACCATTGTTGCTGTTCTGCTTCTGTTCTGGTCCACCTCCTCAGTTTTCTGATCCAATTTGTCCTTCATCTTGACCTCTTTGAAGAATTATCCTTTTCAGATTCTTTACATCCTGGATGATCTTCTGGGAAAGGTAAAAGGATTCTTAATTTATGGAGAGTGTCTGGAATCTTGTTACAAAAGTAACAGCTTTAAGGCCCCGGGCGGGAATCAAACCCGCTCCTAGCCACCAGGTGGGGCTAGCGAGTGGGGGAGATTTGCCTGCACCTGGATTTTTGCTCTTTGAAGAAAATCCAGGTGCAGAAATCATTCCTGCCCTGGCGGCAGCTGAGGGGCCCGTTCTGGGCCCCAAAAGCTACACCCAAGCCTTGGTGGGTTTGGCTGGGCCTGGGCAGGCTATTTTTAGCTGCCCAGTAAACCCAGATCAAGCCCATCCTCCATTAAGTAATTTGGGGTCCCCAATTGGGGACCCTTTTTTAATCAAGTTCCTTGGGCTCAGGAAAGCCAGTCAAGCCAGTCCAACAATGGTGATCAAATTGGGAAAAAAAACCATAACCCCAGAAGCTAAACCTTCCAGAACCAATGGCCAGTCAAGCCAAGATGGACCACTAAAAAGCCAAACAACTGTTCCTGAAAACCCCAAAAATGACCAGGAAGCAGCCAACCAAACAGCAGAACCTGAGATGTCAAGCCTTGCCACACAGATAGCACCAGAAGAATGTCCAGAGGCACCTGCATGTGAGTAAGTATATAAATAAGAAGCACCTGAAAAGTTCTGTATCGTCATCCTTACCAAATAAAGTTGTTATGAACCTTTGGTTCACCAATATGTTTCCATACATAATTTTGATACTCTTCCATCTACATACACCCAAGCGTCAGTACTCGCCCACTGGGATAGATATCCAGATTCCAGTTGACAAAATCAAAGCCTTTGACTACTACTGTCCACCCAACGCACCATTTGGCCTTGTGCATTTCACTGAGTATCCCCCAAATCCTGACCACAAACCCTGGACCTTGGAGGACTTGCAGTGATACACCCGCCCTGGCGCACCCCATGAACCCTACCAAATTGTCCGTGACAGCAAAGCAATCACCATTTTCCCTTTGGTCTTCAATGGGAAGTACAACAATCCTGCTGCCTACCTGGTCCCCATGGAATCACCCCCGACACCCAAACCAACCATCTCAATCCCACCCACCTCTGATGCCACTGGCCAGAGTAGTCAATTCCTGGGAGTGCTTTACCTGGCGCTCACAGGATTGATTGGCTCTGCCTTGCCAGCGGCTGGGCCTTGGGCTGTGGCTTGGAAGGCCCTTTCCTATCTGGTAAAGTTAGGTCCCATCATCTGGTGGGACATGTCAGTACCTGCTTCAACTCCTCCCTCACCTGCTGGAGCTCCACAGTACTCTTGGTATCCTGACAAATCTGATTCCTGATAATGACTTACCTCAGCTTCTGGTTCATGATAAGGTGTCTTTTTAAGACTCCTTTATGATCTCATTGAAAGCTTCTTCCCTAAAAAAGAAGTCCAAGTTATCCCCAGGAGTTCTCTACCTGTCAGGGGCCCACTTTAAGGGGAACAAGCCCCCAATTTGGTGAGCCAAGGCCCCTAGGTTAAGCCCTGCAATTGCCAAACCAATGGGTACAGTGACCATGGCAATATGGCCCAAATGCCCCAAATGCCCCAAGTAAGCAAACCTTCCCATCAGGGAACTAAAAAGACCCAAGAGGTAATGCCCTACCAGGTATGTCAATAGGTAGAACAATGTGTGGGGCCGTACCAATGAGGGTTTGGCCGGTGAAGGAGTAGAGTGGCAACCATAGTGGAACTTTCTTCCCCAATGACCAGAGGGATACTTGAACCATCCATTGGCCAAGGACTTCTTCTGGTGGGCATCGTTGGGAGAGGAGTTTTGCCAGTCAATAGTGGGAGTAGAGCTCTCAAGACCTTTTACGGTTGTAAATAAGGAAACTAGAAACCATAGCAGGAATAAGATTCCCTTCATGGCTTCAAATGGGAGTTACTAAGAGATGGGTGTGGCAAGATAAGATATAAATATTCTTTATTGCTGGAACAATTGGAATGGATAAGGAGTGTAAACTTAAATAGCCTTAAAATGAAGGCTGAAATATTTAAGTAGTATTTGGGAAATGAAGGGAATTTATATGAGATCTATAATTGAAATGATACCTGTTTCAAGTGTAGATCCAGTTGTTGCTTAATAATTTTCATAGCTAATTGGTGCAGGAAGAGGAGCCAAGAAGATGCCACAATGTTAAGTGTAATTAAGCGGTGTAAAGCAAGAAGATCTCTGGTCTTCAAGTACAGAGCTTTAACCAAAGCTAGAGAGAGCGGGTCCCCAATTGTCAGGCTGGCTTTATACAGCCAATCAGAAGCTGAGCGGTAAGTGACGTTATAATTCTTATTATTAACCTTTTTGAATTCAAACAGCACTTTGAAAGTGACATCCAAATCAATCAGATGGTAATAAATAGGTAATTTAAGTGTATTGGTTGATTCTGTACTAATGTTAAGTTCATTCTTAGGGTCCCGGGTTCAAATCTTGTTGTCACCAAGCTTCAGGTGCCAACTAGTGTCAAGAATATTGTTGTTTTGTAAATGTATCTTGGTATCTTCAAACAATTTCTCCATAAAATAAATGGAGTCAGGAATTCCTTTCCTGACACTACCCCTTCAGAACACTTCCTGTGGCTGCTGTCTGAAATGCTTTTCATAAAATTGAACATATTTTTCTCTCAAATGCTGTCTACTTTTTCCCTATGTGCACCTCTTTGAGCAGCCATCCCAGTTGCCCACTGGATGTCATCCTAATAGTTTGTCCCCAGAATGAGAGCTAAACTTAGTTAGTTTCCCCCCTCTCTCTCATATAGTTAACTCTCTTACTCCCACCTTGTCAGGGCCCAGAATGCCCTGGACAATCAGCTGGCCTTCCTAGAGGCAAAACCCCCTCATAGCTTGGGAACCTTTACCAAGTATCTCCCAGAGCAAGAAAACCCCCCTTTCAACTAACAAATGGCCCAGGATTTAAGAGACACACAAGCCTTGAATCCCTGGCTTTGATTCTATTATCAAATTTGGGCCACTCAACTATCAGAAAATGGTACATTGGAAGCGCAATTATTTGATTGCGCAATTGGGCGCTCAATTGCTTGCAGGATCTATAAATAACTGTGGTACCTCGGCATGCTGCAGTTCAAGAAAGGTTCATGTTATACCAACCAATGAGCACCCGCCTCCTGGCCCAAGCACAAAAATTCCAGTGAAAATCATAAATTCAACTGAAATTGATGCCATCAGTTCTCTGGTGGCACAAAAGGCCACTAAATTACCAGTAAGTATAAGTAGTGAGGAGGAGAAGCCCTCCTCACTGTTGACATCTTAATAAAACGAGTTTATGCCCAGAAATCATTATCCTATTTCAGGAATTGTCTATTTTTGCTCAAATTTAATTATTCTCTTTGCATCTATTCAGGAATCCACAACACAATATAAACTTGCCTATCCATCTCCTCCTGGCATACTCCTGCTATCTCAGTCAATCTACCCCACGCTCTTGACTTGGAGTATTTCCACCCCATCATCTGGATCTCCCACCTGCTATGAAGGAGATTCCTACTGCCCCCCTCTATCCAATGTGCCTTCTGCCTAGGACTTCAGTAAGTTGGGGTTTGTCTACATCACAGTATTGGGGCTGGCCGACCAAGTAGTGCCCAATACTGGGAATTGGCACCCCCTGGCTACTGCAGTTAACTACCTGGTACAAATTGCGCCTATTGTGTACATGGTCTTCCAGGCCCGGCCTGACTCCCCTGTGGGAGTCCAGTCGGACTCTGTTATGGGCCGTGACACACCTGGGAAAATAGACTTCTCTCAGGTATACAATCTTCTACATTATGAAGTTGTGATCATTTCTCTATCTGGACCTACCATTTTATTGGCCTCAAGTTGGCCCACCAGCCAGCAGAGTGTGAGAACAGTAGATAATTCCTGACACTCTCATTTTCAAGGTATTTAGTTTCTTTAGAATATAGATGAAGTATGACTAAAAACCCCATTGTAACATGCATAAATTTGTTATTGATGCTACAATGGGCTTATGTGGGCTTAAAAAGATTGAAAGTAAATTATAGTACGCCTCTAAAATTTAAGTAAGAGAAAGGTAAAATGCTGTATGTTGGTTTTTTCTGAATATTTTTTTACTGGAGGCATGCCATATTCAAATTTCTCAGCTTTTTATTGGGGAAAACGTTCATCTCATTCGAGTCTGAGCTTGGATCTGTTTGAAGAATAGCAATATAAATCCTAAACCAAACCAGGCGGGTTTGAATCTTCATGGCTGAAGCCTAAACCCAACCTCCACTACGCCATCTAAACCGATCGTTCAAAAACTTAATTAGGCCAAGCTTCAATATTATGACGATTAAGCCAAAAACTTAACCATCGAAGTATATGCAGACATTTGGCCTCTCAAGTGGGTTGTGACTTAGGTATACCTTTGGACGACAACTCTCAAAATGAATCTTCGCGAAGTTATCGGCGGGAGATGCTCGGTTATCTCTAAGTCGGGCATCCGCTATGTCGGAACACTTATAAGCATTGAAAGTGAACAAAAGACTTTATCGTTTGAAAAAGGTAGACTCGTTTTCCCTTTCTTTATTATCGGCACTCTAAGCTCATTATTTAGTTGTATCATTCGGCACGGAAGGGCGGCTAGGGACTGGGCGGGATGTACCTCCTAGCAGCAATGTATTTGAGCACATTGTTTTCAAGGCCGCGGAGATAACAGCCTTAAAGCTAGTGGAACCCGCAGCCCCTGATTACCAGCAAAGCCCTGCTTTCTATGATCCAGCTATAGTTGAGGTAAAAAAATAGGTTTCGCCTTTTTAAAAGCTTTTTTGAAGTCTGCAAAAGGACCTGCGCCCCAGTCTCATGCGACTCCTACTATGGCACCCTCTCCGTTTCAAGATGGATATAACCAGACTGTAAATGCACCCCAGCCCTATATTCCTCAACCTTCTTCGGTAAGAGTCACTGAAATTGTTTTTTCTCATTTATTAGGTACCTGCTTATCCTCCTCAGAATGCATCCTACTCCAGCCCTAGACCTCATAATGATTCAGTCCCAAGCTATGCCCAAAGTGCTGCTGGTAAGTTTTATTGCAGCTCTTCATATTTAATTCATCTTTAGCTCCGGTTAATCAACAGCCCCGAAATGCTCCCCGTTCAAATAATCGTCAAGATCATCACCAAAGCCGCCCTAGAAATACCCCCACTCTTCCTAAGCAGGACTTTGATTTTGAATCTTTCAACGCTCAATTTAACAAGGAAGAGGTTCTTAAAGAAATCGCAGGAGATGGCTTTGAACATAGTTCTGAAGCTGCTCCTTTCACAGACCCAAAAAACTTCTATGACAAGAAATCCTCTTTCTTCGACAATATCTCCTGTGATTCAAAGAACAAAGCGGAAGGGGTTACTAGGTATTCTTTATTTGTTTTTATCTTCTTACATCTTAAAGAGATCGATTGACATCAGGACAAGGCCGGAAAACAAATCAGGAAACATTTGGAGAAAACTACTCTTCTAACAATTATAACCGTTATCACGTCAACCACAGGAATGGACAGCGTGGAGGTCCTCGTCCTAGAGGTAACCGCAATGGAAATCCTCCAGGCCCGGGCAATCAGGGCTATGCTGGCCAAGTTAATGGCAGAGCGCCTGGAAACCCAAGGCCCCAGTAGACTGAACTTTACAAAAATGTTAGCTTGCACCCTTAAAAATGATCAGGTATCTCCTGTAAACAAGAGAATACTGAAATATTGCCTTTGGATTTCCTCATTCTAATCGGGGATGCTTTTTTAAATTATGAATAACTACTTTTTTCAGTTGCTTTAAACTACTTCCCAATATGTTTTGTTTGATATCATGGAAAAAATATGAGGATACAATATTCGATAAATCTATTCAATGTTTTGATTAGCCCACCCACCTAATGGTGTTTATTGAATCTTTTAACCAAAATAGCAAGCTTAAATTAAGAGCTCATGTCTAGAATTATTTGTGCTATTATTCAAGTAATCGGGGTAAATTTGTTGGAAATCCAAAATGTCCTTATGGGTTTTCGGATATGTTTATTCCTTCGATTCGAAAACCCCTTGAGCAAAAATATAGGCTTATAGTACTTAAGTTGATTTCTAGTTAGAATTGAATCGTTCATTAAATATCAATCCCGCTGGGAGTTATGAGGTGCTCATGGGATAGGCTGCAAGGTGAATGCCATGGAACATAACTGGGCGTAATAAGGGTTACTTCGCCTAGCTTCCGGCTCTGGGCCGCTAAAGCCAGAGCGGCATCTCTTGATATTGAGACATTTTAAGATAACTCTTTGATACGGATCTCCCAGTGTCGGAACTGGTTGTGGCTTACCAAAGCGGCTAGGTGCATTCGAGCTACTTGGGAAAAAAATCGCGGTGGAGTTAACTATGCTGAAATTACTTAGCAAACTTACGGACATCAATCAACAGTTGATGGCCTGTACCAAAAGTTGTTCAAGTGACTCCTCACTATTCCATATATACAATGCAATAAAGCACCAAGTTACCATACAATTTTCAACAAGTTTGCAAATAACAGTTAGACAACCTTAAAAATGCTCAAACTCTGAAAAAGGCGACCCTAGAATACTACTTTAACCATCTAGTTTGATATCTGGTGGCAACTGTGGTGAAATTGACTCTCTGGAAGTTGACTCCATGTTAGTTTATCAAGTAAAGTGAGATTTTGGTTTTTTAGCTAGTTGGCTCCTGGAAGTCACCACTTTTAAATAACAGTACTTGCTGTACTGAAAAATCTTAATATAAAAAGTAATCTACACTGCCATAGTATACTGAATCAACCCCAGAGTGCTGAAATTTGCAATAGAAATGAACTATAACCAATAAAAATAAAGAGAAGTAATCAGTTGTTTCTTATTTTACTATGTATTTTATACTTTTTACTAAAAAGCTTTTTTAGTTACCATAAAAATTAAAATTCTAATGATAAAAAATAAGCCCAAACAAAAAATATAAAAATGCAAAATATGAAAAAATTAGAATATTTATTTAGCATGCTTCATATAAGTGCAACTGAAAATATTTCATGTTTTACTAGTAAATTAGTGAAAATTATGATATTTCATTCACTTTCATTTATAAAAGTACTTAAAAACTTACAAGTTATACCTAAAAAAGTTAGAACTTTTTAAAATAACTAAAAGATAGAAAAATTAAAACTAAAAAATATGTATTCAAAGTGAGGTAAGGTTTATTCCTCAGGCTTTTTAGCCTTCTTCATCTTGACCCTTCATGTTAATGTAAAAAACCAAATGAAAGGAATAGTGCACCCCCGTAAAACCAGAAACCAGCAAAGAACTACTGCAAAACCCTTGAAGAAATAAACAACTTAAACACTGTAATTGACAATAAATGGGTCAAAGCTGGGGTTGCCCAAATAGCCCTGGAAAATCTGGATTTGCTGTATTTTCCCCTAATTAGGTATGACAAGAAAATCACATGTTATACACTAGTTGGGGATGGTAGCGCTTGACCCGCTGGTTGCAATTTTTTTCAAATTATGATGTCATCAACTTGAATTCCAATGTAGGCCCTCTAACTGCTGAAAATATTCTTGTCAGCCAATAAGAGGCCGCAAAATCCTCTCACTCTCATCCTAAACCACCTTAAGACTCTCACCATCCCACTCTAGAAACAAGTTTCTAGATAGCTTATTCACTATTAAATGAAGGAAGTCCCCCCCCAAAAAATGCTTGATCACCTGGAGATATTTGCCCCTGTGCTCAAAAAGTTGACCTCTGTGTTGGTCAAAGTTGCCGTCAATTCCCTGTTGGCTCCCTGGCCCACCCTTTATATGTTGACTCCCTTGGATTCTTCTTCCAATTTACCCCTGCAAATCATTTGCGCGCCAACAATTTTAACTTCCATCTTCTGCTACACTACCACCGGCTCCAAGATGTTGAAACCCTCCTCCTGATTTGGCCTCCTGCTTGTCAAGCAACTCACAATTTGTTTATTGTATCCTCATTGTATTTCTTTGAATCACCCAGCTTACCACTTTACTCTAACACTTCAAGCAGGGTAGTTGTGATTAGCTTAAGCTGCTCCTTGAGCTCTGAGGCCTTATATTTAACCTTGGCGGCAGTCTGCATTGCCTTGGTAAAGAGGGCAGACTTTTTAGAAGACTTGATAGGAGGGACACAGTTGGCCAGATCTCACAGCTTAGAGATAGGTTTCTCCTGCTTATGCGAAGAAGGGCAAAAAATTTGTTGAATTTTGAGCTCACCCCAAAATTGGACTTGAGATGCCTATGATAGGCCTCAAGAGCATACATGGTTCTTTTAATGAATCTAACACACATAGTTGTATTCCAAAATTCCCTTTCATATAACCAATTTCCTCCCTTTATAACCTTTCCCAAATTCATTATAGGCTTTCTGAATTCCTTTATCATATAGTCTACTGTGATAGCTTATATGGAGCTATATTGGTTTTCTAAAAAGCTCAATAAAGCAATATTAATAAAAACCACATTCCCTATTAACTTTTCTTGCACAGTGTTTTCCATCACTTGGAATAATTTAAATTTTGGAAATCAAAGACTCATCCTTGAAGATTGTTCCCTTCCAGCTTTCAAAGAAATCCTGGAATCAAGTTTGTTTTGATTTTTGGTACTCTCCTTCCAATTTCCCTGACCATTATAAATAGTTTCTTGGGCTCACATGCCATTCCGGCTCAAGGACTTGTAGGGTCAATTTTTGTTTCTATGGTATGGGGATTCACCTGGTCTGTCTTTCCAAACACATTTGTTGCTAGATGGTCACAGGACTTCATTTGCCACAGTTTTCAGCTCCCCATTGATAGCAGCCTGATAGACATTCCAGTATTCCTTGGCCCTGGCTTCACCGTGATTTTTGATGACCTGTTAAAGTCAAGTGGGCTTGGACACTACCAAGAGATAGACAGTGAGGATGGGACAGCCAAATTTTCAAGAAAATCATCATAAGCAGCACACTCTGAAAGAGAGAGGAGATTGGTTTAGAACCAAAATGAGGAGACTGGGAAAAGCTAAGAAAGACAGAAATCAACATAAGTATTTGTAAGAGAAAATTTTCAGAATGAGAAGTAAAGTAAAGTAAGTTGTATAAACCTAAAGGCCACAAAATGGCAAAGGAGTTGGTAGCCAAGTAGAAAAGAACCAAAGTAAACTTATCCAGCATGGGGCCCCAAAGGCCCAGGTACTCAAACATGGTGGAAGTTTTAAGTACTGCTATTTATTCTGAGTAAACTATATAGAAGCAAGTCTCTAGAGAGAAGGTGGTGGGTGATTTAGTAAGTGGTGATGGGGGCTGTGGGCTCCTGTTCCTAGGAGGTCACCAAGGTGTGTCCTGGGTCAAAGCCAGGGACTGGCTGGGTTGGGGTTTTCATCCTCAGGGATAATTGTTCTATGAAAAGATAAAAAATCAATCATCTTAACACTCTACAAGAGACTCACCATGGCCCTCAATCATCATTGACAATTGATAACTAGAGAAAAACATATTTCACAGTAATTTATGGGCTACCAAAGCAGCTTCCTCATCTAGGGGGCTGTTTACATGATGATCCTCAGTACAACAATATCCTGGATCTCAAGGTTATTTGTACCACTTTGCTCATTACTTAACCAGGAGTTTTTAATGAGTAAATAAACTAAAGCTCTGTCTCTTCTGATCCTCTTGACCAGCTCCAAAATCATTATCACTAGGAAAGTTCTCTGTCACAAAAAGGAGAATAGAGGCCAAGTGTAAGGATTGAAAATCCTTCCAACTTTAACCTAATGATGGATACTGAGGGAAAGAAACAGAACTCGTGGTTACTCAATCATCTTCATGAAATTAAGATACTATCTTTACCCTGTCATAATCAATTAAGGGGCCTTATGTTTAGTTTAATGAACAATCAGTGGGATAAAAATTCTATTGGAATAAGATCATTTACAGTTCAAGAAAATTTTCCAAGCTTCTCCAGGATCAGGTTCAACTTTGGGATTCAAACTCAGGTCCTTTGATTTTCTTTGAACCATCTATAATGAAAAACCAGTCAGTTAATAGTAAAAGCAAAAGCTTACCTTTGAATTCAAAAAAAACAGCTGTCTTCAAAAAGCTTTCAAAAGCTGGTAAACCAGTGGATCCAAACTCTAGCCACCTAAGAAACCACCTACTCAATCAAAAACAGTTAGTAGAGGAAATAACCAATAACAACTACCCAGATGAGAAGAAGATCCACAATCATCATGTTAATCATAGGACTGCAAACCACAATTCCAAAGAAGACCCAATCACATCATCCAGCTGGACAGAACACCAGATCACAGTTTACAATCTGCAGTTCCTGACTCAACTAGCAGGTTTGGCTGCTGCAAGCTGCATCCTACAAGCCTGCTGGCAGCAGTCAAACCAAAATGACCAAGCAGCAAACAAATCAATGGTAACCAAACCATCTCAAGTTACACCACACTTTATTCTACTTCCCCAAACCAAGCTTCACAGTATTTAGCCAAAGGCACTGGGAGTTTACCCAGTGCTCTAACAACTTCAATTCCTGGATCAATAAATTTGGTTTTCTATATTCTTTACTTAGTAAATTAGTAGATTCAAAATTAACCTTCAAATGATCTTCAATCAGAAACCTCTTCTGCTTTTTCTCTATTTAGTTTTATAGATTCCTGTTGCTGAAGGTTGCAAATTTGATTCCAATATCCAACTCAAGGATGCTACCAAATCTTTGGCTTGTGATTATTTATATACTAAGCATCAGTTTCCTCCTAATTGTGATAAAACAACTCCTCTGCCTTCTTTACCTCCTCCTTTTTCTCCACCAGTGATTTGTCCAGGAGCACCTTGCTATTTCTTAACTTACGTTGTATTACACTATGAATTGACTCATTTTGCTCCTTTCTTGGGTTCTTATAAACTATGGGGTTATTTGGTGAACACCTTGATGGTTGGAATTCTTGTAGGATCTTCTTTGGTGGGATTGCATCCTTCTGCTCTTTTACATTACTTGGGTTCCTTCCTTCCTCAAGTATGGATCCCTGACATCAAGATTGTCTTTATTAACAGAACAAAGATCCCCTTAGAAACCTTCTGATTTACCACTGTTTTGGAGTATTTTTAATCAGGTAATCCTGCATAAAGGACTTCTGGATGCTTCAGAAGACATATGGTGAATCCTAACCAACTAGGTATGTAACTATCAAGATGCAGATCAAGTGCTCAACAAAGATCCCACTTGTGACCAAAAGATTTCCAAAAGACCTCCTCAACTTTCCAGCCAGCCTCCTACTTATAGCGCCTTATTCCCAACGTTTACACCTTCAGAATAGCTTTTTTCAAAAGCTTAAACTATTGGAGCTCACTTTTTCATATAATAACTTAAGCTTACATACTTACTTTCTTAAAAGCTTAAAGTATTAATTCACTATTTCCTTGCTTATACTTTAAGCTTTTGGCTTCCAACCAATCATTTTCATCAGGAAACCTTCCAGAACTCAACCAATGAATGCAGAGCCCAGAAATAGACCATTTATGAAGTTCCACCGGGATCCAACTAAGAAATCAATTTTCACTGCTCAAACTGCTCAAAGCGTCAACACTTTGCGCACCAAAGAGTTAACTGGTTCCTGGTCTCAGCTCAATTCTTCCCTGCCATATGGTCTAATATTTTAAATAAAGAAGTTTTTATTTATTTATTATTTTTCCTTTTTATTTAGTTATAACACTTCTATTTATTTCCTTTATCTCTTTTAATCCTTTTCTCTTAATATTACTTTAAATTCAGAACCTAAACGTAAAAAAGCAGGATTGTCAAATTCTTAATCCAAATTTTGAATCACATTTGTGGGAAACTCAGATGAGTGAAAATTAAAATATTTAATAAAATCAACCATTTAATTTGTCGTTTTTTGATATATTTAAATTGGCAAATTTCAAATCCTTTGAGAAGATAACTCAAATAACTAAAGACAAAACACAGCAAAAAAATGTGAGACACAAGAATCAGAAATTTGGGTCTAATGTACAATTTGGTTTATCTGTAAGTCTAACAAATCATAGACAACATGAAAAAATTAACAAATATGAAATTGTAGGATTTTCAAATCCAGGAACCAAATTTCAAATCATAATCAAGGTAAATTTGAATTAAAATTTAATTTATGGGCATCTCAAACAGTAAGTCAAAGAATCTAGAGTGGATTTCTGCTAATTCTTTTAGGAATCACAAGAATTATCAAAAATCACCTAATTCCATTTTGGGATGGCCAAAATTTAGATGCTTACTATTAACTGAATTAGAAAACACTAATAATAAAATAGAATTATATATTGCAGTCTATTTTTATCAAGTTACAGTTTCTTTGTTTGTTGATTGTTCATTTATTGTTGATAATTTTCCTGCATTTAATTGGGTAGTTTCACCTTCAGCTTCCTGGCAATAGGAAGCCAAGTTGCCTCCCCAACCACAGCTGGCCTCAGGGAGGAGGCTTGATTTCCTATTGCCAAGGCAACTGAAGGTGAAACTATCCAATGAAATGCAGGCACATTATCAATAACAAATGAACAATCAACAAACAAAGAAAAGGTAACTTGATAAAAATAGATTGTAATATATAATTCTATTTTATTATTAGTGTTTTCTAAAATCAACTGTAATCAAGCATCCTTAATAGCAATACATAAACACATAGTGTAGTAAACTGATGGTTTATTTTTCCCACCTCTCCTTCCTTCCTTCCTTCCTTGAAAATAAGTTTTTTGGCACTTGGATATACCAGAGGCCAAAAAACTTTAAAAAAATTTCTGCATTGTCAGGAGGGTGGCTCATATATCATTATATAGGTTTGTGGTTGCTGTATTAGTGATTTGAAGTGCAGAATATTATATCATTTCCAGGTTTAGATAATTTTACATCTCACTTAATTTTCATGTCTAAACATGGCTATCAAAATTTAATTTTTCATTTGATTTTATCCAGAGTGGAGCTTCTTGATTTGGACTAATTTGTCCTAGTTTTTTACTGTACATTCAATTCCAAATCCTGTAATTATTATTTGAGTTTATTAGTGGCATTCATTTATTATTTTAAATTTGCTTCTTTGATTTGAAAATCCTGCAATTCCAAAAAACATAGTAAACTTAATGAAAATGATTGATGGATTTGAACGCTTCAAATCTGATTCCAGTTAATTCATTTTTTGATTTGAAATATACAGCTTGAATTGAAATTTGCAAAGTGTCTATGAGTTCCCACGTTTTCAAATATTCAAATAAAAATACAAAGAATTAAATTTAATTAAAAATTAGGCCATCCTGCAAATGTGATTTGGAATTTGGACCAAGGATTTGACAATCCTGCATTTCTACCATTAGGTTCTGAATTTACAGTATTAATAATGCACATTATTAGCATACAACTTCAGAGCCAATCAAGGAACTGTTTAATCCTCTTTTTAACTCAAATATGTATATAAGTCAGAACTAGACATATCAAATAAACCAACCACATGTGATAATTCCCAAAGGGAATGTTATGATTAAGTTTTCAGGGAGCCAGCCTGCAGTAGGTTAAAGGGAACTTGCAGGCAGGGGCCTGCGGGACCAGAGGGGAGGGCTCACCAGAGGATGGAGGCTAACTTTACACTATAGGATAACAATTTTCCAAGCAAGGCCCAAGGCCCATTGGTGGGCACCACAAAATCAAACAATCCAATGAGGGTTATTGTCAGGAATTTCCTCAAGAAGATTCCTGTCAACAATGCTCAGGAAAAGCCAACCAAAAAGGGGGATTCCATGCCAGGGTTATTGAGAAATATTGGGAAATCTAAATTAGTTAGTAGCAATTGTTCTAATTTACCTTTTGAAATCATTTTGGATGAGTTGAATATTTGTTTTAATTCAGGGACTGGGATCAAGCTCAAGACGTCTCTGGGCTTAATTGTTCACCTAGATGATAATGTTGGTGATAATCTTCTTATTGACCAATTGTTACCTTCAACAAAAGGCTGCAGCCAATCATTTAATGCCAGTTCAACTTTGAACCAGCTCCAGACCATTAATAGTGATGTTCTTAAGGCAGGTGACGTTGTTAATATGAATTCTAGTCTAGAAAACTATGTTTCCTTTGTCTGCCTCTCTTCCTATCTACAGCAATCAGCTGGGGAAAACTGGGACTTCCACAGTGCTGGTTCTTGATGCTAAGATATATAATTTTAAGCTAAAAATGACCATTTTGTCATTGAGGTTCTTCATAAGCTAAGTTCATTTGCAAACAGCCTTAGTGTGAGTTCCAGGCTCTCCAAATTCTCCAGTTTCATCCCCAGATTTCCTAGATCCATCCACAAACTTTTTTTATCTCCTTTAAACTGTCTCCAAATTATTTTTAAGCTACCATGCTATATAAAGCTGGTGAGCTACGTTCTACTACTTGTTCAATCAATAAAGTCTACATTCATCCAAGTGAATCATTTGCCTATTTTTTAGTTTGACTTAAAACCCTCTAGATCCTAAACCATGAGATTGCCCAAGACTCCTTTTATGGAGTCTCTTGGGTATAAATGAGTGTACTGGATGGTCTTGTTGCCGGCTGTACTTGCCAGCATTTTGATAGGTTCACAAACAGATTCTGGTACCTCTCCCGAGGCACAATTTTTAGACAGCTCCTGGTGCCAAGTGATACCAGGAGTATGGTATACCACTATCCCCTTGTCACATAACCCACCTTGCAGAGAAGAAACCAAGGACTACCAATCCACCTACCAGACCCCCAAACCCCAAGTCTTCTGTTCTTTGGCTTCTGCCTTCCTCCTGTGTTACTTGAGGGTGTACTTCTTCCTAGGACGCTTTAACCCATTTTTAGGCAGGTATTGTTTAATTGGAGAATTATTTCAACTCAGAATGGTTTCCTTGCCCGTAGGATCCTTGATAACTGGATTAAATCCTTATGCCATCATTCACTACCTAGGAATATTACTTCCTAGCAAGTGGGTGTCTGACAGTTATGTAGAGGACACCAAATAACTGGGTGAAGGTTGACTCATTAGTAATCATGGTTTCTTGTGGGCAGCTGGGCTGCAGGATCACAGGAGGAGTCATAGGTACTGAATAGATGGGCAGGTAGTTATATCTGTCCCAGAATATTAATGGTTGCTTGATATGCTAGGTACCTTTACGTTCAATAAGTTTGGGTTCTCTGGTTCTGGATTCAGGGTTTAGAAAAGAATTTTTTAGAATCAACTCTGAATAGGCAGAATTGGGGGGAAATCCATGAAATGTACCAGGCTATAAGGTGCTACTGGGGCTCAGTATAGCTTCAAAAGCTTGTTTGTGATTTCTTGGGGTTGGCTGGTGAAAGGGGCAGAGCCAGAAAAATTGATCTGTAAATGAAAAAAGTGCTAAGATTAGGTATGAGATGACCTGAGAGAACCAGAGGTTCATAACACTTTATTGCAAAAATGGCAATGTGCAAATTTCTAGCAACCCCAGAGTATAAGTATGTCCATCTGTTATAGGAAAGATTTTTCAAAATCCTTTGGGCTGGGTATTAGCATTTGCCAGGGTTTATAAATTCTCAGTGGCATCAGAAGTTATTGACATGACATTGGCTGGATTCAGATGGAGAGTCTTATTTTCCCTCTTTGAGAATCAGATTTTTCATCAACTGGTGGGCCTTGCTTTTAGGGTAATTCATGCAATGCTCTGTTGGCAGAGGGCCGGTTGATCACAGAAATACTATTCAAGTTGGCGCCTTCATTGGCTAGGGGGATTCATGAGGGGGAAAGGATTGACCATGGGTTGCACCTCATAGTTTGGTTTTAGAAGTTTTGCAGAAGTTAAATCTTTCCTTGACTTGAGCCCAAAAAAATGCAGGCTTTCAGCCTGCAGGGGGATTAAATCCCAGGGGTGGGATTCCATCTTGTGATTCCTTAATAGGTAAATTTCACTTGTGACAAAGTGAAAACCAAATACCAAAACAATTACACACTAAAATAAAAAATTCCCTCTGGTTGGCTGGTTTCTAGATTTCATGGTGTTTGTGGTTCACCTACAAGCCACAGATTGTTTCCAAATCCTGTTATTGATTAGGTGGCAAATTTTGGTTTATTGGTGAACTGAAAATGTAAAAAAATCCTGAATCCAACTAAAGGGCAGGTTTATTTTAGTCTTTATTTTGGATCTGGATCTGGTTTTCATTGACGTTTTCAGGGCTAAATGCATTGAGATGTAAAAAATTGAAGATTCTGGTTATGAATATTAATAAAATATACTTTGGGTGTGGTATTGACATTGTGACTTGATCAGCTTTTAGGCAGCATGCAGCTAATTTATTACAGATAGAATATTTATAAAGTAATCATAATCATGCCAAAATAATGTAGTCAATATACATTTAATTGGCTGCAGGTGACAAAGAAAAAGAAGTGAAAGCAGAAATCCTGGATGTAAATAAAGGATGAATTGGTGCTTAAAGAACAATGGTGTTTAGACATGTGGCCTTGTGTTTAAGCATGTTTATTAGAATCAGCTAGGATGGGTCAAGATGGTTTGGGTTGGGTGATAAAGGATTTTGAATATGTAAAGTAGAAGGCTAAAACCCCATTTACAGAAACAGTTTCTGCATTATGCAATGTTTTTTACTGCTTCTCTGTTATGATTAGGACAAGCTTAAAGAGGAAGGGGTAGAAAGGGGGAAAGAAAGGGGTGTGATAGCCATTTCCTGTATTTAATATATAGTGTCAGGGATCCAACCTTAGGCGGCTGGCCCATCATTTTCAAGAAACACACAGGACGCAGATTTAGTGGGCAGGGCCCATCACAAGATCAGGGCTAACTTTATAAGGTAGGACATAGACTTTTCTACCCATGACCTTAGGCCAGCGGCCAGGATTATTGTGTCAATCACCCCAGTGAGGGTAATGTACACAATCCTAAGCAACTTGCTTGTGTGATCAGTTGCGAGGTCATAAGAGGATTCAGGAATTGGCTTGTGGGTCACAGGCGGTTCCATATTGAGTTTTTAGGCAGGCAAGGAGTTGAACTTGGCTTTAAACAGCTTGGGTTCTGATAGGATCCAGGGACCTTGACAGTTGTATCTAGTTGTGGATTTTATATGGGCCAAGGGATATAGTTTGAGAGTCTTTTCTGGGGTATAGTCCTTATACTCAGGCTTTAATGGGTACTCTGTGAAATAAACGAGGCCAGACAGAACACCTGGATGACCGGAATCTGCAGGCAGAAGGGCCAGATGGTCTGGTTCTGAATTGATAGAAGGAAAATAAAAAATATGGTAATAGCCGTGAAAGCTAATATAACATAACTTTTATTCAAAAATGGCAATAAAGTCTGAGCACAGGGTCTATGGGTGTCACAGTAAGTTCCATAATGCCGGGATCATTTGGCCAAGTAGAAAAGCTCAGAAAGCTGGAAAACCTTTAACCAACCTGACTTATTTAACAGACTTGAATCAAACAGTTGATTGAAATTGGGTTAAAGCTGCTCCAGTTTGTCAGACAAATCAAATTCTCCCCTGTAAGTTGACGTTGATAAATTGACGTAATTTAAGGGTCACCAGATATAAACTTATTTTTTCAGCATGGTCATCAGAAGTTGGTCACTCAAGGGTTCTTTGAAACCTGGACTAGATACTCACTTGACAATGTGGAAGGAATAGGAGCCCAGGATCCAGTTGGTATTGCTTAGTCAATTTTGGATATATATTGAATAATTTTCACTGTTTCAACTCTTAAGAGTTGAGTCCTCCCAAAATTTACTCAATAAAAATCACATATTCCCTAGTCTAACTTTACTTTTGAAAATGCATCCTGTAGTTGGGTTGTTACACTAAATCCCCTACAATTTAATCCTTAGCCAGATTATTACAGGAAGATGAGGGCCTGCTGTTGGTACTTTGTTGTTGTTGCTGCCAAATATTAATCCAATGCCTGTCAATCTTGGAGCTGTTCCTCCTCCCTTCAAAGCTGAAACTCTTGTGCTATCCCAATGTCCTAGATTTTATGCTGAAGACACTCTGATTCTCTTGAAGGCCATTTATCTAGGGCTTTTTTGGTTGGGTTTAATTAATTTTACTTAACCCTAGTATCTCATTTGGAAATTTCACAAAACAGTATCTTAAGCTGTGTTGGTGGTTAATCATTAACTCTATGTGAATTGGTGGGTGATTCCCCACCACAGGGAGACAGCTTCTTATTATCCTGCAATTTCTGTCACAATGGGTCTATATAGTACCCCACTGCCAAACTTTACATTTTCTAACTGGGGCTCATCATAGGGTCAGGAAATATGAGGTCAGGTGGCCAGGGCGCCTGGGTTTGGAAGCAGCAAAATGACACCTTGGCTGGGTGTTCTCTCATTGTTTGGAATCCCCAAATTGATTACCTGATTCTCTTGTTCCTGGGTTGTGGTCATGGGGTCAGGCCTGAAGCCTGTGTTTACTTCCAGTGATGGCTCTTGATTGGCTACTAGCGTAGACTTCAAACTTATGAAGCTAATGGCCAGAAATTGTTGCCTCTATTAGGCAATTAATTTGATTTTTTGTTTTGTGCTTCTGTTTCTAAGGTTTGGCTGGCATTCCCATATAGTGCATCATGTCCAGTCTCAGTTTGAGGGGACTCAGTCCCAGGAAAACACAGGTGGTTGTCCTGCTGGTCCTTAGGGCTGGCGGCCTGCAGGGAAGCAGGGTCAGGGTTCAAATCCTGGTCTTGGCCCCAGGTTTCAAGGGAAAGAAAATTGTCAATCCTGACACAGATCCATGACTCAAAGAAAGTATTGGAGGCATTCTGTCAGAAAAACATGACATTATAGTCATTTAACCTGAGGAGTAGAGTATTACTTTCCTTTGTATCCATTTTTATGACTATACTGCCAATACATAAAGTAGGATATCACCAATATGGCATTCAGCTTAAAAAACCCAAATCTTATAGTTGGACACCAGAAATTTAAATTGGATATTCAACCTTCACATATTTTCTGTGTTGAAAATATTTTTTTAATTCTAAATTTACTTTGTGCTTTATTAATTGAATTATATATATCCTATCAAGGTGGCTCCTTGGGAGCTATCTTTGTTTTCTAAATAATTAATAAAACAAAGCTGGTAACCCTTAATGAGCATTTGAAAATTTCCCATAAAAACATTTTTTAGCCATTTAATTAATTAAATTTTGAAGAATAAAATTGTGGGAGAACAATTTATTTTAGTAGTTAAAAAATGCTGGGATTAAATTTATTTCAATACTTGATTCTCAGTGTGGTGTCAGAATTTCATCTTTTCTGCTATCACTCTAGAAATCCAAGCCTTATGTTCTTTAGTTTCACAGTTTAAGTTCACTTCTCAACCTTCCCATACTTCACTCCTTCCTTTTATTGATTAAGGTTTCTTATTTTACTTTGGATCTCACAAGCTTCAACCCCTAAGTTTATCTCAAAGTTATCCAGTAATAATACCTCAAAATCTTCTGTTAATTCTCTTGCTTTAAGATTTAAAAACCAAATGAAAAGCTAGTTTCTGTCAGTGATCCAACCTTGGGCGGGAAGCTGCCTGTTGTTTTCTGGGAACACACAGGCTGCAGGTTTAGTGGGCAGGGCCCATCACAAGATTGGAGCTAACTTTATAAAGTAGGACATATACTTCCCCACCCAGTACCAAAAGCCAGCAGCTGGGATTATTGTGTCAGTTACCCCTGTGAGGGTGATGTACACAATCCTGAATAGCTTGCCAGTGTGGCCAGTTGGGAGGTTGGGTGAGGAGGCAGGCATAGGCTTGTGGATCACAGGTGATTCCATATTGAGTTTGTAGGCAGGCAAGGAGTTGAACTTGCCTTTAAACAGCTTGGGTTCTGATAGAATCCAGGGACCTTGACAGTTGTATCTATTTGCAGATTTTATATGGGCCAAGGAATATAGTTTGAGAATCTTTTCTGGGGTATAGTCCTTATAATCAGGCTTTAATGGCTACTATGTGAAATGAACTGGGCCAGAGAGAGCACCTGGAGGACAGGAATCTACAGGAATAAGGGCCAGATGACCTGGTGCTGAATTGATAGAAAGCTAATACAAAATATGGCAATAGCTATGGAAGCCAATATGACATAATCTTTATTTAAAAATGGCAATAATGTTGGAGCATGGGGTCTATAGGTCTATATAGCATCCTGCCTTAAAACTTAGTAATTTCCAAGGGGGCTTCATCAAAATATTGGGAAATGTGGGGCCATGTCAGGGATCTAACCTATGGGGTTTCTTGGGAACTTGCGGGCAGACAGCCTGCAGGCCCAGCAGGAAGGGCCCACCACAAGATTGGTGCTAACTTTACAATATAAGATAATAATTTGCCCAGGAGGGCCCAAGGTCCGCTTGCTGGTACCATCTAATCTATCAAGCCAGTAAGAGTGATATACATTACTCTGAATATCTGGGTGGACTTGGATTCATTGGCTGCAACGGATTCTTGCGGGAAGTTGGGCCGCAGGGTGAGAGGTGGAGTCATTGGAACCAAATATGTGGGCAGGTAGTTGTACGTGTTGCAGAGTAGCAGAGGAGGGGTGGTGACTTTGATGCCCTCTCTGTAAACGCTGGTTGTCTCTTTAATTCTAGCCTCTGGGTTGTAGATTAGGATTTCCTCTAGGGTGAACTCCAAATACACTGGGTTGGGTGGGTATTCAGTGAAATGTATCAGGCCAAAGGGAGCTCCTGGTAGACAATAGAGTTTGGGCGGCTGGTCTGCAGTTTCTTGGGGTTGGTAGGTGTGAGGTGTAGAACCATGTAAGGTAGACTTCAAATGAAATAGAACTAAAATCAAATATGGAATAACCTGATTGAACCAAAGGTTCATGTCACTTTATTGCAGGAATGGCAATGGGCAACTTCCTGGTGGTCCAGGGTATATGTATGCCCATCTTCCATGGGTAAGCTTTTACAAATTTCTTTGGCCCGGGTGCTGCTATCTACCAGGTTTTCCTAGTCCTTGGTGGCATCCTTTGCAGGAGTTAATTCATTGGCTGTTTTTAACTGAGAATACTTGAATTTCCTTGTCAGGTCCTGGGGTTGGTCATCTCTAGGCAGCCTGTGTTCTATAGGAAGTTTCTTTGTTTCCCCTTCTGTGGTGGTCCAAGTTATTTTGGGATCTTTGGATTAGCCTGCCTGCTGATTGGTTGGGTTAACAGGAACCTTTAGCATGGGGAGCATCAATGTAGGTGGTTTTGGTTCATCAAGCTTTAGGGGATTCCCCAAAGTCAAATCCTGCTCTGGTTTGTGCCCAAAAATCTGCAGATGGCTGGGCGGTGTCATGCCCTGCCCCAAAGGGCAGGCTCTTTGAAGTTATCTTATTTAATATTTTTGCTTGGTTTGATTTTTCAGTATTTTAAATATTTGGAATTTTGAATCAAAAGTTAATATTTAAGTATTTTAAGTTTATTACCTTTGTTTTTGATGCTATTTGCATCAAATTGTTGTTGTTGTTGTTTGCTCTGTCCTCCACTATTACTTTTATATATATTTCTACTTTAAAGTTAAAATATTTTCACTATTACTTACCTTTCAAAACTTCTGCTTATGTTGTTGCCGCTCTCCTCAGTTTCCACGTTGCTGATCTGCAACTTCTGCTGGCTTCTGTTTCCCCTTTTTTTGCTTCTGGTACTCCAAACTTCTCCAGTTGCTCCTCTTCTTGGCTGCTTCCTTCCTGTCTATCAATTATCAACAGAAAAGGCTTTTTTCTCTATAAATAAAGAGCTTTTGAAGAGTAGACTTTAAGCCAAAATTCTAAGTGATTTCTTCCCTTTCAATCTTTTATCTAAATTTAAACTTTGAGATCTTAATTTCTAGAAATTCATACATTTTATTAGTTTCATTTTAAAGTTTAGTTTTTTCCTTTCCTTAAAAATGGAACTTGTAAAACAACAAGCCTTAGGCTTGTTGTATCCACTATTTTCCCTTAAGGAATCTTTCAATAGTTATATATACCAATTTTCTGATGGAGAATATCCTAATATTGACATTCCCTTAGTAATAAATTGTTCACTATTAAATTTTTTTTATTTTCTTTGCTTAGGGTTCTTACACTCAATTACTCCTTTTGTGACCCAATATAGGTTTTTAGCAGGGTTCTGTAAGATTATTTTACATATAGTTCCTACATTTTTATATCTTTTAAATTTGAATCCTAATGCCTTGCATGCGCTAGTTTATAACCTTGCACCATTATGGGCAAGACCTTACAGGCGGCTGGTCCTGCGGGCTGGCGGCCTGCAGGGTATCAGGGTTCAAATCCTGTAGTGAAGGTGTTCCTATGAGCATGGTCAACAGGAGTTTGTCACTTGTGGCATCATCCCCTTCTCTCCTGTTGCCCTCATCTTTCCTTACCTTCTTGTCCAAGTATTGCTGTATGGTGCATGTGCGTTAGGCAGGTTGGAGACAGGTTCCCAGGTGCTCTCTTTGGGGGGGGGGTAACCTACCCATTTGACGTTGTATTGTGGGGTCTTGTAGTAGAGGCAGTGTCCATGGATGTACTCAACTTTGTATTTGGTTGTGCATCCCTCCTGAATGGGGGGTCTTGATCTTCTGGTGGGGAAGGGAGGTTCCTTCCTTCTTGAATAGCAATGATTGGTGCAAGACATTGTGTATTTTCCAAGTAGGCAGGAGTTCTAGTTTGTACGCCACATCTCCTATTTGCTTTATAATCTTGTAAGGGCCGCAGCAATGGTGAGCTAGCTTCCTACTGGGTACATGTAAGGAGACATTCTGTGAGTCAAGGTAAACTTTGTTGCCTATCTCCAGAGGTTTTCCGGGGACCCTTTTCTTGTCAGCAAACACCTTGTAGGTTTTAACAGCATGGGTTAGGTTCCTAAGGCAGGTTTCTTGTGTGGTATGTATTTGTTTGATCCAGGTTTGTCCTGTGGTGTTCTGTTCCTTGCTGCCAATGGTGGGGTCCCAGGAAGGGTCAAACCCATAGTTGGCCCTGAAGGGGGACATACCTGTGAATGCATGGTCTTTGCTGTTATAGGTGTATTGTGCCATGGGTAGCATCTCTGCCCAGTTGTCTTGGTCTGTGTTGGCGTAGCATCAGAGGTATTGCTCCAATATTTAGTTGACCTGTTCAGTTTGTCCGTTTGTCTGTGGGTGGTAGGAGATTGACACACAATGTCTTATCCCAAGGTCTTTCATCACTTGGGTCCAGTAGCGGGAGGTGGACTGGGGTCCTTGGTTGGGGATGATTTCTTCTGGGGTGCCTTGTTGCGTCAAGATGTGGTTGTGGAAGTGTATGGCAGTCTCAGCTGCTGTGCAGTGGGTAGTGGTCAGGAGAAAGTAAGCTATTTTTGTGAAATGGTCAACCATGACTAGGATTGCAACAAAGGATTTTGAAGGGGGGAGTTCTACTATGTAATCCATTGACACCAACTTCCAGGGTCCAGCTGGAATGTCCAGAGGTCTCAGTAATCCTTCTGACTTTGAGCGGTGTGTCTTGGTTCTTCCGCAGGTTTCACAACCATTGATATAGGCAGCTATCTCCTTGTCCATGCCTGGCCATGTGTAGCTCTGTTTGATACTTAAGAGGGATTTGTGTCTACCAGGGTGGCCGGCCATCTCTGAATCATGGTGGTCAATCAATATGTTGGTTTGGGTTAGGCCTTCAGGTACATAGATTCTGTTGTGGAGCAGCAGGATGGCGCCTTTCAGGGAGTAACCTTTCTTTGAGTGATGGCAATCTGTGTCCTTTGTCAGGGCTTTGACTAGTTTGGTTGAATAGGTGTCTTGTTTCTGAGCTCCTATCACGTTGGGTTTGCTGGTGGCAATCTTCACGTACTTCAGTTGTATTCCTAGGCTGGCGGGGTCTAGTAGTGTATGGGTGTTACAATCCTTGATTTCTGCAGAGGAGGGAATCAGGTCAGCTCTCCTGCTCAAGGCGTCTGGTACCATGTTCACTTTTCCTGGCTTGTAGTCTATGATCAAGGTGTAGCCATCCAGTTCTAAGGCCCATCTTGCTTATTGTTGGTTCAGTTGGCATGATTTGAAGAAGTAGACTAAGTTCTTGTGGTCTTTCAGGACCTTTACTGGATATTCAGCGCCACATAGATATTGGAGCCAATGTTTCAGGGTCTTCATTATAGCTAGTATCTCCTTGTCGTAGATTGGGTAGTTTCTCTTAGTAGGCAGCATCTTCTTGGAGTAATATGCTATGGGATGTAACATACTATCCCCTCCCTCCTGGAGAAGGACCCCACCCACTGCAAAATCAGACGTGTTGGTTTCTAGTACAAATGGCTTGGATGGGTCAGGCATTGCCAGGACAGGTGCAGAGGTGAACGCAAGTTTCAGGGCCTCAAATGCTAATGTGCACTTGTTAGTCCAGGCAAAGGTGACCTTGTCAGAGCAAAGACAGGTCCGGGGCAATGTGATCTGAGAAAATTTTTAGATTGAAGCCCTGCAATAATTTGCCAGGCCCAAAAAACTTCTCACATCCTTTCTGCATTTGGGTACCAGCCAGGCTGTTACTGCTTCCACTTTGTCCTGCGCCATGGCAAACCTGCTGGTCTTCACTACATATCCTAGGAATTTGACCTTGGACTGGAAGAATTCACATTTCTTCAGCTTGGAGTGTAGGTTGGCCTGGGAGAGATTTTTCAGTATGAGATCAAGGTGTTGGAGGTGTTCCTTGTGTGACTTGCTGTATATGAGGATGTCCTCCAAATATGCAACACAAAATTGGTCAAGGTATTCTCCAAGGACCAAGTTAATCATCCTCTGGAAAGTTCTAGGGGCATTGCATAGCCCAAAAGGCATGACCAGGTATTCATAGAGTCCATGTCAAGTTTTGAAAGACGTTTTGTATTCATTGCCTTCTTTGATTTGGATTTGGTTAAAAGCGTCTTGGAGGTCAATCTTAGAGTATACTTGTGCCCCAGTCAAGAGGTCACATAGGTCATTGGCGTTAGGTATGGGGTATTGATTTTTTACTGTGATTTTGTTCAGTTTCTGGTAGGATACACAGGGACATATCCTGCTATCTTTCTTCTCTACAAACAGTATGGGTGATAAGCAAGGGGCCTTTGACACCCATATGAAACCTTTTTTTGTCAAGTCCTCTAGGTATGTCTTCAGGGCTACTTTTTCACAATAGTTACAGCTGTAGATGGGGCTGTGGTGGGTTTGGGTTCCTGATAACAGGTCTATGGCATGGTCATACTTTGTGTGTTTGGGGAGACAGGTTGCTGCTTCCTCACTGAAGATGTGGTTTCACTTCTTTAACAGAGCAAGTGGGGCCCCACACTGGGTTCCATTTTCAGGGTCATGAGTATGCTGGGGCTTCCTTTGGTTGGACCCAGTTGAAATGGCGCTACATTGTAAGAGTTTTCCCCCTTCAAGGCAACTGTTTGGTTACAGAAATTCAGGATGGCGCCGTGCCTTTGGGACCAGGAGTCTCCTAGGATTAAGGGATGGGGAAGTCCCTTCAGGATGATGAGGAGCGCTGGGTAGGTGTTCTGACTGATTTTCAGTGACAACTTGGTTTCACACCTGAATCCCAGGTCATGAGAGCTGTTTCCCATGATCACTTTGACACCTTCAGTGGTGGCCTTTAATCCTAGATCCTTTGCTAGGGTGGCGTCAATAAAGCTTTCTTCTTCTCCTGTATCAATGAAGGCCTCAACAGTCTGGGATGTTGTGAGTGTTTTCAATTTGACTTGGATAAATTTGTAAGACTGGGTGGAGGTGTTTATTTGTGCTAGGGAAACCGTAGGACCACTCTTCTTGGGGCAAGCCTTAGTGAGGTGGCCAGGTTTGTGGCAGTAGAAGCACAACCCTTTGCAGTAGTAATGTTGTAGTTCCTCAGGGGACATTCTTGGTCTATTGGGTGTTGGGGTTTAGTTTGTGCGCTGAGTGGAAGAGGGAGCCTTCCTGGTTAAGGCTCAACCCTCTACACAAAAGGAGTAGTTCATCTAGGCCAAGTGTGGGGGGTGTTTAAGGAGTTCCTTCAGGGCAGGGCAGGGCAAGCTCCTTGGTAGTACAGGATGGCTGATAACTTGTCCTTGAGTTGGGTTCTGGCTTTCAGTTTCAGGAAATTGTTGGTGTAGGCTTGTAGGGTATGAGACCTTTGTCTAATACCTAGTAAACTGATGAGGGCATGATGGCAAGTGTCTTGGTTGTTGCCAGTGGCCATCAGTTCACTCTCAAATTAGGAGTAGTCCAGGCAGAACTTGACGTTCTCTTTGGTGGCCTTCCCAAACCAGTATAAGGCATCACTGGAGAGCATGGAGGCCACACCAAGGACATTCTCAGTGTCATTGGAATATGAGTTTGTGTTGGCCTGAAAGTGGAGACAGAGGACTGGCATGGCTCTTCTGGCTTCTTCCAAGGTGAGCTTCCCCATCTGTGGCATGTCCACCTTGGTTGTGGTCTGATTGACTATAACATTTTGAACCTGCAAGTTTGGGGTCTTGGTCTTCTCAATGCCAAGAAAGGTGTCCTTTTGTTCTGTGCTGGTTTGGTGTCAGATTGCTGACATTACTAGGTTGGTAACTAGTTTGTATGTATAGTAAGCTGAAATCAATGAAAGTAGCATACAAGATGCCCCAAGAGTTATCAACATCTTGGGGCCCAGGTTGCTGTGGTTAAGTTAGATTGCCATAATGTCAGGGATCCAACCTGTGGGGGGTTCTTGGGAACTTGCAGGCAGACAGCCCACAGGCCCAGCAGGAAGGGCCCACCACAAGATTGGTGCTAACTTTAAAATATAAGATAATGATTTGCCCAGGATGGCCCAAGGTCCACTTGCTGATACCATCTAATCTATCAAGCCAGTAAGAGTGATATACATTACTCTTAATATCTGGGTGGATGTGGATTCATTGGCTACAATGGGTTCTTGCAGGCGGTTGGGCTGCGGGGTGAGAGGTAGAGTAATTGAAACCAAATACGTGGGCAGATAGTTGTACTTGTTGCAGAATAGCAGAGGAGGGGTGGTGACTTTAATGCCCTCTCTGTAAACGGTGGTTGTCTCTCTAGTTCTAGCCTCTGGGTTGTAGATTGGGATTTCCTCTAGGGTGAACTCCAAATACGCTGGGCTGGGTGGGTATTCAGTGAAATGTACTGGGCCAAAGGGAGCTCCTGATAGACAATAAAACTTTGGCAGCTGGTCCACAGTTTCTTGGGGTTGGTAGGTGTGAGGTGCGGAACCATGTGAGGTAGACTGCAAATGAAATAGAACTAAAATCAAATATGGAATAACCTGGTTGAACCAAAGGTTCATGTCACTTTATTGCAAGAATGGTGATGGACAACTTCCTGGTGATCCAGGGTTTATGTATGCCCATCTGCCATGGGTAAGCTTTTACAAATTTCTTTGGCCCGGGTGCTGCTGCCTACCAGGTTTTCCCAGTCCTTGGTGGCATCCTTTTCAGGAGCTAATTTATTGGCTGATTTGAACTGAGAATACTTGAATTTCCTTGTCAGGTCCTGGGGTTGGTCATCTCTAGGCAGCCTGTGTTCTATAGGAAGTTTCTTTATTTCCCCTTCTGTGGTGGCCCAAGTTATTTTGGGATCTTTGGCTTGGCCCGCCTGCTGATTGGTTGGGTTAACAGGAACCTTTAGCGTGGGGAGCATCAATGTAGATGGTTTTAGTTCATCAAGATTTAGGGGATTCCACAAAGTCAAATCCTGCTCTGGTTTGTGCCTGAAAATCTGCAGGCAGCTGGGCAGCTGGTCCTTCAGGCTGGCAGCCCGCAGGGTATCAGGGTTCAAATCTTGTAGTGGAGGTGTTCCTATGAGCATGGTCAACAGGGGTTTGTTGCTTGTGACAGGCCAGGTGGCCAGGACGCCTGGGTACAGAAGCGGCAAAATGACACCTTGTATGGGTGTTCTCTCATTGTTTGGAATCCCCAAATTGATTACCTTATTCTCTTGTTCCTGGGTTGTGGTCATGGGGCTGGGCCTGAAGCCTGTGTTTTCCTCTGGTAACTGAACTTGATTGGTTACCTGTGAGGGCTTCAAGTTTATGAAGTTCACAGAGGGACTTTCCTTGCCTCCATTAGGCAAGTCAAGAAGTCTCTCCTTGAGTGCCACCACAGTCAAGCATGTGCTGGTATTCTGACTTCAGGACTTAGCTGGGGCTTCAGCTTGCGGGGGCTTGATCTCAGAAAAACACGGGCGGGCGGCCCCTTAGTCTGTGAGGCTGGCTGCCTGCAAGCATTCTGTCAGGATTCAGAATGCTGACAACATTTTATATCAATTTACTTGATTTTATCATGTTTAAACTCTATTTGAAACCATTTTTTATATTAACCTTATTCAGTTGTGACATTTTCAAGTGCTTTTACAGTCCAAATACCTTTTCGAACTATCTGTCTTCTTGCACATAATTGATGATCCTCAAAAAATCATATCTCTGCAGCTAGAGAACCAATCTCAACGCTTAAAGGCATTCCTGAAAGCTGAGACCAAGAAGAATCTATTAGTGTCACTTTTAAACCACTATTTATATTCCATTATACCTTCTAAATGCTATATTCATCTTGTAGCATCCTTGACTTCTCTCATTCAAGAATTGATGAGTATAAATTACCTTATCCTTTCTCTTGACCCTTATCCATCATTCCCCTTGTGGTGCTTCAATAAATCTTATAGTTCTTCAATTCTGTCCTTGTCTTGTGAATTATCTTGTCTTGTCTCTTTCTGGATCTTCTTGGATGAATGATAAGATAATTGGAGTAGTCAATGACTTGAAGTTCTGGTGGCTTGTGGAATCCCATTTCCATATTTCATTCCTGATACATTCAGGGTCAGGGTTTGAATCTTTTTCCTGGGCCTGGTTTTCCAAAGGTGGAGATTTTTCAATCCTGAAAGTTTCAACTAATCTGATTACCTTTCCTGATTTTCCAGTTCTGGCCTTGTTTTCCCTCCATTTTTGGAATTCAGGTTGGTTTTTACTATGTTTTTTGACTCTGGGTTGGACTTTCCATCTTTTTGTAAGGAATTGCATTCCTTTTACAACAGAAAATGTTAATAGTACTGGAAATAATGGCTCAAACACAGCCAAACCCCAGAAAATAATTGATAAAGAAATCACATTTAAAAATGCAAAACAGCAACATTAATTGATGATAGACTTTCAGCTAATGAACTAAGAGTGAAAGTGCATTAAAATTGCAAAAATGAATGTGTAAATCATATACAATCAAATTCAAAAACCAAATGTGAAAATCAAAATTTTAATATAGATTCTAATTCAAACTCAAATCTGGCTCAGATTGACAACAACATTAATGATGTTAATAATTCATTAATTAATCAAGGCTCCAAAATGACTTCCACATTAAACAAACCAATCAGAAATAAAGAAAATAAATGCACAACAGACACCAATAAATTTCCAGGGGATCCAAGCAACTAATCACCTCTGAAAAACAACCAAGCCTTGGGAATGCCTTACATCCAAGTAACCCAAACATGCTACTATAGAGTAACCAAGGTAATTACATCCTGCCAGAGACCCAAAGCCTTACTTCTTTCTGTTTTGCAGATTTTAGCCTTCTTCAGGCTTGTAAAACTCTACTTCACCACCATACTATGCAGGATTTTAGGATAAATCTTCCACTTCTCCCCCAAATCCCCACCAGTATTTAAGCTGATAATTACCTCCAGAGCAATTTACTCCAACAATTTTATTCTCTTCTCAATTTAAAATTAATTATGTATTATCAATTTAAATGATTAGTAGATAAATGTTTCTCTTATCAAGACATGAAGCCCCTCCTTCTTATGTAGGTTTTCTGTTTGTTTTTGGGATCTTACTGGGCAAATGTGAACTTCAAATCTCCTGAACCAACTCCAACTGATAAATCTGAAGACTTTATTTGGTATTGTTTTGGACCTTGTTGCTGTTATTCTCCTTACTTTGAAATCATTTACTTCCCTCCTATTGTATACCCCCAGGCACTATTGTTGGTCCTGGAATATACCAGTGTTTACTATCTATTAAATCATTTCACTCCCTTCTTGGGGAGATTCTGATTGATAGGTTACCTTATCCACATGTTGATGATAGATATTTGTGTGGAACCACTCTGGTTAAGTTTGGCTTGAGTGCTCTCCTCCATTGTATTGAGGAAAAGCTCCCAAATGATTGGATCCCTGAAACTCTTCTGCTTCACCTGTCTCTGTTTTTGATTGCTTTTTACCCTGGAGCTTTCCTGCATCTCTTAGGATAAATTTACGTGGTTCTTTATTAAAAGCAATGTCTACTTCTGGCTAGTCTATTTCTTCATATTTACCTTAGATAGTTAAACCATTTGAGCATATTATGGTATGGGCTTTTGGGTTTTTATAACCAAGATTTTTCATTCAAAATATCTTTCAAGATTGAATTTCATCCCTTATCTTTTTACTGCAATTTCAATGAGTACAATAAATACCTTGCATTTTCACTATCATCACCAAGTTTAGGTTGTTTTACTTGCATCTCAAAAGATACTTGTTAGGTTTCAGAACTTGGTTTTAATTTCCTAATAATATCTTCTTAACCTATTTGTATGTTGGCTGTTATTAAAAGTGATTTCTTTTGATTACTTGTTTTCTCATCTGGGTAGTCTTTTTAACAACCCACAAACATGTATGATTAAGTTTTTCAACCCAGTGTAAATTATGAACAGTATGCCAATCTTGTTATCAGTTTTTTATACCAGTCTTCCATCATTAAGGCTGGACACTACTTCATATTTCCTAATTTAATGAGTTTTCCAAGCCCCTATTTCACCTCTTATAAACTGCTAGGAGCTTTGTTTTAGTTGCCCTTGCAAATTTGCCTACATTTTTTTATTTCACCAGCATCAGCATTTTAGGCTTAGAAGCATCAGCCTATGGCAACCTTCCAAAAGCTTCAGGCCTTACATGAGGCCATTTACAGTAGCTTTCTGGTCCACATACACATTGCTAGTAGGGTGGGGATGCCTGCCACAGTTGCCATGAATTGGGGTATGACTTGTCCAGTGTTACTTAACTTCTTTGCGGCACACTGTGACCCCCTCATTTTCCACAGTCCACATGGACCAGGAGTTGGGTGGATTCCTACCTCATCTCTTGGATAACATGATATGTAGCTTGGCTATTATTTATCTAGTGGCTCAAGTGAGACAGGTAGTTGACCCCTAGTGGCTTAAATATCTCCCACATGACCTGCAAGGCAGGCATATATCCATACCTGTCAACCTGATTGACTAGAATTTAATATAGCCCTTTTGCACTTTAGAGAAACTCCCAAACACCCCCAAAAGATCTTCCTGGGGGTCCCCTTTATCACTCACATCATTAAGGGCCTGTTTATGGCCCTGGTAAGCTACAGCAAGTTTTCAGTAACACTAAAGAGCTAGGTCTCCAGCAATTGATATGGGGTCTCCTGGCCAGGGCCACTGATCCTGGGTTGTCTGGGGAACTTGTCAGCTCAAACGCTCATCCCAAAAATGTTAGAAAATTCTTGCACCAGGACTGTAGCACTGTGCATCTCATCTGTAACAAAAAACTGGGATCCCCAGGTATTGTGACGGCTCAGTGATTATGCAGCTGGGTGCTCTTGAGGTCAGGGGCATTTTACAGCAGTTCTTATCTGATAAGATATGCCTTTATACCCCAGGGTAGCATTTTAGACCGCACCTGCTCTACTCAAATGGCCTTTTTCACTTGGGTACCTAATGGACTCCCTCATGGTGGTGCCTGGGTGAACTCAGAGCATTTAGAAGCTGTCCAAAATTCTATCTCACCTGGGTTCATGATCATAATATCCTGAATGCCCGGATGGGCTACATCTTTTGTGCTATTCTTTGTAATCAGGCTTGGGTTGGTATCACAGGGATCTTGTTGACAGAGGAGGGATTGATTCTAAAGTCTTCTTATCCATGAGCCTTGTGATTGCATGGGTCAGCAAAGGTCTCTTTGGGGTGCCCAAACAATCAGGTACCAGCTCCTTGATGGTGGCATACAGCTCTTCATCCTCCAGAGTATAGTTAGGGGCTGGGTTATACCTCAGTATTATGAGTCCCATGAGCTTGGCTGTTGACTGCCACAAGCTCTTGGTACTGGTCATGATCAAAATTCTATTGCTTAAACCCCTTCTTTAAAGGCTTGATAAACCCTTGATAAAAACAGGAGGGATCTATCTCTGTTTGCTGTTTTAGTTGGGTTGGATTTTATCAAAAAGGTTATGGCAGATCTTTGGTTAATCTAGCTAGGGAGCTGGACTTGGATCTGAGACCCAGTTTAATAGATGAAATCCACTGGGTTGGGTTGTCATTTCCCTCCTTCCCTCTGATACTTGCTTTTAATCAAAATGGAGGGGAAATCTAACCTTGTTTGCTTGATTTTTTTGTTATGAGCATGGCTTTTGTGTGATTTCTATTTGATGATGTGGTGATCTTAGTATGCTTTTTTTGTACGGATAATATACTCCAAGTGCTGTTTGAAATTAGGAATATCCATGCCCAAGTTTGGGTTGTTCTGTCTTTCAGTTGTGGACCATTATCTTTGGATGTGGTTATATTTTTTACTGGTAGCTGTGTTGCATTAGAAACATCAGTGGTTCCTTATCCACTGATGTTACTTAAAAAGCTTGTGTCAATTATGTTTTGTTAAATGTGTGCTTTAGTTTGCTCTAACCTGACTTTGGTTTGTTTGTCTCAACAGATCTGAAATTTTGGTGCTATTAATAATGAGATTGTGTTTTCAGGTTGGCATAAATTGAGATGCCCTTTTTGAGATGCCATGCCAAACCCTTCTATTGAGTGCTTGGATATTTTTCCCCTTGATGCCTATCTTGCTGAGAAATGGACCTTTTTTTGCCTGAAGAGTTGAACCTGTTCTGTTCTGAACTGAAATGGTTTTGTTTTAGGTTAGTATATTTTTGTTTATCTCAACTGGTTATAAGACTGTGGTGTTTCAATAAGATTAAAATCCTTTATCAGTGATTTTTATGCTAAAAGCTGTATGACTTGGGTTGGTGTTTTATTAGTAAAAGTATATGTGGCTTTTTAGTTTTCATCATAGCAGATTTTTGATGGTATTTTCAACTTATAATATTTTGCTATGATATGTAAACTGTCAGGTGGGAGTGGTGCTAACTACTTGTCTATATCATGGGGGAAGGGAGCCTTTTTAGTATGCATCATCAACAAACCTTAAAACTCTGAGAAGGATATGAATACTATTTTATGATAAAAGGTAACTTTGAAAGAGAAATTATTGTTGAAAAAGCAGGCTCAACCCACCAACAAGGTTTTGAGTAAGCAAGTTTGTGACCTGCAACCCAATTATCTGGCCACTTGAAGCCAGACTAGGAGGTCAACTTGAATTGCCAAATCCAACAACATGAACAAATGCTGATCCCTTATGGTGGATACCTTGTTTTGGAGCTTGACTCATTACCAGGATCAAGCCACCCCCTTCATCATCCCACTGTGTGATCAACCCTATCATGTTCCTGTTATCCATGACTCACATTAACTATATAATCATTATCTCTCAATAAAGAATATTATCTAGTTTCTAAATATTTCCCCCTTGTAACTCTGCTAAAACAGCACAGCTACAACATTGGTAGCACAGGTAGGTTCCCCATCCTACTTTATTCCCCAAAATTCCACATGTTGCCCGTACTTGCCGCGGCCAACAAATCCTTGATAGAATCATGTCTGGCCTCCCGCTAGAATGGACCCCGAACACCCCTGGTGCCAAGATACCTGATGGTTTTGTCCTGTACCAGAACACAGTGATCCCACTGCCTGCCTTCAACGCCATGTCTGCACAAGGGTTCTTCCAGACAGCCACCACTATCCCACAACCAACTGACAAAGACACCATGCCCACCTATATAGCCCAAAGACTCCAAAGCACTGCCTTAGAACCTTTTGCTGGGGCCAACAACAACAACGCTGCCACATGGATCCAGTCCGCCCAGAGCAAGCTGGTCCAGATGAAGTGCCCACAGAAATTTTGGATTGCAGAAATTTCCATCCAACTGACCCACGACGCTGGCACCTGATGCAACAAGCGGCACAAAGAACATACTGAGAAGAACTGGGATACTTTCAAACAAGACTTCTTGGCAAGATTTGTGCTTAAGGACACTGCGCTCATGATAATACACCAAGTAAAGAACTTAACCCAGACGGGTACCGTGAAAGAGCTCACCCATGCCTACAAGGAACTCTGTCTACGCGCACCCTCTGATATGGCTTTTGACACCCCAGCCACACACCTCATGTACTACAACGCCCTCAAATTGCATGTAATGAGACACGTGAACCTGGACCAGGTGATCAATCTACAGAGTCTGTATTGCAAGGTGGAGAAAGCATAACAAACATCCAACGCTCTTCAAAAAGCGCAAACTAGAAAGCGAGAGAGACCCAAAGACTCTCACACAGGCAGGCGCTCCACTCAACCACCCCTGGAAACAACAGAAGCAACAAAACCATAAATCCAAAGGTTCAAATGGACATGAAAGTGGGAACAATGGCAAGTCAAACTGTACACATTTCTGTGTCACTGCCACACAGGGCAGTCAAGACAAGGGAAAAGCCCAGGGAGAGCATTAGTAAGCCAAGCTCTTTCCGCACAACTCCTGACTTGCCCAATGATGAGTACCAACCCAAGGACATGGACCAATGCCCAATGATCCAAGTACCCTCAGAAGACCTGGTACTGTACACCATTACTAGACATTCCAATAAACTGATGTCCTATCCTTTCCGTTTTTGCAGTTACACGGGCTTGGCACTCCTGGACTTGTGTGCGGACTGAACCCTAGTCAACAGCAGCTTTGTAGAATAAGTTCAAGCTAGCCACTAATCCTTTGAGGATTAAAACGTGGTTTTGGCTGATGAACATCACATTGCTGTAACAAGGGAAGCCACCCCCTTCTCTGTCATGCTTGAGAACCTGCATTCCACCATCCAAGGCCCCGTCATTGACTTTCCCAAGTTAGACATTGTACTGGGTTTGGATTGGTTGCAAAAGAACAACCCTCACGTAGACTGGGCAACCTCAGTATTGACCATCAAACGTGAAGGTGTCAACCACCATATCTACCCTGACTCAGTGGATCAACTCCTACACAACCACATCTTTGTGCACATTACAGAGACCCTGGACAAAAAGGAAAACCTGAAGACAATTGACTGGGACTCCTGCCAGTACGAGATCATACACTTCAAAGAACACCATGATACCTCCACACCTCAGGATTGCAAAATTGTGGCCCGCTATCCAGAAATCTTCAAGGAGGCTTTACCTGGGTTACCCCTGGAAAAACATATCCAACATTCCATTCAACTCAAAGGAGCTGTATCCCAAGCACAACCTATCTACTATCTGATCCCAAACAAAGACAACACCCTACATGCTTACCTCAAGGAAGCATTGGAGAAAGGACTTATCTGCCCTTCACAATCTCCCTTTGGGGCTGCTGTATTCTTTGTGGTCAAGAAGGATGGTACCCTGCGTCTAGTCACAGACTACCAAGCCCTAAACAAAGTTACCATCAAGAATTGTTACCCACTACCACTTATTAATGGCCTCTTTGACGCCTTGGATGGAGCCACAGTCTTCTCCAAGATTGATCTAACCGCAGGCTACAATCAGATTTGTATTAAGGAGGAATATATCCCCAAAACAGCCTTTCATACTAAATACGGCTTGTACAAGTGTGTGGTACTCAACTTCAGTATGAGGAACGCCCCCTCAACCTTTGTGACCTTCATGAATGAGGTGTTTGCCCTGCACATAGGCAAGCATGCCCTAGTCTACTTGGACGACATTATTGCCTATAGCCCCTTGGTAGAGCAACACCACAAGGACTTAGAGGCAGTATTTGCTACCCTGGCACAACACAAGCTGCTGGTCAAACTCTCCAAATGCCAGTTCTTTTGCAAGCAACTGTCTTTTCTAGGACACATAGTCTCAAAAGATGGCATCAAACCCAACAGTCAAAAGATACAGGCCATCTTCAAGATGCTACCACCCAAGGACAAGTCAGAACTCTGTACATTCCTGGAGATGGTGGCCTATGTACGCTGCTTCATACCTGACTGTGGCATCTTGATGGCCCCCTTATCTTCCATAACTGGCGCCAAATCCAAGTTTGTGTGGACCCCCAATGTGACCTCTGTTTTATAAGTCTCAAAGAGAAACTCACAACAGCACCTATCCTGCAATACCCTAAACATGACAGGGAATACCAAATGGAAACTAACGCCTCAGACGCATCCATTGGAAGAGTACTGTGAATCAAAAATAATGATGGTGACTTCCTGCCTGTAGCCTATGAATCACAAAAGTTGACAGATGGCAAGTGTTGATACCCCATCCACGACAAAGAACTGTTGGCCATTGTACACTGCCTAGTCAAATGGCGCTGTTATCTAGAGCGGCAGGAAGAATTCACGGCACTGACTGACCACAAGTCACTCATATATTTCAAAACTCAAGCAAATCTATCCCGCCACCAAGCCCACTGGATGAAACTCTTAGAGAGATTCAATATGTCCATACAATACAAACCTGGTCCAGAACTTGCTATGGTGGACGCTCTCTTGCGCCTGTATGTCCGTGCCACAAGAGGAGAAAATGGGCTTGACCCAGACTGGCCCCTCTTGGTACTTTGGACAAAGGACAAAGGCTTCCCCCCTGGCACAACCAACATAACAAAAGAAACAGTCATTAAGAATGAACACCTATTTGCAGATGTGTATGGAACCTTGCATCAAAAAATGTCCAACGGAACTACCATCCCTTATATCCCCACACACCAGCGGGTTGACACCATCTTACGTTACCATAGAGACCTAGGACACACCAAGAGTTGTAGCCTATATGAGTTCCTTAAACACAAGGCCTGGTGGCCAACCCTGTACCGTGATGTTCACAAAGTCCTAGACCAATGTGAAGTGTGCAAGAAATTTGCAAAAAGCAAAACCTCACCAAAATCAGTACTACCCATCTGCACTCAGCTACCCTTCAAGGTGTGGGCCCTAGACATTGTTGGCCCCATGCCAGGAAAACATAATGATAAGAAATACATCATCACCACAATAGACTTTGCTCCACAATGGCCAGTAGCCCAAGCAGTAAAGACACATATTGGCAATGACGTACGGTAGTTCATAGGAAAAGAAATAATCAGCAAGTTTGGAAAGCCAGAATTCCTGATAACTAACGGAGGCAAAGAATTGACCTCTGAAGACACCAACATATACCTCACTAAGAATGGGGTCAAATACACTGTAACAATACCATACCGCCCACAGGCCAATGGACGTGTAGAGCAGCTAAATAGCAGCCTCGTGCAAGCCTTAGCCAAGCTCACCGCCAGGAGACCTGAAGACTGGTATAAGCAGCTATTGACTGCACTACTTGTGTGCCAAACCCAGGTAAACAGATCCACCGGAAAAAGCTCTTTTGAGTTAGTATATGGCACACAGCCCAATATCATTTAAGCATTGACAGGACCTAAACTGAAAATCCTAAGTAAAGTCCTCCTGTGCTCAGACCCTCAAGTTATAGAGGCCAATGATGATCAAACAGAAAAGGAAAACAAGCGTCTGCAAAAGAGATTTGTCCCCATCCAAGATAGATATGAAGTTGGTGACAAAGTTTGGGTCATGAACGTTGACAAAAGCAAACTACAACCCAAAAAAGTAGGCCCAGTGATCATCCTAAAGGTAAACAAAAATAACACTTACCTTGTGCAAGGACTCAGGAATTGCAAACAAGACAAGAACTTACACCATGATTGCCTGAGACCCTGAAAAGCAAGACAAAAACAACGCAAAACCACCCTGCCCGCCACAGAACAACAATTAGTCCAGTATGATGCCTGGGACCCTGAAAGCCTCCCTGACAACCTACCCCCATAGGAGGCCAACCTTCAGTTGGGGGGGGTGTCAAAACCGCAGACTTGACCCACCAGCAAGGTTCCAAGTAAGCAGTTTTGTGACCTGCAACCTGACCTTCCAGTGACCCATGGCAAAAACTAGGAAGTCAACTCAAATTTCCAAACCCAACAACATGAACAGATAATGATCCCTCACAGTGTATACCTTGATTTGGCGCCTGACTCATTACCAGGATCAGGCCACCCCCTTCACCATCCCACTGTGTGATCAACCCTATCATGTTCCTGTTATCCATGACTCACATTAACTATATAATCATTATCTCTCAATAAAGAATATTATCTAGTTTCTAAATATTTCCCCTTGTAACTCTGCTAAAACAGCACAGTTACAACATTATAAAATGAAGAGAAAGAAATACCGGAACAACTGAAAGGGGGCAAATCAACTGAGGGGCAACAGGTAGGAAAAAGGGCAAGTTTACAATGGCTTTGACTTCTGGGATAGCCTTAGTGAAAGTAAGCTATCAGGGAACTTGTTTCCTGGTGAGGGATGGGAAGCCTTAAAGAATTTAAGATTGTGGGGTGGTTGACTCTGATTGATTAGGAGTGAATATTTCTATTTATGATGTCATCGTCTACAATTTTTGGCAGTCAATGGATTGGGCACCACTTAAAGATGTGGTTGAATATCTAAGGAAAGGGGACCCCTAGTTCTCTGGGTATAAATGGAGGAGGTATATTAATTTTCCTTGAGCGATGAAAAGTACTAAAAACTATTTATCAATAATGACTTGACTAAGTCATCAATGTTTTTTAAGAGTTTGGCAGAAACACATTGGGGACCGTTATTCTGTTTGGGGCGGTCAATTCCAGGAATAAGTTCCACTAAATGTTATATCTGCTATCTTATTTAAATGAGATGATTGTTGTTTTAACCCTATTTTGTTAACATTTTTTACCCTTGGCAAGTTTGGCTGATACTTAATCTGTTACTTCTGAAGATCATCTGCCTGCAGCTTACATCTTTTATGTATTGAATTTCCTCTAAAGCCATAGACAATACTATATCATGTCTGATAAAGGTTAGCAGTAATTAAGATTTCACTCAAAAATATCTATTTTAAGCTAGGTATATATAGTATTGAATCTTTTAACAAAGCCTAAGATTAGCTGGTGCTAAACAAAGAATTTCCAAGTATTGTAAAATTAGAACCACTGGAATGAGAAAAGGATTGCTTAGAGATTCTAGTGTTTATAAAAGCAGGGGTATATGCCAATGCGAATTATTGGACCACGTGAGACCATTCTGATTTAACATCTCCGCCCTGAAATACATCAGATAAAAAAACATATATATTACCTGAATGTCCAGAATGGTTTCAAAGAAGCGGGTGGCAAGCGGTCCAGCTTGAGCCTCAGAGTTATTAGGGTCCAGGGGAATATCAATATGCTAACATGTTAAATGAATATTTCCTGTACCAAATACCTTTCCATCATATAGAATCTTCTTAATAGGGGAGACGATGCAAGCTGTACCTGCACCAAACATCTCTATAACCTATTTATGTTAGCTTAGACAGCCTACTTAAGCCTCTTACCCGGCCCTCTTGAACAGCTTCGCAAACTTCATGCATGGTAATTTCACGCTCAAGTACCTTGAACTCATCCCATTGACGGGCAAGATCAAGGATGGAGTATCTGGTCACCCCAGGCAAGATGGTGCCATCAAGAGGAGGAGAGATAAGCACCGTTTCTAAAGCGGTTAGTGGCAACATCATCAAGCCTTTACCTCCTTCCTTGGTTTTGAGATGTACAAACAAGTTCATTGTACCAACTTCAGTAATCTTATCTTCTTCTCCAAAGATCCATAGGTTTTGCTGGCATTCGTTATCAGCAGCCAGTTTCTGAGCAACAAGCCCTGGGGCATAGTTTCTGATTCGATCAGCAAAAGAAAAACTAGAATTTTACCCTCCAAGTTTCATGTTACCGGTGCCACCAGGCCAGGCACGAACATATTCTCTGGTAGCATACAGACTAACCGCCTTGAATCCAGTGGGATAGTAAGGACCTACAGGGCAACAAATAACATACAGCAAAGCTTCGTTGGAAGAAGTGACCCCTAGACTGGGCTTTGTACGATTAAATAAAAACAAAATGCAACAATTACTTGGGTGGCAATAAAAGTAGGTCTAAGATAGAGGGAGTACCCTTTTTCTTGGGGAATCCAGCGCTCCTCAATTTTGAGCAGCTGTTCGATGCATTTCAAAAATTCGGCCTCATCAAAGGCCTAGAGGGTTAAAAACTTAAAAGAAACCAGCTTACAGGAAGAGTAAGCCGCTTTGCAGAGAGGTTCATACGTTTAAGGTTCATCTCGGGGCGGAACAGTCGGATTTCACCGTTTTTCCCTTTATAAGCCTTCATTCCCTCAAAACACTTTTGAAAAAAATTAACCCTTGTAAATGCTTAATTATACTTCTAAACCATAGTGGAGGACTAATGCAGCAGGATCAAGTGAAATGTTACCATAAGGCTTGATTTCAGGGGTCTGCCAACCGCCTTCATGCGTCCAACGGATGGCAAGCATGTGGTCGGTGAAGGTCTTCCCAAACAGTAGCTGGCTGTTGGGGACCAGCGGCTTGGGGGAATCAGTCTTCTGGATGCTTATGCTAGAGGCCTATGAGGAATATTGGCTGGTGAAAACATGCAGCTTACCGATAAGGGGGCGGGTGAAGAGTTTGTCATTTTTTGGATGTCGCCTGGTTTGAGCAGCAATTTATAATGTCAGTGAATGCGATCTGGGGCATGATGGCTCTTGATGATTCACAAACAGTCACCACTAGGGCTGCAGTGGATCTTAAATGGTGGCTGCTTTAAAAAAAGTAGCCATCCATTTGAGATCAGGAAATGGTTCCTGAAACTTGTTTTTGATGGGGGCAGGAAGATATTCCATCAATTATTTTTCCGTCAACTGATTTTAGTCAAATTTGATGCAGCTATAATTTTCTTCATATATAAATTTTTTAACTGTACAATAATCCAAAGATTTAAATAAACTTTATTTACTAATAAAAGCTATACTTTACACATAATTATTTTATTTTTTTGTAATTAAAAAGGCTAATTTTAAAATTTTACTGTTTTAAAAACCAATTAAATTAAATTTCACTGCCAGATAATAAAATAAAAACATTAAAAGAGTTAAGTTATAATTTTTATTGAATAAAAATTTCTTTATTTTTTATTGTCAGAACTTTCTATTCTGCTATCAGATCTGGCGGTCTGAGTATCATTTGCTTTATTAAGGATATGTGTAATCTTTGCCATTCTGTGGAATGGAATGCTTGTGTGATGACAGGTGTTATTTGTGGTGTCTGTTTTGGTCCTTGGCAGGGCAACAACAAGCAATGTCCAAGGGAGGCAATATACAATGGCTCTCTAGCTGGCGGCTTGCTAAGTTCTTTGAGTACTGACAAGGGTCTTCAAACTTGGATTTATATTCCACTGCAAAAATGTTCTATAGTAGAAATATCTTATTTTTTTCTGCCTTCCATTAGTTCAATAGAAGGGCTTTTATAGAGCTTGCACCATCTTGCCAGGATACAGTAGTTTTAAAAGCTATGGCAACAACCAAAAATACCTCAGATTTAAACAAAATGATTTCAGATTTAAACAAAATCCAACTCTCAGGTTAAAATATACACTCTGTTAACAGGATTTATTGGTGTTAATGGGTGAAATGAGTCAACACAGCAACAAAGGGCTCACACGCAAAGCAAAATCATTCAAAATACAATCTGAAATACATTGATTCACAAACAAAATGGTATGAGTTGACTTTTGGTGTACATATGTTTACTATGTGAATTGGTGACAAAATACACCCAAGCAAGGTGTGTCAAAACGCAAACCAAAAATGAAACACAATAACAACTCACTACGTAAACAAAATCACTCACGCAATGTGTGCAATGGATTGTAATCATGAATGATACCAAGGTATATAAAATAAGACACAAGATCTGAAACATAAATTTTAAAAAAAATGTGTTGGGTGTTTGAATTTGGCGGTAAAATCTAGGAAAATGGGTGGATTTTTTGAGTATTCTAAAATGGGCATTGTAAAGCCAAAAACAACTAATTAAGAAATAAAAAAATCTATAATTGGGATATTGGGTGGGAAAAACTTTAATTAAATATCCATATTAAGATAAAAGCAAAAATTAAAATTAGGGAGTAACTTAATTGAAATTTATTTAATATTTTATTAAATTTTAAAATGGAAGGAACACAACAACAGAGTACCAATACACCCATTGTGCGCTGTGGTTGTGGTTGCCCCGCGGGTCAAAGAATAGAGTTAGTGCAACCCAAGTGCCTACTGAAGGAGGAGACGGGAGAGGAGAGTTCTATCAAACCAATGAGGGACAGCTGGTGTTAAAAAAGGTTGTAGTCTTCTATACCAAGGTACCTATGCCCTGTGTTGTGCCCAATGCCAACAAGTCAATCCCCACTGCTAAAAAGCCCGCCCAGAAGCGCATCTCCGACATCAAGCACATCATTCTGCTTAAGCTAATGCAGGAATTGGGTGATTACAAGGCGGCTGCGGCCCTTGTTGGAGTGTGTCCCAAGTACGCCAGCAAGATCTTACAAAAATTCATCAATACTGGTCGTGTCCTTGCCGCGGAGAAATCCTTGTGTGTTTCTACCATGCTCACCAAGGAGCACAAATGGGCAATCCGCCAGTGGATCACCCGGGACTGCCATCTTGAACTTGCAAATATACAAGCCATGGTTAAATGAACTTTTGGGATTGAGGCCTCAATTTCCTTTTACTACCATCTGGTGAAGAGAATGTGATTTTCTTGGGAAAAGCTTGGGGTATCCCCCTACAACAGAAACAGCCCAGTCAACATTGACGTCCGGAAAAACTACGCAGAGGTATACACTGCCCTCAAAGCCAAGGGGACAGTCAAATTTTATTATAATGACAAATTGGCATTTGCCTCGTCAATGCGCAATGGGTATGGCTATGTCCCTAAAGGCTCCAATGACAGGATGGCTCAACATGCTGCAGTCTGCGCCACAGCCTACTCAATGGTGGCTCTCCTCAGTCCAAAGGGGGTCGAGCTCTACCAAATGATATTGGGTTTGCATAACAGCAGGACCTTTCTATCATTTCTCCAATTGGTCCAGGAGCACCTGAGGCGCACGAGCCCTGGCTTCACCAATGTTATTGTGTTGGACAATGTCGGTCTCCACAAAGTGGCTGATATTCTTGAGGAATTCCCAATGATTGACACCAGCATTGCTGTGGGCCCCCAGAAATTGGCCACAGCAAATTTACGCCTTCTCTTCCTCCCAGCCTATTGGCCTTTCCTAAATCCCATCAAGGAAGTCTTTGAGTGGCTCAAGCGAGTCGTCAAGCAAGGAACTCCAACCGGGACCGAGGACCTCTTTAATTTGCTGCAGGCTGGGATCCACACCCTCCCAGCTGAGACTGTGGCCAAATTCTATGGCCACACTGATTTGTTCATCCCCACGTGCCTAGCCAAACAGCCAATCAATTAAAGGCTTAGTGTGTCCAATTTTTTATATTCTCTTATTTACTATTCAAAATTTATTAATTATCATTTTATATTTAGATGTTTTCATGCCCGCAATCACATTCAGAAGATCCATCAATAGATGTAAGTAATTTATTTATTTTATTATATATTATTTTATTATGCCATCTGAGGTAATCCCAAATGCTCAATACTGGATTACGCAAAAATATTTAAATCACTTTGGTCAAATAAAAATAAAAATAGGTTTAAAAAAGTTAAACATAAAATGCACAAGTTAGAATTTATTTTATTAACATATAATTTTATGCTTTTATGAAAACTGTTTCTGCAATATATTTTGCAAAACTGGTTTGCTGAAATAAAAATTATAAAAATTTATTATAATAAAAAAACTATAAATTGTAATAAAATTTATTAGAATCATATTTTTATTGTGTGCGCCTGTAGTGGGTTCTTTGGTATGTACCCACCTCGCGATGGAGGTGGCGCACAACTTTCACCACCACACTGTGAACGGTGGATATACCCTTATTGAAATACTCCATCCTGCTGGTGAAAGGCAGTAGGGTCAGGTGGGAGTGAAGCAGCAGCTTTTCAGGGGGGCTACAAACCCATATATCCCAGCCAGGACCAGGGCGTCTTGGATTACATGGTCCACCGAGTCGTATCCAGGGGGGACCTTCTTCCTGTCAAGTGCAAGACAGGCCTTGTCAATTCCCAGAAGGACCTTGTCCAGGTCCTCTACAGATGCGCCCATCCTGAAGTAGAATAGGAGCCCCAGGTAAACAACCAGATGAAGCCTTTGCCCAGAAAAGGCTTCTGTGAACTCACACAGTTTATTATAGACTGCGCTGATCTTTTTGTTGTGCCTGGTCTTTGCAAAGGTCAGCTCCATGGCTGCAGGGAGCCCCGTCTTGTTGGCACTCCAGGCCAACCCAAAGTCAGCAAGGAGGATTTTTGTCTTCTTGACGGCTGTTGCGTCTGCAACAGCCAATTTGCCCACTGCGCGCCCAAAGTTCTCCAATAGGTAAGAAATTGTGTGCTCCAAGGGGTAGCAGAAGCAAGCAGCTGCATAGGCCTGGCCCATCTCTGGTACATTCTTGAATGGGAGTGTTGCCAGGATGTCCCAAACAAGCTCAATGGAGTTTACACAGTAAACTTCACAGAGGGATACTGGGTCCAGGCAGACCAGTTGGGCATCCTTGTAGGCAGTAACTGCCCACTCGGATGCCCACTTGGCATGTGTAAGTTCTGCCAACGCCTCCCGCAACATTGGAAAGGACCTGTGGATACAGTCCTCCAGCTCCTGTACAACAGGGGGGACAGATACAATTGCTTTGCCACATGAGTGGCATAATTTGCATAAAAGGTGGCCGGGACAAAGGGGACCAGGACTTGGCAGAGTTTGCTGTCTACATTTTCTAAGAAAAAAGGTAAGTTTTTTGAAAATTTATTAATTTTGTTTTTTAGGCTACCTTCTTGTGTTTCTTCCTTTCCCGCAGCCTTGGCCGGCTTAGTCATTATTGGTGCAATCAATTGCGCAGGCAATTTGGTATCCTCTGCCCTGGTACGCTTGGTAGGTTTGAGATGTTCATACATCTCTGGGTCATCAACCCAGACGGACAGCACAGAAAGAATGTATGCCTTAAATTGCAGGCCCTCCACCACCGTCTTCTGGATGTTGAGAAGGCGCTTGGTGGTGTTCTCTGGGGTGTCTGGCATTTTTGACATTAGTGCCTTTGCAGACACCTTGTCAATTTTGTCCCCAGTGAAGACGGCGGACTTCACTTTGGTTTTGACCTTGCAGTCAATGTCCTTTATTTTGGTAATTGCCAAGTCAAGATCCTTCAGAAGCTTCTCCAATTCTCTCATTGATTTTTTACTAACCTTTCCATATGTTTTTATAGCTTTTGCCCCAATAAATTCTGTATTATTTTGATACTGTTGCCTCTTTGTTTATTCCTTTTTGTTTTCCCATCTACTACATTATCCCATCTTTTTACCCATTTTGTATAAGTTTCACCCTCATCTTGATAAGTATTGTTTGCTTTGTGTTGGCATTGTTTCCTTGATTACCATATTATTTTTGGCGCTTGACATAGCCCCTTGTGAAAATATTAACAACAATTTGGTGATCAGCTAAATTTGAATTAGAAAATTATAGTATTAACTGTTTTTAGATAAAGTTGTTACTGATCTGAATTCAAAACCTTAATGATAAACTTTAAGCCAATCAGGAGCTGAGTGATAAAGTGATTGTTGTGACATAAAGGGTCATTCAATAATTCTTTGGTGTATGTGCGCCAATTAATATGATTGGCTGGATGTTTTGACATTGTACGCCACTGCCGCTGTGGCAAGTTGTTGATGGACTAGTGCTAACCCAGTAGCTGATTGGGCACTAGTCCACCAACAACATGTCACAGTGGCAATGGCGTACAATGGCAAAAGATCCAGCCAATCATATTAATTAGCACACATGCATCAAAGAATTATTAAATGACCCTTTATGTCACAGCAATCACTTTATCACTTGGCTCCTGATTGGCTTAAAGTTTATCATTAAGGTTTTGAATTTGGATCAGTAACAACTTTATATAAAAACAGTTAACACTATAATTTCCTAATTCAAATTTAGCTGATCACCAAATTGTTATTAATATTTTCACAAGGGGCTATGTTAAAGTGCTAAAAATAATTGTGTTCTGGATCTAGATACATGACATAGTAAATATATGATTTTATGGAAATAAGCTGAACATAAAAAATAAAACCAACTATAAACAAAGAGAACATGAACAATTGAAATTCAAAAAAAAAGATAATATCAATAGAAAATGTTTGGTGACAGGGGTTTATTGAGGCGGGGGAGAGTTATGCCTAGGAGGCAGAATAACACAGGAAGGAAGACGTAGAGGCGGTTCTGGCCTGGGGGGTCTGGGATTGGGTGGGTTGGGCTTGTGGGTTAGGGATGTTGGTGGCAGGGGTGGAGGCAGGAGGATTACATGTGATGGCTGCCATATAACGCTTGTTGTATTCCTCATTGGTCATTGGCTAGATGGGCTGGTAAGTGGCAGTGACCTGAGGTGGAAGGCGCTTATCCTTATGTGATTATTTGCCCATGTTCACATGGAAAACCATTTGCGCAAACAAGTCAGCCATCATCTGGCGGCCAAAGAGAAAATTGGGGTCAAAGACCCCAAGATAGAGGTTGTTGAAAGCCTGAGGGCGGCGCTCCTGTAATATGGATCCCATGTTGAAGAAGACAACATCAGCCAGATGGACGTCTGCATGGCTGGCAGGGTAGACTGAGGCCTGGTTCCCGCGTCCCTGGATGGCCTCAAGGGCGGTGGAGCTACCCTTCATCTGGTGGCTCAAGAAAACCTGGTACTTGAAATTTGAGCCATCCCAGGAGTCAAGTAATCCACTGAGGATGTGGCTGTATGAGTAGCCATCAATGAAATCTGGGTTTGTCTGATAGTAGACAAAATCCTTGGCTGAAACAGCCAGAAATGCACCAATGAACGTCCCCTTCTTGACCTTCTTCCTTCTATTCTTGGCAGTGGCTTTTCCTTGCTTGGCAAAATCATCAAAAGCTATTGATAGCTTGTAATAGGAAATGAACATGACATCATCAGTTAGACTATTCAGGCATTGGACCAGGGTTGATTTGATGGCGGTGTCATACGGGGAATACTCAGCACCATCCCATTGGTTGCCAGGAAAATTGGTAAGAACCTGTATGAAAGCCACCTTCTCATACATCCAGAGCTGCACCATGCTCTTGGAGACCCATATGTTATGGTGCGCAAGCTGCTTCTGGACCTGGGTCAAGTGAAGCTTGGGATCCTGCTGGAGGAGGTCAAGCATGATTGGGTATGCCTCAGATATTTGTGACTTGGGAGCCTTCTTGGGCTTCTTGGCTGTCCCAATCAGATTCCCCCTATTCATCAGGTTGTTGAATTCCCGCATGACAGTAGCTTGGGTAAATTGCAACTGGGTGGCAATCTGTTCCCAGGACAGACCCTGTAGATTCAGTGCCACAATTTCCTGAAGATTCTTGGGCAGTGATGATTTGTTGCTTGGGGCGTTGGGCCAGGGGAGCTGAAGCCTGATTGGCTGTAGGGGGGCAGGTTGGCTGGTGACAGGAAGTTGTTCCAAATCAAGATTGCCATCCTGATTGGTTGGTTGGTGGGCAGCTTGTGCGGGGGTGGGTACGGGAGCAGGGGCAGAGCTAGACACTAAGTGATTCTCAAACAAGTCAAAGCCATAGGGGCCGGTGGTCAGATACAGGTCAGCTTCCTTGTTACCCGCCTCAAAGGCTTGGGTGTAAACAGGTACCTCCACGTTCTGAGCCTTGCCTCCATTGAAGCTGGCTTGGCTGCTGCTGGCTTGGCTGCTGGTGCTGTCAAAGATATTGCTTGTAAAAACCATTGTAAAAAACCTAGGATAAAATCACTAAAAGTAGAAATTTTAAGATTTAATGATTTATTTTTATTGTAATCACAAGTCTGTATTTGGAAAGTTCTAAAAATCTTTTCATACAAATCTGGAGCCCTGAAAATGGATAAAATGCCTATGTAATTAAATTGGATAGCTGTTGATTGACTGTTAAACTGTTATTTTTCTATTTTAGGCTGCTCATACTACACATCTTGTGTGAGTTCATTTTGTTTTGTGCTTGTGTAATCTTGCTTCTAGATTGCTCAAGTTTTGTTTCTGTTTAGTTCTTCTGTTGGTGCCTCATATGAATCCTGATTGGATTATAATATACTCCGGAACAGCATCCATCCATTTCACTTGTTGCGCCAGTTCATTTTGTTTATGGTTTAAACTAAACCGCTTGATGTTTGATATAATTTAGTATAATGGGCTAGTGAAATTTTGTTTTTTGTTTGACAGTCCATTTATTAACTGAAATTTTATAAATTAATTGAATCCTGAATCTTGCGCGACTTGGATTTTGTTTAAATCTGAAATCATTTTGTTTAAATCTGAGGTATTTTTGGTTGTCGCCATAGCTTTTAAAACTACTGTAGTTTATTTGACGCTTCTAACTCTTGCTTGGCCAGTCTATCCATCCCCAGACTGCCAGCATCAACCCCCAGAGTCAGGCATCTATGCAATGGCATGGGATTCAATATCATAGTACCCTGAGCTGGGTACTATTTACTTCATAGCTATGCATTTTTCATTGGCATGCCGGTGGTGGCAGCGCCAATTAATTTCTCTATTTTTAGCTCATCAATAATCAGGTTGTCTGGAGACCTTTCACAGCAGGAATTCGCAGTGGCACTGGCGGGCTGTCAGTGCAAATCAATCCCAATCCTCGTTATTCTTAGGGAATCTCATCATCTTCTTGGTGCCTTGTTATCAAACCTATTTTACTACCCACCCAGTGGTTTGCTAGGGTATTCTGGAATGACTCTGGCCAATCAGGATTTGATATTAATTGATGGCCTAGGATGCTCCTGGTTGACCTTGCATCGATTGGCCTGAATCTACTTCACAAAAGCTTCTGATATCAATTAGGCTTGACTGTAATATACAGTAGTTTTAAAAGCTATTGTGACAACCAAAAATACTTCAGATTTAAACAAAAGATTTCAGACTTAAGCAAAATCTAACTTTCAGGTAAAAATATACACTCTGTTAACAGGGTTTATTGGTGTTAATGAGTGAAATGTGTAAATTCACTGCCACCTTTGGCCTTGGATTGAAACAGTTTTCCCTGCTGCACCAAAAAAGGCCCAAAAATTACAGCCAAGCCACTTTACTCTCTAGGAGATTTAGCTCATACTGTTGACAAGAGATTTGTTCTGGTCTACCCTGCAGACCTCCAGGCTCTGTTTGTTCCCTCCTGGGAAGAAACATTAATTGATTTGGACTACTTACTGGCCTGGTGTTGCCCACTTTTTAAAACTATCAGATCCAACCAATTGTGTGTTGCCACATCAACACACAAAAGCTCAAGTGAATTCCAAGTCTCTGAAAGCCCCTCCAGCTAATCAGGCAGTACTGCAGAAATTAAGATAAAACCCTTCAGTCTCCCTGGCCCTGACCTGCAAAATTTCTCCCCACCCAATCAGATTCAATCCCTGCAGTCATGTGACCCCCTCCCTTGCAGCACACTCCCTTTTACACAGCAAGGGGACTTTCAATCCCCTGCTTGTCTATTGTCCATTTTAATTACTGTAAATTCAGAACCTAAATGTAAAAATGCAGGATTGTCAAATCCTTGGTCCAAATTTCAAATCACTTTTGTGGGATGGCCTTTTTAAATTAAATTGAATTCTTTGAGTATTTATTTGAATATTTGAAAATGCGGGAGCTCATAGACACTTTGCAAAGTTCAAGTCAAACTGCATATTTCCAATGGACAAAATGAATTAACTGGAATCAATTTTGAAGCGTTCAAATCCATCAACCATTTTCTTTAAGTTTACTATGTTTTTTGAAATTGCGGGATTGTCAAATCCATGAACCAAATTTCAAATCACTTTTGAATACCACTAGTAAACTCAGATATTAATTACAGTAACTGGAATCCAAATTAAATGTACAGTAAGCACACTAGGAAACACCAACCCAAATAAAGAAGCTCCACTCTGGATAAAATCAAATGAAAAATTCAATCTCAACAACCATGTTTAGACATAAAAAGTGATTAAACTTTAAAATTATCCAAACCTGGAAAGTATACAATATTATACACTTCAAATCACAAATATAGAAACTCTGCTCCTATTTAAGGCTAAATCAAGAGAAAATAACTACTCACAACTAAACCAATAAATCCAAATAAATACATATTTAATCTAAAATATATTTTTTATTTTATTTTTATGGACCGTCAATTGCATTCTCAACCCACTCCTGCACCAGCCTGCTGGGCAGCCTGTCCACGAGGGCGTCCCAGAGGGTCCAAGAACAGACCCAGAACCCAACTTGAGAGGAGTCATGCCAACACACAGGCCTCCCAAGGTGTCAGCGCCAGTCAACCACCTCCTGTATCCCAAGCCAAAGCACATAGCCTCAATCCAAGACAGAAGCCGCTCTCAAGGCCTGCAACCAAAGTCTCATACACAAATGTCATCAGGAATAATGAGGTTACATACACCTCTACCATGTACCCAGTTGTCACCCGGCCCCACACTCTTGATCCAAGAGTTGCTACTTCCTGCCCCCGTGTCTTTGACAACATCTATGAGCCATTGGCCACCACCAAAGAGCCATCTGTGCCTGTATTGTATGCCACCATTGACAGCGCCAGCGCAACCAAGCATGATCCCACCTTCTACATGAAGGTCCCCATCCCCTGTGTTGAGCCTGCTAGCCAGGATGCCGTGGTACCTGCCAAGGGCCGGCATTGGTTGACGGATAGTGAGTGTGAAGCTCTCCTCAACTGCTTGAACGGGGGAATGGCGGTTCAGGATATTGCATCCCAATTTGGTGTCACAGCCAGATACATTGCCAACATCAACACCAAGTATGACAATACTGGGCAAATTGCAAAATCTGCCAAGGCTAAGCGGCAGCCCAAACTCTTGCAGCCTGTACATATTGACGCAATAAAAAAGTGGCTTACCTAGGATTGTCACCCGGACTCACTTGCTGTCCAATCAATGCTTACCACAGATTTTGGGCTTTCTGTTTCCAAAATCCTTGTTTAAAAAACAATGGTTGATTCAGGCTTCTCCTGGAAAGTACTGGGAGTTTTGCCGTACAACAGAAACAATGAGAAGACCATTGAGGATCAACACATTTATGCCAAGACATATCTGGCACTAAAGGAGACTGGGAATGTCCAGTTCTTCTACATCAACAAATCATTGTTTTCCTCCTCACTCAGGTCTAGGCATGGGTGGATTGAGAAGGGGTCCAAGGACGGTGTATCCCATTGAAGCTGCTGTCTGTTCCCAGACCTATTCAATGGTTGCGCTTCTTGGTCCTTGCAGGTTAGACCAATACCAAATGATCAAGGGTTCCCACAATAGTGGGACATTTCTTGATTTTCTCCAAACTGTCAAGGAGTATCTCTGGATCAATTACCGCAGTACAACCAACATTGTTGTGTTAGATAATGTTGGGCTCCACAAAGTGGATCTGGTTTTGTCCAAGCTCCCACCAATTGATAAAAATAACCATTTGGCCAGCCACTGCCTGGCTGACTGCCCAATGAGACTCCTCTTCCTTCTTCCCTATTCTCTATTTCTGAACCCAATCTAGGAGGTGTTTGGTTGGATCAAGAATAAGGTGAAGCAAGGCTTCCCTCAGGACACCAAGGATCTCTTCAACATCCTTGAGGTCAGTCAATTTGCAATGCCACCCAATGTGGTGGCAACTTTTTACAAGCACTTAGAATCCTTCCTCCCCAAATCCCTGGCCTCTGAGCCAATCTGATAAATAGGCACTCTGGGTTTTATTTGTTTTTGTTTTATTTATTTTGTTTTTAGTAGGACTCAAAAATTATTATTTATATATAATGACATGATGTTTGATTGCATTATAGACATATAAGAGTATGTAGGAAAGGTAAGTAAAATTAATTATACTAGGTATGAGGGATATATTTATACTATAATGCACTGAATATTATATTGACTGTTGTGCTAACAAATAAATAAATTAAAAAAGATAGAAATAGATTAATTTTATTTAATTAATTGTGAATCCTTGTTGGTACTCTGGCTTTTTTAAGCCACAAATTGGACCTTTCAGGTCATCATCTGATCCTTATTATTTTAGTGCCACTATAGCCACACAACATGACCACCAATGATTTTTGTATTGCTTACTAATTAGTACTTAGGACGCAGGTCAAGCACATCAAATATATTTATCAAATCATATTACAAGGGAAATGTAATTCAAGTTCTAAACAATCACTTGCTTAGAATATAAGTGAAGCGGGCCGCATGATGCAAATAAATTAATTCTTGTTGTTTGTATATGTAACAAATGAACCTGTACTCAATGAGCTAGTAAAAAAACATTTTTAACTTATTTTTATTATTTGACGTGGTTGCAACTATAACTAATGTCTTGTAATATATTTAGATAAATTAATATTATAATTTACCTGCTAAAATTTAAATAAAATTAAAATATTAAAAGTAAAATTATAATTATAAATCTTAAAATTTATCTATTAAAGTTTAAATATTAAAAATTTAAATATTTTTATTTAATTGTGATATATTCAATATTGAAATATTATATATTAAAAATTTTAATATTAACTTTCTGATACTAAAATTTTATTATTTAAATATTTAAAATTAAAATTTTACTATTAAAATTTTAATATTACATATTTTAATATTAAAATTTTAGTATTAAAATATAAAAATTTAAAAAAATTAAAATTTAAGTTGCAAGGGAAAATATTTATTGAGGGGATGCTAATTGGAAAGGGAATGTGATTATTCCAGGGAATTAAACCCCAAAATTAAATTTTTGGCTAGAGCGTCCAATTGGATCCACATACTCTTCTGTACGTGGTGGACAACCCTGGATGTGATTGTTAGAGGGGTGGCGCCCTGTACCCCAGTGGTTGCTGATCTTTTGATAAAAGGCAGGCAGGTGAGCAAATTGACTAGTAGGGTTTTTTTGGGGGGCACGTAGTACCTGTATAGCATTGCCAATGCAAAGGAGTCATACAGGACGTGCTCAACTGTTCTATGCCCCTGCGGTGTCTTCTGGTGTTTGAGTGCTAAGCGGCATATGTCTATTTGAATAGGTACATCCTCCAACTTTTTGATGTTGGTTTTTAATATGCAGTGGAGGAGGATTCCCAGGTATACCACGGCATGAATTCTTTGCAAGTTGTATTTTTCCAAGAACATGCACAGTTTTTTGAATATTTGAACTAATCTATTGATATAGGTAGTTTGATTGAATTTGAAGAGGGTTCTGGGGGCGCCCAACTTGAATCAGCCCCCCATGCCTCGGTAAACAATATTAATAAAGGTTTAAATGTGTTCACGAGGACTGCATCCCCGACTTTATTTGACAATGCCTTGAATACTTCATTAAAAATTTCATTTTTTAGATATTCAGTTCCTATTTGAAAGTTGGTTTTTATTAAGTTTTTTTCTTATTTGTTGATGTTTGCAAATAGGAATTGTTGAATGCTTTCATAGATATATTCATCAAAGTTTAGCTTGACATCCCCGCAAATTTCATTCTTTTCTTTGAAGTTGATATTTGATCCTATTTCATATGTTTCCCATAACCACAGCAAGCACCCCGCAGGTGGTAAATATTCCCTATCTTTAGCTTCAATACTTGAAAAATTATTCATATTCTGTTGAATTATTTTATTTATTTGGTTTTTATTTATTTGTTTTACAGGGGCTACCAGTGACTGGTAACCCCCGTAGAACCAACTCGGTGTAAAAGCCGTCACTTCTGTAACCTTGTCCTCATTCCTGGTGATGACTAAAATAAATATAAATAAAGCATAAAAAGACTTACTAATTGTTTCCCCTGTGGCCCCCTCAGCCACAGGCGCCACCTCATCAAACTTCATGAGTGTTGGCTGCTCTTCATTAATTTCCTAGGCTTAATTTTTCTTATCTTTCTTGCAACTTGTGCTTCTTCTTGGTTTTCATTTGATAAAATTTCTGTATTTCTTGAAGCGCTCCTGCTTCTTGACTGAGTTTTGTTTTTGTCTGTTTCCATTTGGTCAGTTTCCTCTTCATTTGTGTTTATTTCATGTGGGATTTCATTTCCTTCAATTAGTTTGATTTTTTGAGTATTCTTTCTATTTATTTTGTAAATTCCCACAAGTTGTAACTTTCACTTTTGAAATCTAACCGCTTGAGTATTTCATTTTGAAGATTTGAATTATTTCCTTGTGTTCTTTGTTGACCATTATTACCAGGCTATTTTTTTGCAGTTTCATTTTGCTGGACCAAGGCTCTTCCCTCATTTCCCAGTTGATTTGCCACAATTTCCCTTATGTTGTATTCAAGCTCAACAACTTTTTGGGGGGCTGACTCTAATTCATTGATAAGTGTGTAAATATTTGACATTATGTTTGAATTCCATCAAAAAACTGGTTTTTATAGTACTACCTTCAACACATACATATTTTTCATCATCATTAATAAATTAAAGACAATAAACGTGAATATTGCATTAGAATATTGCAATTAGACATCAACTCTTGATATTTTGATGTTATGTGCATAACTCAATACATTTTGTTTAATAAAATTCATTGTAAACTTGGCCTTTTCCATTATAATTTAATTAAATAGACTGTGTTTATATTAGAGAGCCATTAACGCTTAGTACAAATATTGATACATGGTGCATTTTACAGTCTGTATATTTACCTATTGGTAATAATTCTATAAACTTTTTAGTTGGATTTTGCAAGGTAATAATAATGTAATGTGTTAATAAATTACTGTTTATTGACATTAATTGGCTGATTTCCTTTGCTGTGGCAATTGTTCATTTTCTGATATTTACGCACTAGTATCCAATTGGTTGGTTTCACATCCAATCACACAGGTTATAGGAAATCAAACTGCCACTCCAAGACCAGATGTGGTTGGGTTGGCGGCTTGATTTCCTATTGTCTGTACAATTTGATGTGAAACCAACCAATTGGATACTAGTGCGTAAATATCAGAAAACACTCACCCGCCACAGTAAAGAAAATCAGTCAATTAATGACAATAAACAGTAATTTATTAACACATTACATTATTATTACCTTGCAAAATCCAACTAAAAAATTTCCAGAACTATTATCAATAGGTAAATATACAGGCTGTAAAATGCACTATATATCAATATTTGTACTAAGCGTTAATGGCTCTCTAATATAAACACATTCAATTTCAATAAATTACAATAAAAAAGGCCAAGTTTACAATGGATTTTATTAAACAAAATGCATTGAGTTATGCACATAAATCAAAATATCAAGAGTTGACGTCTAATTGCAATATTCTAATGCAATATTTAGGTTTATTGTCTAATTTATTAATGATGATGATGAAAAATATGTATGCTAATAATTTTAAGCTATTCATAAAATGTACAACATTGTATTAATTATGGGAAATGTTGATAATGTAAAAATAAATTATTATTAATTATGAATTGAAAGAGAGATATTAATTGTAATAAGTTATCACAAAGAAAAGATTTATTTACTAATCAAAGGACAGGAAGGGGAGGGGATGGGCAGAATGAACATTGCCTTCATCTGCGCCTGTAAAAGGGAAGGCATCATAAATAGTAGGGGGATTGGTAGTGGCTTGGGAGTCAGAATTGGAAGGCAGGCAGCTTGATGGGGGGGTCAGGGAGGCAGGGTTTGTTGACCGGGAAGGGTAGCAAGAGCAGCTTGCTTCAATTGCTCAAATTCTTCTTCCGTCATGTATGTGGGCTTGACAAAACGGATGGGTGGGCAAGGGGGAAGGCAAGAGTCCTTTCTGGACTTATTTATATCACTTGCATAGAAGATGATGAGATCAAATAAGTCCTGGACAGACACAGAAGGGAAAAGCTCATAACCCTTATCAATTTGGGTGCATAGTTTGTTGTAGGTGGCAGGCTTTAAGCGCCTTAGGGCAGAGCCAAAATGGTAGAGATATACATTTTCAAGATGCATGTTGGCATGGTTGATGGGGTAGGACCAACAGGTATGTCCTGCAGCCCTGATTTCTTGGGTTGCCCATTCCTGCTGCTCCATCTCAGCACTCAGTACAACTGTGTGCACGGCATTTTGTGTGGCCCACTCCTCCAGCATGGCCTTGAGCTCTGTCTGTTAGGCATACCCATCTGTGGTGTTTTATATTGCTGAGTAATAATTGACACCCAATGGGGAAACTGCCAATAAAACCCCAACAAAATAATACAAGATTGAGCTGTGCTTGTACACGTCAGACTGGATACGCTTCTCTCCATAGTCTTGGATACTTGCAGAAATCTTAGCGTCTGATAGGAAGATGATGTCATTATGGGCCCTCATTGCCCTCCCTTTAATAAAATTGATGATGGTTAAATTTTATGGGTTGGTATCCATCAAACTGGGGTCACCAAGAACCTGATTGGATAGGATTCTGGTGGCAACCACAACTCCGTGCATCCACAAATTCACTGTTCTTTTGTTGGTGAAGATGCTGTGTGTCCCAGCTGGAGAAGTACCTGGACCAGGGGCATCCGTGGGTCTTGTTCCATAATGGCCATCATAAGGGGATGGGCTGTGTCACCTTTGGTCAAAGTACGGGAACTAGTTGGGCTCTTCTTGGTAGGGGGCCATAGTTGGCATGGGCTTGCAGGGTTACAGCCACAGTGGACTTTTCAAAACCCATTGTGGCCGCAATTTCCCCAAGGGACATAAGCATCCCTTGCTTTTCAACCATTTCAAGAACAATCTCTGGAGTGATTAATTTTCTTCTGCACCTTGTAGGCTGATTGGCTGGAGGCGTGGTGTGTCTGCCTTGAGAACCAGACAGTACCATCTGATTGGCTGTTTCTGGATTCTGGCTTCCATTGGTGGCCCCATGGCTCACTTGATCAATTCCAGATGCTAGTGTTGCTGTATGATTTGGGTTAGCAGCTGCCTGTGTGTGATGGGCAAACAGGGCCATGCTTGAGGACACAGGAGAAAAAACACACTCATGTATGGTGCTTGCAGAGGGGCCTGCAGGTTGGGAGTGGCCATAGAGGAAGGCTTCACTATCAGAAGACCCAGTGTAGCCCTGCATGATTTTGTCAAGGCCAGGGAACAGCTTGTTGACTTGGTTGGTGTTGGAAGAAGACATAATAAAAATTTTATTATAATTTTAAACTCAAGAAGAGGAATGTATATTTTAGTCAATTTTATTGTTATATATGTTGATTTTGTGAATATTATGATCTAAATTTTAGCCGTCCTAAAATGGAATAGGGTGATTTTTGAGAATGCCTATGATTCCTAAAAGAATCAGCACAAATCCACTCTAGATCCTTTAGCATCCTTTTTGAGATAGCCATAAATTATATTTATTTCAAATTCCTCGCAATTATGATTTGAAACTTGGTTCTTGGATTTGACAATCCCGCAATTTCAGATTTGTTAATTTTTACATGATGTCTATGATTTGTTTGACATACAAAAAGTCTCAAATTGTACATAAGAATCCTGCATTTCTGGTTCATGTATCCTGCATTTTTTTGCTGAGTTTTGTCTTTTGTTAGTTGAGTTATCTGCTCAAGAGATTTTAAATTTGCCAATTTAAATAAATCAAAAAAAGTCAAAATAAATGGTTGATTTTATTAAATATTTTATTTTCACTCAGCTGAGTTGGCTGCAAAAGTGATTCAAAATTTGGACCAAGGATTTGACAATCCAGCATTTTTACGTTTAGGCTATGAATTTACAGTAAAAGTTTGGATTTTTTGCACACAATTTAAAATTTTATCTTGGTTGAAACCCCTTGTTTGGAGTTTCTACAATCTAAAGATTAAAGTGTCAGTTGTTTTCTCAAAGCTTACCTTGTACCCTCCTGTTTTGAACCTGGGAACTCTTCTGGAGCCTTCTGAAGAGGTCTCAGTGCATAGTCATTGCTTCCCTAAGCTTTTGCTTTTAAAAGCAGCACTTGAACCTAAAATTCTATTTAATTTTCAATATAATACCTATTATTATCTTGAACTTTCTTTAAATTTATTGTTTTCAAACCCGCTTTTGCTTTTTGTGAAGTTCAATGTCATGAATGACGTTTCAATACTTGTATTGAAAACCCAAGAGTTGAACCCCAGTTCCCTGAAGGCGGATCAAACCCTCCAGGACAGTCCAGGACCTGCTGATCCATTAAGTCACAGGCTCAAATTGTTAAATTACTCCACAACCCGCCGGCCTATTACAGAGGATTCCCTGAATAATTGCCAGTCTGCCGCTGAACTGTTGCCAATGAAGACCCATACCTATAAAGGAAATGTAACCTGGCTAACAGAGGGTGGGGAAGGACCTACTACCAACCTTCCAAGAGCCAATACTGGAGTTTCAAAATCAACATTGGAAACCCTGGAATTGAACCCTGACCCTCCAAAGACTACTCAAGTCATAAAAAGTGGACAGGAACCCACTTGCTAAATTGCAAACCTGAGTTACTCTGAGACCCGCCAGTCTCCCAAGGACAATTCCCCAAATGGTTGCCAGATTGATGCCAACCTTGAGCCACCAAAGATCCAAACCTATGCAGAATTTGCAGCTTGCCTTAAGGAGGTTAAAAAAACTATTTTTAACTCTGCCAATGACCACCAGCAACTGCCAGCCTTCCGTCCAGAAGGGGTAGTACAATTGAACTACTCAGGTGACATAGTGAACAGTGGCAGCAGAACAAAGCATTGCCACTTCTATTTGCCAGAGAAGGCACAACCTGGATCTGCCGCCCTCAAGACTCTAAGCCAAGATCCATGCTCTGCCAGTGCCTTGTCTGCAAACCTGAACTCTGTAAAAATTGAAGAAGCAAAGTCCCATGGTATAAAAACCCCAGAAGTATGGTGATGACCACATTGTCATTTTTGATAATAAAGTTTATGAACCTTTTGTTTTAGCAAACTCTACCCTACCTAGTCTTAGTGATCTTCCATCTTAATTCCAGCCAAGTAGACAACCAGGTTGCTACCCCCTTTAGAGACCAACCTGCCAAACCGCCCCAGGCATTATACTGTCCCCTAGGAGTTTCCTTTGGACCTATGCACTTTACTGAATACCCGCCCAACCTGGCCTACTCAGAGTACAACTTGAAAACCATCCTCATTGCCAACCCATTGGCAAGGACTAGAAGTACCAAATACATAGGTTCAAAGGAAAGAGGATTGAGATACTGCCCTTATTGTTCAAGGACAAGTACAACTACCTACCAGTGTACTTTGTTCCCATGACTCCATCATTGACCCCAAGACCAGACTGCCCACTGGAACCTACCACCGCAGCCAAGGCCACCTCTACCCAACTGCTTGGAGTACTCTACATTACTTTGACAGGATTGATGGATTCCATGGTCCCCAACTCTGGACCCTGGTCCTTACTTGGGCAATCTGTATCTTACATTATCAAGTTAGCACCCATTATATGGCGGGCCTTACCCGCTGACTCAGTTGCACCTCACCCCAAGCCGCCCAATGCCTCTACCTATGACTGGCTTCCTGACATTCAAGACACCCAAGACTACGCTCAAGCTCTCCAAACCCACTATGTTGCTTCTTTTGCCCTCCTGCTTGTGGTTACCCTTGTTGAACTATTTTTTATTGCTTGCAATTTTAAAAACTTTGCTAATCTCTGAATTTTGAGGAGATCACAACTATGATACTCCTAGTCTTTAAATTTGTTGTGTTTTCCTTGGCCCTGTTTCTGTTACTTCTGTGGTTAACCTTGCCAGACTTGTGGTCTAAAATCACCTCTTTTGCTCAGCTTGTGGGTGATAACCCTTCCAGCCTCTTGAATCTCCCAAGTGGTCTCCTGTTCTCTGGGGAGGCTGTGGTAAAGAGTTTGACTTGTGATGACCTGGATCTGAATGACCTCAATTACACCCAGTCTGCTCCTGCAGGCAAGGAAGTGTCAATGGCCCCCATTTTCAGTCCAGAGAAGATCAACTTGGTGCCTCTCCAGGTCCCTAAGGCGCCTCCTCCTGCTCCTATTTGTACCCCCTGGTTGTTTGCCGGACTGATGCTGATAGGTTTAAATGTGTACTTCCCTCAGCTGTCCCCTGTGTCCTCCCCTGTGGTCCCCTCTTTGAGCGGCTGTCCCAGTCCTCCACTGGGCAGCATCCTGGTGGTTTGTTTCACTGGGATGGGAGCCAAACTTAGTTTGTTTCTCCCCCTCTCTCACAAAATGAGTCAACACAGCAACAAAGGGCTCACGTGCAAAGCAAAACTATTCAAAATACAATCCAAAATACATTGATTCACAAAAAATGGTGTGAGTTTCATTCCAGTGTACATATGTTTACTATGTGAATTGGTGACAAAATACACCCAAGCAAGGTGTGTCAAAACGCAAACCAAAAATGAAACACAATAACAACTCACTACGTAAACAAAATCACTCACGCAATGTGTGCAATGGATTGTAATCATGAATGATACCAAGGTATATAAAATAAGACACAAGATCTGAAGCATAAATTTTAAAAAAATTGTGTTCAGTGTTTGAATTTGGCAGTGAAATCTGGGAAAAAGGGTGAAATATTTCAGGTATTCTAAAATGGGCGTTATAAAACCAAAAACAACTAATTAAGAAATAAAAAATCTATAATTGGAATATTGGGTGGGGAAAACTCTAATTAAATATCCATATTCAGATAAAAGCAAAAAATAAAATTAGAGAGTAACTTAATTGAAATTTGTTTAATATTTTATTAAATTTTAAAATGAAAGGAACACAACACCAGAGTGCCAATGCACCTGCTGTGCACTGCGGTTGTGGTTGCCCCTGCAGGTCAAAGAATAGAGTTAGTGCAACCCAAGTTCCTACTCAAAGAGGAGACAGGAGAGGAGAGTTCCATAGTGACACTGCACTAACACAGCCGGTTCAAGGATCACAAGCTGCTAGGGTGCAGAGCATCAACCCTCAGGTCTCCAAGCTGACCTGGAAGCCCACCAAGGTCACCACTACAAAGAAAGTTAGAAACAAGGAGGTGAACTTACTTTGTATGTGTCTGACGTTGTGTACCAGCAAGAGTTGGTCCCGTCAGCCATGCTATAAAAGGTGAAGCCTGTACTTGATACTAGCTAAGAGCCCTACGTCAGTGATGGCAATCAGGAAGAGGACAAGGAGCCTGAGTTCTTCAGAACTGATGAGGGACAGTTGGTGCTAAAGAAATTTGCTGCGTTTTACACCAAGGTGCTCATGCCCTGTGTTGTGCCCAATGCCAACAAGTCAATCCCCACTGCTAAAAAGCCCACTCAGAAGCGCATCCCTGACATTAAACGCATCATCCTGCTTAAGCTAATGTGTGAATTGGGCAATTACAAGGCAGCCACAGCCATTGTTGGAGTGGATCCCAAGTACGCCTCTGAGACCTTCAACAAGTTCATTAACATGGGTTGAGTCCTTGCTGTGGAGAAATCCATGTGCGTTTCCACCATGCTAACCAAGGAGCACAAATGGGCAATCCACCATTGGATCACCCAGGACTGTCATCTTGAACTGGCAAATATACAGACAATGGTCAAGTCCACTTTTGGGGTTGAGGCTTACATTTCCTTTTACTACCATCTGCTGAAGAAGATGTGCTTTTCCTGGAAAAAGCTCGGGGTATCTCTGTACAATCAGAATAGCCCAACCAACATTGAGACCCAGAAAAACTACGCAGAGGCGTACACTGCCCTCAAAGCAAAGAGACAGTCAAATTTTACTATATTGATCAATTGGCATTTGCCTTGTCTATGCGCAATGCATATGGCTATGTCCCCAAAGGCTCAAATGATGGGATGGCTCAATGTGCTGCAGTCCGTGCCACAGCCTATTCAACGGTGGCTCTCCTTGGTCCAAAGGGGGTTGAGCTATACCAAATGATTTTGGGATCTCACAATAGCCGGACCTTCCTATCATTTCTCTGATTAGTCCAGGAGCACCTGAGGTGCACAAGCCCTGGCTTCACCAACATCATTGTGTTGGATAACGTTGGTCTCCACAAAGTGGCTAACATTCTTGAGAAATTCCCAATTATTGACATCAGCATTGCTGTGGGCCCCCAGCAATTGACCACAGCAAATTTGCGCCTTCTCTTCCTCCCAGCTTATTTGCCTTTCCTAAATCCCATCAAGGAAGTCTTTGGGTGGCTCAAGCAAGTTGTCAAGCAAGGAACCCCAACTGGGACAAAATACCTGTTTAATTTGCTGCAGGACAGTAACTACACCCTCCCATCTGAGACTGTGGCCAAATTCTATAGCATGCTGATTTGTTCATCCCTGCGTACCTAGCCAAACAGCCAATCAATTAAAGGCTTAGTGTGTCCAATTTTTTTATATTCTCTAATTTACTATTCAAGATTTATTAATTATCATTTTATATTTAGATATTTCCAAGCCCACAATCACATTCAGCAGGACCAGCAATGAAGGTTAGTATTTATTTATGATCATTTTTTATTGCGTCATCTAAGGGTATCCCAAACGCTTGATACTGGATTACGCAAACACATTAATATCACTTTTGGCAAATAAATATAAGAATCAAATTAAAAAAGTTAAATGTAAAGTATACAAATTAGAAGTTGATTTTATTGACATATATTATTATGATTTTATTAAGACCTTCTCCAAGATATATTTTGCAAATCATTTTTGCTAAAATAAGAATTAGAAAATTTTATTATAATAAAAATAATATGAATTGTAATGAAATTTATTGGAAGAGAGAATTTATTAAGAGTGCCTGTAGTGAGTTCTTCTGTATGTACCCACCCTGCAATGGAGGTGGCGCACAACCTCCACCGCCACACTGTGGACAGTGAATACATCCTTATTGAAATACTCCCACCTGTTGGTGAAAGGCAGTAGGGTCAGGTGGGAGTGAAGCAGCAGCTTTTCAGGGGGGGCTACAAACCCATATATCCCAGCCAGGACCAGGGCGTCCTAGATCACATGGTCAACCAAGTTGTATCCAGGGGGGACCTTTTTCCCATCCAGGGAGAGCCTGGCCTTGTCAATCCCTAGGAGGACCCCGTCTAGGTCCTCAATGTTAGCCCCCATCCCAAAGTATAACAGGAACACCAGGTAAAACACCAGATGAAGCCTTTGCCCAGCATAGCTTCCGTAAACTCACACAATTTATTGAAAACTGAACTGATCTTCTTTTCATGCTTGGTCTTTGCAAATGTCAGCACCATGGCTGCAGGGACCCCTGTCTTGTTGGCACTCCACGCCAGCCCAAAGTTGCCAAGAGGATTTTGGTTTTCTTGATAGCTATTGCAGACGCAACAGCCAATTTTCCCACTGTGCGCCCAAAGTTGTCATCAGGTAAGAAATTGTGTGCTCCAAGGGGTAGCAGAAGCAAGCAGCCACATGGGCCTGGCCCATCTCTGGTACATTCTTGAATGGGAGCGTTTCCAGGACGCCCCAAACAAGCTCAATGGAGTTTACATAGTAAACTCCATTGAGGACCACCGGGTCAATGCGGACTAATTGGGCATCCTTGTAGGCAGTAACTGCCCACTTGAATGCCCCATTGACATGTGAAAGTTCAGCCAACGCCTCCTGTGACATTGGAAAGGACCTGTGGACCCTGTCTTCAAGCTCCTGAAAGACAGGGGGGACAGATAGAGTTATTTTGCTATGTGAGTGGCAAAATTTGAATAGAAGGTGGGCGGGACAAAAGGAACCAGGACCCGGCAGAGTTCACCATCAATGTTCTCCAAAAAAAGGTAAGTATTCTGAAGCTGTTATTAATTTTTTTAGATTACCTTTGCAGGTTTCCTCCTTGCTGGCGGCTTCAGCAGGCTTTGCCATGCTTGGCGCAAGTAATTATGCTGGCAATTCATTGTCCACAGTTCTTGCACGCTTTGCAGGTTTGAGATGTTCAAACATCTCAGGGTTATTGACCCAGATGGACGGCGCAGAGAGGGCAAAGGACTTGAATTAAAGGCCTTCCACAACGTGCTTCTGGACATTTAAAAGCCATTCAATTGTTGTTTTGGGAGTGTCTGGCATCTTGTCCATGAGTGCTTTGGCAGACACCTTTTTAATTTTGTCCCCTCCAAGGACGGCAGACTTAACTCTTGCTTTGAACTTGCAATCAATCTCTTTAATTTCAGCAATTGCTGAGTTGATATCCTTCAAAAGCTTCTCTGATTCTCTCATTGATTTTTTACTAACCTTTTCATATGTTTTTATAGCTTTCACCCCAATAAATTCTGTATTATTTTGATACTTTTTCCTCTTTGTTTATTCCTTTTTTTTCCCATTTACTACATTATCCCATAGTTTTACCCATTGTGTATATATTTTACGCTCATCTTGATATGTGTTGTTTGCTTTGTGTTGGCATTGTTTCCTAATTACCTTATTATTTTTGGCGCTTTACACAGCCCCTTGTGAAAATATTAACAATAATTTGGTGATCAGCTAAATTTGAATTAGAAAATTATGTGTTAACTGTTTTTAGATAAAGCTGTTACTGATCAAAATTCAAAACCTTAATTATAAACTTTAAGCCAATCAGGAGCCAAGTGATAAAGTGATTGTTGTGACATAAAGGGTCATTCAATAATTCTTTGGTGTATGTGCACCAATTAATATGATTGGCTGGATGTTTTGCCATTGTACAACATTGCCGCTGTGGCAAGTTGTTGACGGACTAGTGCCCAATCAGGTGCTGGGTTAGCACAGTCCATCAACAACTTGCCACAGCGGCAATGGCGTACAATGGCAAAAAACTAGCCAATCATATTAATTAATACACATGCACCAAAGAATTATTGAATGACCCTTTATGTCACAACAATCACTTTATCACTTGGCTCCTGATTGGCTTAAAGTTTATCATTAAGGTTTTGAATTCAGATTAGTAACAACTTTGTCTAAAACTGTTAACACATAATTTTCTAATTCAAATTTAGCTGATCACCAAATTGTTGTATTTTTTTACAAGGGTCTGTGTTTGGGTACTAAAAATAACTGTGTTCTGGATCTAGATAAATGGCATAGTAAATATATGATTTTATAGAAATAAGCTGAACATAAAGAATAAAACCAACTATAAACAAAGAGAACATGAACAAATGAAATTCAAAATAAAGATAATATAAATAGGAAATGTTTGTCAACAGGGGGTTTATTGGGGCAGGGAAGAGTGATGCCTAGTAGGCAGAATAGTGCAGAAAGGAAGACATTGATGAAGTGCTGGCCTGGGGGGTCTGGGATTGGGTGGGTGGGGCTGGAAGGTAGGGGGTGGTGGTGGCGGGGGTAGGGGTAAGAGGATTACATGTGATGGCCGCCATATAACGCTTGTCAAATTCCTTGTCCTTCATTGGCTGGATGGGCTGGTAGGTGGCAGTATCACAAGGTGGTAGGCGCTTGTCCTTCCATGATTGGTTGCCTATGTTCACATGGAAGACAATTTGGGCAAACAAGTCAGCCACCATTTGGCAGCCAAAGAGAAAATTGTGGTCAAGGACCCCAAGATAGAGGTCATTGAAAGCCTGAGTGCAGCGCTCCTGGAGTGTATCTCCAATATTAAAGAACACAGCATCAGCCAGATGGATGTTAGTGTGACCAGCTGAGTACACAAAGGCCTGGAGTCTGTGTTCCTGGATGGCCTCAAGGGAGGTGGAGCTACCCTCTATCTGGTGGCTCAAGAAACCCTGATGCTTTGAATTTGAGCTATCCCAGGAGTCGAGTAATCCACCAAGGATGTGGCTGTACAAGTAGCCATTGATGAAATCTGGGTTTGTCCAATAGTAGACAAAACTCTTAGCTGAAAAGCCAGAAATGCACCAATAAATGTCCCCTTCTTGACCTTCTTCCTTCTATTCTTGGCGGCGGCTTTTCCTTGCTCACCAAAATTTTCAAACACAATTGATAACTTGTAGTAGGAGATAAACATGATGTCATCTGATAGACTAGTCAAGCATTGACCAGGGTTGATTTGATGTCTAGATCATACGGGGAATCCTCAGCGCCATCTCATTGGTTGCCGGCAAAATTAGTAAGAATCCGTATGAAAGCCACTTTTCTGTGCATCCAGAGCTGCACCATGCGCTCAGAGACCCATATGTTATGGTGCATGAGCTGTTTGAGGACCTGGGCTAGGGGAAGCTTGGGGTCCTGCTGGAGGAGGTCAAGCATTATTGGGTATGTCTCATTGATTTGGGACTTGGGGGCCTTCTTTGGCTTCTTGGCTGTCCCAATCAGATTCCCCTTATTCATTAAGTTATTGAATTCCCACATTATTGTGGCTCAGGTGAATTGCAACTGGGCAGCAATCTGGTCCCATGACAGACCCTGTAGGTTTAGTGCCACAATTTCCTGGAGAATTTGGGTGGTGATGATTTGTTATTTGGGGCTCTGGGCCATGGGAACTGAAGCCTGATTGGCTGTAGGGGGGCAGGTTGGCTAGCGGTAGGAAGTTGTTCCAAATCAAGGTTACCATCCTAATTGGTTGATTGACTGGCAGCTTGTGTGGGGGTGGATACAGGAGCAGGAACAGAGCTAGATGCTAAGTGACTCTCAAACAAGTCAAAGCCATAGGGGTTGGTGGTCAGATACAGGTCAGCTTCCTTGTTACCCGCCTCAAAGGCTTGGGTATAAACAGGTGCCTCTACTCCCTGAGCCTCACTTCCATTGAAGATGGCTTGGCTGCTGCTTTCTTGGCTGCTGGCACTGTTGAAAATGTTGTTGCTATTGAAAACCATCTTAAAATAAAACCTATGATAAAATCACTAAAAGTAGAAATTTTAAAGTTTTATGATTTATTTTTATTGTAACCATCATTCTATATTTGGAAGGTTCTCAAAATCATTCCATATAAATAAGGATCCATGAAAATGAATAAAATGCCTCTGTCCCTAAATTGGATAGCTGTTGATTGGCTGTTAAACTGTTATTTTTCTATTTTAGGCTGCTCATACTACACATTTTGTGTGAGTTCATTTCATTTTGGGCTTGTGGAATCTTGCTTCTAGATTGCTTAAATTTTATTTCATTTTAGTCCTTCTGTTGGTGCCTTTTATGAATCCTGATTGGATTATAATATACTCCAGAACAGCATCCATTCATCTCACTTGTTGTGTCAGTTCATTTTGTTTGTGGTTTGAACTACACTGCTTGATGTTTGATATAATTTTGTATAATGGGCTAGTGAAATTTTGTTTTTTGTTTGACAGATCATTTATCAATTGAAATTTTATAAATTACTTGAATCCTGAATCTTGCGCAACTTGGATTTTGTTCAAATATGAAATCATTTTGTTTAAATCTGAAGTGTTTTTGGTTTTTGCCATAGCTTTTAAAGCTACTATATCAGAAGCTTCTATTATTGATGACTTGGCAGGACACCACTATTTTCTAAGCTTTGTAACTGTGCTGTTTTAGCAGAGTTACAAGGGGAAAATATTTGAAAACTAGATCATGTTCTTTATTTAGAGATAAGTATTATATAGTCAGTGTAAATGATGGATAACATGAACATGATTGTGTTGATCACACATTGGGATGGTGAAGGGGGTGGCCTGATCCTGGTAATGAGTCAGGCGCCAAATTGAGGTATTCACTGTGAGGAATCATCATATGTTCATGTTGTTGGATTTGGAAATTTGAGTCAACTTACTAGTTTGGCTTCAAGTGACTGGATAATTGAATTGCAGGTCACAAAACTGCTTACTTGGAACCTTGCTGGTGGGTCAAGTCTGCGGTTTTGACACCCCTGGCTGAAGGTTGGCCTCCTCTGGTGATAGCTTGTCAGGAAGGTTGTCAGGGGCCCAGGCACCATATTGGACTAATTGTTGTTTGGTTACTGGTAAGACAGTCTTCTGTTATTTGTTTTTACTTTACAGGGTCTCAGGTGATCATGATGGAGGACTTTATCTTGTTTGCATTTTTTGAGTCCTGCGCAAAGTAAGTGTTGTTTTTTTACCTTTTGGATGATTTCAGGGCCCACTTTCTCTGGCTGTAGCTTTCTCTTGTTGGTATTCATTACCAAGACCTTTTCACTGACCTTATGTCTATCTTGGATGGGGATGAAGGTATTTTGTAAGTGTTTCTCTTCTCTTTCTGATTGATTGCTGTTGACCTGTATGACCTGCAGGTACAAGCAGGGAGGGACTTTACTGGGCATTTCCAGCTTGGGTCCTGATATTGCTTGGATGCTATTGGGTTGTGTTCCATAAACTAGCTCAAAGAGACTTTTCCTGGTGGATCTGTTCACACAAGTACGGCATACAAGAAGTGCAGTTAGTAGCTGCTTATGCCAGTCCTCAGGTCTCCTGGCAGTGAGCTTGGCAAGGGCCTGCACTAAGCTGCTGTTTAGCTGCTTGAATTGTCCATTGTCCTGAGAATGGTAAGGTGTTGTCACTATGTGCTGGACCTCATTCTTCAGGAGGTATACATAGGTGTTTTTGGAGGTCAATTCCTTGCCCTCATCTTTTATCAATAGTTTGGGCTTTCCAAACTTGCTAATTATTTCCTTTCAAATTAATTGTCAAACTTTGTTGTTGGTATGTGCTTTCACTGCTTGCGCTACTGGCTAGCAAGTGGCAAAGTCAATAGTGGTGATGATGTGTTTCTTGTCTTTGTGTTTCCTGGGCACAGGCCCTACAATGTTGAGGGCCCATACCTTGAAGGGTAGTTGGGAGAAAATTGGTAACACATATTTTGGTGGGGTATCACTATTTGCAAAATTTTTGCATACTTTATATTGTTCAAGGAACTCCTGTACATCTTGGTATAAGGTTGGCCATCATGCTTTATGCTTTAGAAATTTCTAGAAATTTTGGCTTTTTATATGGCCTAGGTCTTAATGGTAGCGGAGAATGATGTCAACTCTTTGGTGCGTGGGAATGTACAGGATAGTGCTTTTACTGGCCATTTTTGATGGAAGGTACTGTATACGTTAGTTAAGAGGTGCTTATTTTTGAAGAATGTTTCCTTAGTGATGTCAGTGGTAGCTGGTAGGAACCATTTGTCCTTGGTTTGGAGTACCAGGAGGGGCCAGTCAGGGTCAAGCCCATTTTTGCCTTTTGTGGCTCAGATTTACATTCAAGAAAAGCTGTCGTCCATGACCAAATTGGGCCCTGGCTTATATTGAATGTTCATTTTTATTCTTTCCAGGAACTCCATCCAGCGCGCTTGGCGCCTGGACAAGTTGGCCTGGGACTTTAAGTAAATGAGGGACTTATGGTCAGTTAGGGTGATGAATTATTCCTGGTGCTCAAGTTAGCAGTGCTGTTTTGTAGGCAATGTACAATGGCCAGTAGCCCCTTATTGTGGATTGGGTAGCACCACTTGCATCAGTTAACTTGTGGGACTTGCAGTCCATAGGGAGGAATTCACTGTTCTCAGTTTATATTCTAAGTACAACTCCAATGAAAGCATCCAAGGCGTTAGTTTCCATCTGATAGTCTCCATCTTGCTTGGGGTATTGTAGGATGGGGGAGGACGTCAGTTTCTCCTTGAGGCGGCAGAAACAGAGGTCTCATTGTTGTGTCCATACAAACTTGGATTTGATCCCTTTTATTGCAGATAGGGGAGCTGTCATAATACCATAGTCAGGTATAAACCTTTGGACCTAGGCCATCATCCCTAAGAAGGTGCAGAGCTCCGCTTTGTCCTTGGGTGGCAGCATCTTACAAATGGCCTGGATCTTCTGTTCATTGGGTTTGATACCATCTTTTGACACTACGTGCCCAAGGAATGGTAGCTGTTTGCATAAGAACTGACATTTGGATGATTTGGCCAATAGTTTGTGCTATGCCAGTGTTTTGAAGACGACTTCCAAGTCTTTGTGATGTTTTTCTACTGAGAGGCTATACACAATTATGTTGTCTAGGTATACCAGTATGTGTTTGCCAATGTGGGGTTCAAAGACCTCATTAATGAAGATGACAAAGGTCAAGGGTGCGTTTGTCATCCTGAAGTTGAGCACAACAGACTCATATGAATCATACTTGGTGTGGAAGGCTGTATTGAGTATCTCTTCTTCCTTGATTCAGATCTGGTTATAGCCTGCCATCAGATCAATCTTGAAGAAGACAGTTGCCCCGCCCAAGGCGTCAAATATATTGTCAAAAGCGGGAGCAGGTAGCAATTTTTGATGGTAACTTCATTTAGGGCTCAATGATCTGTGACTAGGCACAGGGTACCATCTTTCTTGGCCACAAAGAACACAGCAGCACCAAAAGGAGACTGTGAGTGGCAGATAAGTCCTTTCTCAATGCCTCCTTGAGATAGGCGCATAGGGTGTTGTCTTTGTTTGGGGTCAGCCTGTAGATAGGGCGTGCTTTGGGGACAGCCCCTTTGATTTGGATGGAGTGTTGGATATGTTTCTCAGGGGGCAGCCCAGGTAGCGCTTCCTCAAAGATTTCTGGATGGCGGGCCACAATGTCATGATCCTGAGGCGTGGAGGTATCCTGATGATCTTTGAAGTGCATGATCTTGCACTGGCAGGAGTCCCAGTCAATTGCCTTGATCTTTTCTTTTTTATCCAGGGTCTCTGTGATACGCACAAAGACATGGTTATGTAGGAGCTTGTCTACTGAGTCTGGTAGATCTGGTGATTGATACCTTCATGCTTAATGGTCAACACTGAGGTTGCCCAGTCTACGTGATTATTGTTCTTTTGTAACCAATCTAACCCCAGTACAATGTCAAACTTTGGGAAGTTGATGACAGGACCTTAGATGGTGGAGTGGAGGTTCTCAAGCATGACAGAGAAAGGGGCAGTTTCCCTTGTCACAGCAAAGTGATGTTCATCAGCTAAAACCATGTTTTAATCTGCAAAAGATTAGTGGCTAGCTTGAACTTATCTAAAAAGCTGCTGTTGACAAGGTTTTGGTCTGCGCCTGAGTCCAGGAGTGCTGAGCCTATGTTACTGCAAAAGCAGAAAGGGTAAGACATCAGTTTATTGGGATTTTTGGCAATGGTGTAAAGTACTAGTTCCTCTGAGGGCACTTGGATCATTGAAAACTGGTCCACATCCTCAGGTTGGTATTTATCATTGGGCAAGTCAGGAGTTGTGCAGGGAGAGCTTGGCTTGCTTAGTGTTCTTCCTGGGCTTTTCCCTTGAATGATTGTCTTGGGTGGCTGTGACGCAGAAGTGAGTATAGTTTGACTTCCCATTATTCCTGCTACTGTGACCATTGGAACTTGCAGGTTTATGGTTTGTGTTGTTGCTGTTGTTCCCAGGGGGTGTTCAACTTGAGCGCCTGGCTGAGTGAGAGTCTTTGGCTCTCTCTCTTTTTCCACTTTGTGCCTTATGGAGAGTGTTAGATATTTGTTCTACTTTCTCTGCCTTGCAGTATAAACTTTTCAGGTTAGTTACTTGGTCCAGGTTTATGTGTCTCATTATTTGCAACTTGAGAGTGTCATAGTACATGAGATTGGTAGCTGGAGTGTCAAAGGCCATGTCTGTGGGGGCACATAGTCAGAGTTCCTCATAGGCACAGGTGAGTTCTTTCACCATGCCTTCCTGGGACAGGTTCTTTTTTTGAGTATGATCATGAGGGCAGTATTCTTCATTACAAATCTTGCCAAGAAGTCCCACTTAAAGGTGTCCCAGTCTTTCTCAATGTGATCTTCATGCCAATTGTTGTATCAGGTACCTGTGTTATGCGTAAGGAAGATGGATTCTCTGCAATCCAAAATTGTTGTGGGCATTCCATTTGGGCTAGCTTGCTTTGGGCAGATTGAATCCATGCTGCAGTGTTATTGTTGTTGGCTCCTGCAAAAGGTTCCAATGAAGAGCTTTGAGATCTCTGTGCTATGTAGACTGGCATGGTGCCTTTGTTGCTTGCTTGGGGCATGGTGGCAGGTGTCTGGAAGAACCCTTGCGCCAACAGGGCGTTGAAGGCAGGGACCAACATTACCATGTTTTGGTACAGTACAAACCCTTCTGGTATCTTGGTACCTGGTGTGTAGGGTTTCTAGTCCATGGGGAGGCCAGTATTGATTCTTTTCTACATTTGTTGACCGCAGCAAGTACAGACAAAAGGCAGAATTTCAGGGGATAAAGTAGGATGGAACCCCTACTTCTGCTACCAATGTTTTAACTGTGCTGTTTTAGCAGAGTTAAGAAAGGGGAAAATATTAGAGACTAGATAATTACCTTTATTTAGAGATATTGATTATATAATTGCTGTGAATCATCTTAAGATGAACATGATTATGTAGATCATTCAGTTGGATGGTGAAGGGGGTGGCTTGTTCCTGGTAAAGAGTCAGGCGCCAAATCAAGTCATCCACCAAATAAGATCAGTGTTTGTTCATGTTGTTGCTTTTGGTAATTTGAGCCAACTTCCTTGTTTGGGACCAGGTCACAAACCTTCTTAGTTAGAACATTGCTGGCAGGTTAATCATGCTGTTTCAACAAAAGCTTATTTTATTATAAGAAAATATGGGTGCGGACTAGCTTAAGATTTTGGAGAGAAAAATAATAAAGGAGAAGCACTTGAAACAAGGGTATATAGATTAGTGATTGAATGAGAAGCTGGAGAAATCTGGACGTCTACACAGTTGGTCAACTTAACATATGGAGGATCTTGATCTAGAGCACAGTTGAGGAACATATAGGGCATTCAGATGTCATACTCAGAGGAGCAGCTGGTCAAAAATACTACAGAACAATGGCAAATAAGAATTTTTCTAAGGGTATATTCTTTATTTTTAATAAAGACTATCCTGACCTCTTAAAATTAAGGCTGTTTTGGCCATGGAAGACTTCCTTTGAATCTACTACTCAAGTTATGGGCAGGAAGATCAGTATATATGATGTTGGGGGAAGCTTTCATGTAGCCAAACTACTGGTAAGAATGAACTATGATGGCAAAAGGCTTGAAGCTCACACCAAGAGGAAATGTTCATTAGTAGTGATTTTTCAGGGATCTTCCAGGAATTATATACACCAGAGAAGGAGCATATGCAGATTTTATGATAAATGGTGTTGATTCTAGGATGCTTGTTAATAAAGTGTTAGAAGATTTTTAATATCTACAAGCCCAGTATATTTCCTTAGACTTAGAACCCAGCCACTTGAAGAATGTCATCCCAACCCAGTTGATATGGCTTTGACTCAGGAAACATATTGGTGTCCTCCCAGGAGCATGATCACCACATGCTCTCTTATTGAAGACCTCTATAAACATATCTCAGGATTAAAGGTCTTCTCAAAAATTGTCCTTATATCAGAGCACAACCAAATGTTTAGTGGGAGAGCTGAAATATTAAAGTCATAATTTAGAAGACACTACATCTCTTTCAAATGAAAAGTTGTGTACGTTGGAACAAAAAATATGTCAGCAACATCTTTAATAATGATTAAATAAGCCTTAAATAGTCTTTCAAACATACCATGCTATATAGACTATTCATAATCTTCTCCAAATCTAAAGAAGAACATATAAAGCATCTAAAGAAGACAATCAATTAATCTTATATAAACCAAATGTATATAGAACCCTCAAAATGTGAGTTTCTAAAAACTTAGCTAATTTTTCTGGGCCATATAGTGTCTGATGGCGGTATTAAAGCTGACCCAGACAAGGTTAAGAACATTAAAAAAATGAAATACCTTACCACCCCAAAGCAAATCAGGAGATTGATTGGAATTTTAGCATGCCTTTGGAAGCATATCAAGAATTTCAGGAAGTTATCATCCCCTAGCACTGATTCCCTCTTTCAAGATTTTGGGATATAGGCTAATTAAAAGATCCAACCAAAAGTTTTAGGCACACAGTTATCTACCTAAGAATGAATTGAACAAAAACATAGGCAGTTAGGCTGAAAGAAAAATAAAGTAACAATCAAAACACATCCTGGTATTAACAAACCCCCTGTTTTTAACTAATGGAACATGAACTAATTTTGCAATTAATTGGTCCAACTCAACAGGAACCCAAATGATGTGATATGTCAGAAAATCTTCCTTCTAAGATCCACTCCCTCAAGGTTGGGCCCCCTGCTGTGCTGCCCTAATACTGCTTTGGTCTCTATATTATTGTTATCAGCTAAATTTTTAAATAACATGGGAAGATAAGCTAACCTCAATATCCTTATATGTAAATAAAGACTGATGTTTCTTATCCTGTTTCCCTTTGGACTTATTGATGAAGCATAGTTTTTCCCCTTAATTTTTCCCCCTATTTGGACTAAATTAGTTAGAGAAAAAGATGATACTGTTTGTCACTAATGACAAACTCCTATTGACCATGATTACTGCAAAACCTCAACTACAGGATTTAAACCCTGACACCTTGCAGACGCCAGGCCGCAGGACCAGCCGCCTGGCCACCCGCAGATTCTTGGGCAGGAACCAGAACAAGATTTGACTTCAGAAAACCCTTTAAAGCTTGATGAGTCAAAATCACCTACATCAACACTCCACACATTAAAGGTTCCTGTTAACCCAGTCAATCAGCAGGCAGGCCTAGCCATAAAACCCAAAATAACTTGGGCCACCACAGAAGGGGAAACAAAGAAACTTCCTATAGAACGCAGGCCACCCAGAGATGACCAACCCCATGACCCAACAAGGGAATTTGAGTATTCTCATTTTCAACCAGCCAATGAATTAAATCATGTGATGGATGCCACCAAGGACTGGAAAAACCTGGTAGACAGTAACACCTGGGCCAAATAAATTTATAAAAGTTCACCCATGACAGATGGGCATACTTATACCCTGGACCGCCAGGAAGTTGCCCATTGCCATTCTTGCAATAAAGTGACATGAACCTTTGGTTCAACCAGGTTATTCCATATTTGATATTAGTTCCACTTTATTTACAGTCTACCTCCAGCAATTCTGCACCTCACACCCATCAACCCCAAGAAACCCTGGACCAGTTGCCTGACCTTTATTGTCCACCAGGAGCTCCCTACGGCCCAGTACATTTCACCAAGTACCCCCCCCCCAACCCTGCATATTTGTAGTTCACCCTAGAGGAAATCCTAATCTACAACCCTTAGGCAAGAACTAGAGAGACTAAGACTGTTTACAGGGAAGGCCACAAAATCACTATACCTCCCCTGCTATTCCACAACAAGTACAACCACCTGCCCGCATATTTTGTCCCAATGGCTCCGCCTCTCACCCTGCAGCCTGACCGCCTGCAAGAATCCATTGCTGCCAATTAATCCACTTCCACTCAGATATTTGGAGTGATGTACATCACTTTTACCGGCTTGATAGATTCTATGGTACCTGCCAGCAGACCTTGGGCTCTATTGGGCAAACTGTTATCTTATATTGTAAAGTTGGCCCCAATCTTGTTGTGCCCTCCCTGCCAGGTCTGCAGGCTGTCCGCCAGCAAGTTCCCAGGAACCCCCCACAGGCTGGATCCCTGACACTGTTTTCATAAAGTATTAATTTCTATAGAAAAATACAGAGACACGACTATGAATATATATACAGATGTAGGAAGAATGTCCTATTGCCTCTGGACCACAGGACTGACAGACTTCTTGCTTCTAATGATCACAAAAAATCTTCCAAGCTGCAGTTTATACCAAAGACATAGGTTCCCCTGTAATTTTCTAACATTATATTGTAACTGTGCTGTTTTAGCAGAGTTACAAGGGGGAAAATATTTAGAAACTAGATAATATTATTTATTGAGAGATAATAATTATATAGTCATTGTGAATCTGGGATAACAGGAACATGATTGAGTTGATCACACAGTGGGATGGTGAAGGGGGTGGCCTGATCCTGGTAATGAGTCAGGCGCCAAATCAAGGTATACACTGTGAGGGATCATTATCTGTTCATGTTGTTGGATTTGGAAATTTGAGTTGACTTCCTAGTTTGGCTTCAAGTGACTGGATAGTTGAATTTCTGGTCACAAACCTGCTTACTTAGAACCTTGCTGGTGGGTTGAGTCTGCTGCTTTGACAATTAGAACACTTAGGATGTCTGTCAGGGTACTGTGCTCCAGGGAAAGGTCTGTTAGCCTCAGCTGCCAACTTGCTCTGTTGGGAGGAGGGTAGAGCCCACCATAAGAGGGGAACTAACTTGATGAGATAATATGCTGATTGGTCTACTAAGGCCCAGGGTCCAGCGGCTGGAACCATAGTGTCAAATAACCCAGCCAAGGTGATGTAGGCAATGCCCACATATTGGTTGGCTGTAGGAGGAGACAGACCTGGGGTGGGGTGTAGGCAGTCATGTTTGGGTGTTGGGGGTGCTTCCATATATGTCTGATAGGCAGGCAAATAATTGTACTTCTGACAGAATATGGCGGCAGGGTGCTTGTACTAAACTCCTTTGTGGAAGGCTTACTGTGGGGTTATCTTATGGGCCAGGTGGTCTGTGGGGGTTTCTTTCACAGTAAACTCCCTGTACTCTAGTTTAAGCAGATAGTCATAAAAATTCAGTGGGCCAAAGGGTGCTCCAGGAGGACAATAAAACATGGCCCGGGTTTTGGGGGCTTCCTCAGGAATGCAGGCCATCAGCCTAAGATTTTCTGTTGAAACAGTAGTAAAATGGAAAACAACCAAGACAAAATAAGGAATAAATTGGTAGAACCAAGTTACATAATCTTATTTTATTTCATAATGACAATATCATTTTGTCATGACTTTACAGAGTTTAAATACCATTTAAAATGCTAAGTTTGGAATCTAGCCCATCACCTGATAGCTGAGTTTGATCAGTTTCCTCTGGTCTGAGAGGTCTGGCCCCATTCTGATCCTTTTGGCTTGTCATTTCTTCTGCTGGAATGAATTCCATCTGACAGTCCAGACACAACATCTTCATTGCTTCATCATTGCCACTGAAGTTCTTGTCATCATGGACCAAGAGACCTCCAGGGTCCATAAGCTGGGTCAATCTTTGCTCCATAAGCCACACATCTTCAGGAGTAGCTTTGGGGTCACTACATGACCAGGAATCACATGGTCTGATGGCCTGGGTTTCTAGCCAATTATCTGAATTCCCTTTGGATTTTGGCCCATTGTGCTGAGCAGCAAACCCCTTTTCAGACAGCCCGTCAACTATAACAGGAGTGACAACACATTGGTTTAGCACTTCCAGCAATCCAGCTTGTTCCTGAAATTTTGTGGCCAGGTGGGCCTGCAATTTTACTTGATTAATTGGATTCAAACTAATGTCAGTTTCAGCTCTTTCACTGGCTATCTGTAAAAAACATGGGCAGACAGCCCAAGGGTCTGCAGGATTCCCACAAACCTCATAATTGGTTCCTGAGTTTGATTCTCCTAGTTGGAGTTTTCCACTTATTTTGGGAGAAATGTCATTCATGAAAATTTCAGTCTTTCAGGCAATATAATACCTCAGTCTGCAGCTTTCTGGCACCAAGCTTGTAGGAATTTGAGTTGTAACTGCCTCTTTCATGAACAGATTTTCTGGGAGACGTTTTTCTGCCCACAGGTTGAAGGATGATGGGTTAGAACCGCTTCCTGTGCATAATGTTCCCAGAAAGCTGGATAAAGGTCCTCTACCCATGGACTTTTCAGAACATTTGTGGAAAGTTTGGGCCAGAACCATTCCCAGGTATGTGAAACCTACAGCTGCTACTTTTAGGGTGAATATACTTTAATAAAGTATTAAAATGAGAGGGTGTATTCAGAGGTTTCAAAACAACAGGGTTAACCCCCAGTAAGGTTCCAACTAAATGGGGTTGTGACCTGCAATCCAACTTCCCAGTGACCTAAAGCCAAATGCAGAAGGTGCCAGATTTCCAAATCTGGCAACATGACCAAATTACAATCCCTATATGATGGACAGCTCAATTCTGTGCTTAACTCATTACAAGGATCAAGCCATCCCCTACCCATCCAACCAAGTGATCTCCATAAGAATGCCCCTACTATCATAAATTCACAATAGCTATATAACATCTATATCTCAATAAAAAATATTATCTAGTTTCCAATTATTTCCCCCTTTTAACTCTGCTAAAACAACACATTTACGGCAGAGGTGATCAATAATTTAGTTTAAGAAGAATTGATGATGATTTTGTAGCTGAGCTATATACAACAATGCTCCCATAAATCTATGTCAGGAGCTGCTCACCATTCTTGCACTTTGCCGATTTGCAGGCCAACTAGCAACTGATCAAATGGCAGGACCAGATAGGGGAATGATCCCAGCTTTATGATGTAAGATATTGTGTGGTCATGAGGAGTTTATTTGCTCAGGGGTGGGGTCAAGAATCAATTAGTTCATTCAGGGTCAGGTAAATTAAACTCACATAACCAGGTGTGTCGTGTTTGGCTCCTGGGGACAACATCTAGAAGGACACAGCAGGAAATCTTTATAACAAAAGATTTGAGGTTTGAAGCTAGCCTTGGTTTAGCCTTCAGGGCAAAATTAAGGGTGCATACCTTAATTTCCTGGAATACAAGATGTGAAAGTCCTTTTGGCAGAAAGGACAGGAAAAATCTTGAAGATTATTAAAGCCAACGCAAATATGGATAAACTTGTCTTTATTAGGAGAAATGATTCTACTTAAGTAGTAGACAAGGGACAGTGATCACTTATTAGAAAGACAAAGTGGCTGAGGGGGTCACATTGGGATGAGGTCATACCAGGATCATTCACAGACAGGTATGATAATCCAGAAGTGTGGATATTGGACCAGACCCATTTGCAGAAGACAAGGAATTTCCAAACTTGAAAGCAAACCCAGCCAAATCTTTGCAGCTATCAGTATTTGAAGGCCATATCAAAATAGCATTAATGGTGCAATTTCTGATACCTCCCCCCTCAAGATTGGACTCAGGGAGTTAATATTTGCAGAGAAATTTGGAGTGAACACAGGCAAAAGGATGTCCAGAAGACAGCAATTTCACGGCATACTTGACACCCTTTTTAAAGGTGACTTCACAGGGCCCAACCCAGAGGAAATCCAGCTTATGAGCTCTACCACCTGTACAGTTTTGGTAGTATAGAACCAGGTTGCCTATTTGATACTCAGGGAGGGGGCTCTAGCAGCATTAGATGGGGAGAGCTCCAGAGCCTTAACCTTTTAAGCAGTGGAATAAGCTGTCACTTGGATGTCAATGATACAATTAGTTAAGTCTTTAACATGGACCGCAGGATTTGTAGACCCATCAACTTTGATCAAGGGGGGTCCCAATATTGAGGGGATGGCAGCTTCACGTCCATACAGCATGGTAAAAGGGGACTGACCAGTTACTCAGTGTCTACTGAGCTGGTAAGCAAAGAGGGTGGCAGGGAGGAATATATCCCAATTGGCAGCGTCAGAGAGCATGAGCTTCCTCATTATGAACACAAGGGAGGAATTGGCTCATTTGACAGTTCCATTAGTTGAGGGGTTATATGGCGTGGAGAAAGATTAGTGGGTCCCCATAGCCTTGGCAATAGACGTGATGAGGCGAGCATTAAAGTTGGTACCATTGTCAGAAAGCAGGACTTGAGGGTAGCCATGTCAATAGAAGATGTCTTGCAGCAAGAAAGTAGCCGTGATCTTGACAGTTATATCTTTTGTTGCTCTGGCTTCAACCCACTTGCTAAAATGATCTATGGCAACTAAGATAAATCAACATCCCAACCTAGACCAAGGGAAAGGCCCAATAGTATCAATACTCACAGTGTGGAAAGCATGCTTAGGAGGGATGAGTTTGAATTGGTGTTGGGGCGGGTGAGGGTGTTGGAGTTGGCACAAATGACAGGAGGCAAGAACATCAGGGATCAGAAGGCACATGTTCTCCCAGTAGAAGTTCTTGCATAACCAGTCATGAGTTTTGGCTATACCCCCATGCCCAGTGTCAATGTGAGCTTGGAGGATAATGGCTATCCTCATGCTAGGGCAAACATTGGGTAGGTAGGCATTGTTGACCTTTTTAAAGAGCTGTCTATCTCAAATTACAGTGTCCTTGGATAGGGTCTGTAGCGCCAAGCAAATGTCTTCTGGCTCAGTGGTCCAAGAGTCAGGGTACCCTATTAATTTTTATAGGTAATCAGTGTCAGATGGGTGGATATCTAGAATTGACATCATTGAAAAGCCATCAGAGTTTTGATGTTGGGCCCCAGGATGGTGTATCACAGTGAAATTGTACCCTTGTAGACGCAGAGCCCAAGGCGCTAGTCAACCTTCAGGCTCCTTTAATTGTTGCAGCCATTTGAGGGAGGAGTGATTTGTGACCACTGTGAAGTGGGTCCCATAAATGTAGTGCCTAAACTGTTTTACAGCATGCAGCACCTCCAGACATTCCTTCTCAGTGATGTTGTAGTTCTTCCTGTGCTTATTGAGGACCCATGAAAAGTAGGTTACAGGTTGATCCACACCTTTGTTGTCAAGCTGGGCTAAGATGGCACCCACAGCTACTCCACTAGCATCAGTATACAAGATGAACTCTTTATCATAATCCGGATAGACCAAGATAGGAGCCTCTTCAAGCTTGGCCTTCAACACTTGAAATGCTTGTTGTTGGCTGTCAGTCCACTCAAAAGGGACGTTGCAAAGCAATTGGGCAAGGGGTTCACTCAGCTCAGCAAAATTGGGTATGAACTGTCAGTAGTAGCCCATCATACCAAGGAATACTTGAACCTCTTGAAGATTTGTGGGAGGCAGCATCTTGCCACTGGCTTCCATCTTATTATTCATGGGGAAGATTCCAGTTTGAGTAACCTCATGACCTAAGAACTCAAGGCGTTCTTTAAAGAAGGAGCACTTGGAGGGTTTTAGTTCAAGCCAGCTTCACAGATCTTGACAAAGAAAGCCTTGAGGTGTTCCAAGTGGTTGGTAAAGGTAGTGCTGAATATAGTGATATCATCAAGGTACACAAGGACACAAGAGAGCTTTAGGTCTTGTAGGATAGAGTCCATAGCCCGTTGAAATGTAGCAGGGGCATTGCAGAGTCCTTGGGGCACATGAGTTGGCTCAAAAAGGCCTTCTTAGGTGATAAGCACGGCCTTTTCTCTATCTTCAGGAGATAAGTCAACATGCCAGTATCCAGAGGCTAGATCCATGGCTGAGAAAAACTTGGAACCACCCAGCCGTCTGAGGACATTGTCAATTCTGGGCAAGGGGTATGAGTATTTCTTAGTGAGAGAGTTCAAGAGGTGATAGTCCATTACAACAACCTGCAGAATTAACTCATACAGAATGGAACATCCTCCATGTCAACAATTTCAAAAATTATTTTTGCTTTATCTTTTATAATTTCAATTAAAAGCTCAAAATAAAATTTAAACATTGCTTCTATTATCAGTGTCAATTATTTAATCCAGAAAAAATAATCTTTAATATTGAAAATAAGAAAAATATTTTCAAGAATTGTCAACATGGAGGATGTTCCATGCTGTATGAGTTAATTCTGGAGGTTGTCTCTGTTACAATGTGATGTCCTCCATTTTTCTTCTTGAGGATCAGTAACAGGGATGCCCAAGGACTTTGGGAAGGAGCCAGTAACCCAGCGTCTAGTAGTTGCTTGAGTTCTTTAGACACCTGAGCATCCTCCACCCTACTACAGCAGTATTGTTTGGCACAAAAAGGGGGTGAATCCCCAGTATCAATCTGATGGATGACTCCTTTAGCCAGGCCATAGTCCATAGGTCCAGAGGCAAAGATGTTGCTAAACTAATTGAGCAGGTCCAACACATAATTTTGTTGAATGGGAGACAATTGGGGGAAATCAGCAGTGGTGAACAAGGAGAGTACTTGAGGATTGTCTTCAGGTAGATTGAAATCACTAAAAGTTCCAAAGGGTTAGAGGGAGGCCACTTGTTCTGCTCCCAATATATTACCATGCCCTTGTCAGGATTCACCTTTTATTAGCTGATATTCTGTTTTTTATATTTATTTGCCTCATTGGCTTGTAAGTATTTATCAGGATTGTCTCTTTCACTTATTTCATAATTCCCTACTTTTCCCCTTCATTATCCATATTTGGGGTTCAAATTTGGCTTTGTTAAAGCCTAATTATGATCTAAATGCTGGTTAATAATATTTTCAATCATTCCTTACCTTTTGCCACCTGGTTTCAAACCCTGGAACTACACAAGGAAGATTGGAAAGTTGGCTCCAAAAGGCTTACATTTTACTATACGCTTGCTTACGTTTCCTTAAGCTTCAGACTGGGGTTTCCTTACTTTTTGCTTGCTCTTACCTCCAGAGCTTTGCTGTAACCTTCTTCTTCTCCTTCCGGTCTCCTTTACGTTTAGTTTAACTATTCTAAGTTAAATTTAAAATTATTGATGCCTTCAACCTCTTTTTTTTCAAGAAGTTCTCTAACCAAAAATGGTTGAACTCTCCACCCCAAATTCTGCATTCTAAAAACAAAGCACAATAAAAAGCTTGGTTTTTTCCAGTCTCAACACTAAGTTGAGATTGTTTGACTTGCACCCCAAAAGGTACTTGTTAGGTTTTGTGGCTTGTGTTTCTCTTCAATTTTAGTTTTAGTTTTAACCTTTGGTCCCATGATTCCTTTTGGCTTTCTTCTTCACCAGTTAGGTAGTTTTTATAGTAGTACACACAATTTAATTGTTGATAGCTTTAATCCTCTCACTAGTGCAGACCATTTCCCAGACTTAGAGATTGACTTTTTAACCAAATCATCTGTCATTAAGACTGGACTCTATTTTATCTTCTTAGGGTTAATAAACCGCCTTAGTCCTTATTTCACCTTGTATAAGCTTTTAGGAGCCTTAGTACAGTTGCTATTGCAGACCTTGCCCACCTTTTTTTATTTGACTAATATAAATATCACTGGGTTAAAAGCTTTAGTTTATAATCATCTTCCCCAAACCATGAGACCTTACAGCCCTACAACCTGGCCTTGGGTCACCTGCATGGGCAGGGCTGTCAGGTTGGCAAGCAGTAATTATACAGGCTCTTTGTGGGTTTGATCTAGAATCCCAGGACACAGGCAGGGTTCTTTACAGATTAGGGAATCAGGTGAGTAGAGTTCCAAGAACAATTTTTCAGGTAGTTTGTAAGAAATCTTAGAGTCAATCACCACTTGAGAGCCCAGGGGAATGATGATAGCTGCTGGGGCAAGAAGAGGTACCCCTTTTTCTGTAGGGCAGAAAGGAGGAGGGGTACACATGTTGGAGGAGTGAGTCTTATATTTGAGAGAGAAGACACCCGTAGGGTAATCAAGCACGCAAGTTTTAAGACGTTTTCCTGGGAGGCGCAGAGGTTCCTCAAAAATCAAAGAGACTTCATATCCTAAGAGCAAAAGGTATCCATCTTGTAAGTTCACAATCCTGTTATACTCTTGGAGGAATTGTATACCAACCAAGAGGTCATAGCTTTTGTTCTCAAGGACTACAGTAGGGGAAGCAATGAGGAGTTTCCCAAACCTCATGAGTAGAGAAGAGTAGGCACCAATGGTCCGTGTTTTTGCCATGCCAGCTGTGTCATACAACTGAGTTTAGTTGAGGTCAGGGGCCAGCTTAAGTTTCTTCATTAGTTTTGAAGATACTACGTTGACTGGAGAACCTGTGTCCAAGATGGCTTTGATTTTAACCTTTTGGATAGATACTTCCACGCGGGTTGTATCTTTCCCAAAGGGGGCAAGACTGACAACACATCTTGCGCAGTCTCTATCTCCTTTTCCCATTTAGCTAACATGCACCGTAAAGCAGGAATCTCCTTATACACGGTCTGCAGTGGGAGAGATACAGTTAAGTTTTGGAAGAAAGCTTCAGCTAGCTTGGCTGCTTCCTCAGAAGAATCAACCAAGACAGGAGGTCAATGGGCTTGAGCTAGGTAAGGGCAAGCCATCATGGCTTTATCTTCACTTTCAGGTAGTCAGGAAGTGGTGGTGGTCTTCCCAGAGCGGAGCTTGTACAGGACAGAGATAGTTTCCAGAACAGCCAGGACAGAATAGCCATAACTATCAGAATCTTCAGGGTCTGAATCACTGGAAAGATTGTGGAATAGGTGAAGGATAGTTGGGCCAGAGGAAGATGGAGCTTTCTCATCAGAAGGAGGATCAGGGGGAGACGGAGGAGATTGGTCAGCAGAGAGCGTCTCCACCTCTAAGTTGACCTCTCTTTTCCCTCCTGTTCCTTGGGGTCATAACCTTCCACTTGGGGGTTAGTGCAAGTATGCAAGTGATGCCCTATTTGTCCACAGTTATGAAAACCTTGCCACTTAGCCTGTCCATCTGCACCTGGTGTCATAAGGCTCGGTGTACAAGAAGTAGTCCCAGCATTACTGGCTTTACTTTTGCGTCCCACCATACCCCTATGGGTCAAATGCATGTCTTTCAAGAGTGTCTTAATACTCTTCATGGAAGTGAACAAAGCCTTGTGTGCCTTAAAGTGTAGGCATAGAAGCTGGTTCACTTTCAAAGCATTTGAGCAAGCCGTGTAAGCTTCCCGGGGAGTTAACTGTTGACTAGTGATTAACTGCTGGCCTTCAATGTAGAAACAATCTGCAAACTCAGCCAGTGTTTCCTTGGGTTTAAAGGCAATGTGCATAAATGCATCCTTCTTGACCTGCAAGCTGAGATCTCCTCCAAACTCCTCAATGAGGAGGCACTTCATGTCCTCCCAAGTGACAATGGAGGGAAGCTCGGGGACCACTACTTCCTGGCAGGTGGGATGGAGACAGGTGAGGATATGTTCTTTTTTAAGTTCATCAGTAGCCCTACGCATTGCTTCTTGTAAATTTTTAGAAAGGCAGCAATGGTAGAGGTTCTAGGATCAAATATCTGTTTGAAGGTTGGTTTGTAGTTCAGGTCAATGGGCAAGGACAAGGACTGACTGTTTTACTTGGGTTGAGGACATTAATATGAGGGTTGCCTTCAAACTTGGACTCAGCAGCAGGTTGTCTAGCCCAGAGGAGTCAAAGGCTGTCCTCTAGGGTATCTAATGTAAAGCTGTTCTGTCTACTAATATCCCTAGCGGTGGTGGCAGCAACTCCAAATTAATCAATCTTAATTTATTGCACCGCCAAGGTGCCAGCAATCCCATTGAGGCGAGTGATCAGGGAAGTGGACTGAGCAACCAAGGGGACAACTTGTCTATTCATTGTCTTGGTAAAGCAGGAGAGGTTTTATACCTCCCTTTCCCATGTGTCTTGCCTACCAGCTACATCATTTGTTACTTCTGCAAGCTGATCTAGTGCACGTGCGCAGTTGACCCGGGGTTGGCCTTCCAAACCAGGGTAGCAACCATGATTGCCATGAGTGGGAGTATTAGCAACTTCACCTTCCTCTTTATCTTTGGATTCAGATGATGAGTCCTCAGAATTAGAGAGGTGTTGCCTCAAATACTCAATTTTGCCTTGCAAAGTAGCCACTTGATCAGTGAGCAAAGCAATGCGAGGGCTAGGCATAGGTTCACTGGAGGGGGGTTCTGAACAGAAGATTGATGTCAAGTGGTAGCCTTGAGCTCGGCTATTGCTTCCCATACCTTGGCTTCAAAGTCAGATGGGGCCTCAACAGGAGGAGCAGGAGAAGTCCCCTCAATAGACGCTACTCTATCATCCACATAATTTTGTACTTTATATAGAGTGTCACCTAGTACAGCCTTATCCAGACCATATTGATGCTGCAGATGGTAGCCCCAAGTATCAACATGATCTCCCACCAATTCAAGCTGTGAATTGACATGTTCTCTAAATTGGTTAAGTTCACTAATCAGCGTCTCAAAATCTTGGTGATGATTTATCAGAAAGGCCTCAATTTGTTCACACCACGCTGCCTGATGCTCATCCAATTCGCATAGTTAATCCTTGATGTATTCAGGTAGAAAAGAACAAAGGGAATTCAGGGAGGAGGTTAAGTACTTCTGATAGGCCAGCAAGCTGTGCTGGTTATCAGAAATACACACAAAGAGACTGTGGGACCATTCTTGATATGCCATATTCTGAGCATGGTTGTTTGAGACAGCAGTGGCTACAGAATTTAATAGTTGATTCTGGGATCCTAATGTAAGTTGATGGTGAACCAAGGCAGGTTGGATGAACTGGTTGATCAATACGCCAATTGTATACATGGACTCCATCAACGCAAGGGGAAGACCAAAGTCCAAAAGGAAGGAGTACAGGTCTTTGGAAGCGTACCTGGGACAGAGACCAGGGATATTGTGCATTGCCACAGTGCCAGAATAGAGAAGAAAGCAGGCAGCGGCACAAGCTTTCTTGTAATTGAGAGAGAAAGCTGGAAGAGGGCCCACACAGGCCCAGGGGACAGAACCAATACCATGAGAGTTGAGGGGACATTGGTGATGTCTTCTTCTAGAGGGGGACTAGAAACTTTAGGTTGCCCGGGTACTTCAGAAACAAAGGGAGAAGGACCAGAGAATGTACATGGGAACAGGGTAACTGAGGGGCTTGTAGCCCCTGTAGTGAGCACCATTTTTTCATGTTTGGCTCCAGGGGACAACATCTAGAAGGCCACGGCGGGAAATCTTTATAAAAAAAGATTTGAGGCTTGAAGCTAGCCTTGGGTTAGTCTTCAAGGCAAAATTAAGGGCACATACCTTAATTTCCTGGAATACAAGATGTGAAATTCCTTTTGGCAAAAAGGAAAGGAAAAAGCTTGAAGATTATTAAAGCCAATGCAAATGTGGATAAACTTGTCTTTATTAGGATAAATGATTCTACTTAAATAGTAGACAAGGGACAGTGATCACTCATTAGAAAGACAGAGTGGCTGAGGGGATCACATTGGGATGAGGTCATACCAGGATCATTCACAGACAGGTATGATAATCCAGAAGTGTGAATATTGGACCAGACCCATTTGCAGAAGGCAAGAAATTTCTGAACTTGAAAGCAAACCCAGCCAAATCTTTGCAGCTATCAATATTTGAAGGCCATATTGAAATAGCATTAATGGCGCAATTTCCAACAAGGTGATAACAGGGGGAAATTCTAGGAGCAGCAGAGCTTCTCACCTGAGAGATGGGTGGTGGTGTATGAGGAGAGGTGGGCATAAATCAACCAGGGGTTGGCTTATCCTCTATGAAAGCTGGTTGAGGGATCTATTGCTTTCTGTTCCTTATCACCCAAAAGTATGGTCTTTTTAATCTGTCCAATGAAAAATTGGAAAGCAGTAGCTCAGTATATAGGAAGTAGCTGTTACTACTTCTAATTGGATAGCATAATGTGCTGGATGAGGGGATTAATAAAGAGCTGGGGTTTAGAAATGAGATTTGAGCTGAAAAATTACTACTAGAGAATAGGGCATGAATTAGCTGAACCAAAGGTTTGTTGTAATCTTTATTCAAAAATGGCAATACTGATCAATCATGGGAGAGTTTGGTTGGGGAACATTGTTTGGCTTGGAAGCTTGGGCGGGATAAGAACTAAAGTTTTCTTTTAATTCAATGTGGCACCAGGTGCCTCTTTTTGAGTCATCAATGATTTTTTAGGCATAAAAATATGGCTGGCCTCAGAAGCTGTTTCTGAGGCTAAGCTTGAAGAATATTCTATATTAAGTTATTTGAGCCCCTCTCCAGCTTCCACAGCAGCAATAACCTCTGCTAAGGCAGGCTTTATGAGCCAAACACAATATAATTGCTTTTTGGGGAGTTTTTCTGTAATAAGTGGAGTTCCCAAGACTTTTTTTTGGGCCTGGGGAACCAGATTGAACCTGTTACAAAAGTAACAGCTTTGAAGCCCCAGGCAGGAATCAAACCTGCTCCTAGCCACCAGGTGGGGCTAGCAGGCGGGGGGATTTGCCCACACCTGGATTTTTGCTTTTCAAAGCAAATCCAGGTGCGGGAACTATTCCCGCACTGGTGGCAGCTGAGGGGCAAGCTTTGGGCCCCAAAAGCTATGCCCAAGCCTTGATGGGTTTGGCTGGGCCTGGGCAGGCTATTTTTAGCTGCCCAGTAAACCCAGACCAAGCCCACCCTCCATTAAGTAATTTGGGGTCCCCAATTGGGAACCCCTTTTTAATCAAGTTCTTTGGGCTCAAGAGAGCCAGTCAAGCCAGTCCAAAAATGGTGATCTAATTGGGAAAACCCCCAAAACCCCAGAAGCCAAACCTGCCAAAATCAATGACCAGCCAAGTCAAGATGGACCATCAAAAAGCCAAACAACTGTTCATGAAAACCTCAAAAATAACCATGAAGAAGCCAACCAAACAGCAGAACCTGAAATGCCAAGCCTTGCCACACAGATAGCATCAGAAGAATGCCCAGAGGCACCTGCATGTGAGTAAGTATATAAATCAGAAGCACTTGAAAAAGTTCTGTATCATCATCCTTACCAAATAAAGTTATGAACCTTTGGTTCACCAATTTGTTTCCATACCTATTTTTGATACTCTTCCATCTGCATACACCCAAGCATCAGAACCCCCCTACTGGGATAGATAGTCAGACTCCAGTTGATAAACCTGAAGCCTTTGACTACTACCGCCCACCCAATGCTCCATTTGGCCCTGTGCATTTCACTGAGTATCCCGCCAATCCTGACCACAAACCCTGAACATTAGAAGACTTGAAGTGGTACACCCACCCAAACGCTCCCAAGGAACCCTACCAAATTGTCCAAGACAGCAAAGTAATCATCATCTACCCTTTGATCTTCAACGGGAAGTACAACAATCCTACCGCCTACTTGGTCCCCATGGAACCGCCCCCAACACCCAAACCAACCATCTCAACCCCCCCACTTCTGATGCCTCTGGCCAGAGTAGTCAATTCCTGGGAGTGCTTTACCTTGCGCTCATGGGATTGATTGACTCTGCCTTGCCAGTGGCTGGACCTTGGGCTGTGGCTGGAAAGGCCCTTTCCTACCTGATAAAGTTAGGTCCCATCATCTGGTGGGCCATGCCAGTACCTGCTTTGACTCCTCCCTCACCTGCTGGAGCCCCACAGTACTCCTGGTATTCTGACAGAACCCCTTATAGGCCACAGTTTGAATCTGGGTCCCCTAGCGCTGGAAAATCCAAGGGAAGGCCTTGAGGGTGGGCCAATCCCCTTCTGCAGTCTCATGCGCCTCTAGGGCTGCCCGCTACTTTTGGGGTCTGCCCAATGTTGGGGCCAGCCCTGAAAATATAGTCACCTTGGGAAAATATTTTTTACATTTGGGAAAAACAAATCTTTAGACATTATTATTGAAGATTTGAAAGCTAAATGTTTGGGGAATGATTTACTGAAAGATATTTTCATAAGATTTCATGACAATAGTCTTTATTAGCCAACCTGAGATGACTTAGTTGGAATATATATGCCCTTGACAGATTTCAACAATTTAATGCCTTAAATAGGATTTGTAGCACTTTTTTGATAATTGGCTGAGTTGGTTGGGTTATGATTATATTGAACTAGGTGATTGCCCCATCCAAGGACAGAATTAAAGTTGAATTTAATAAATCAATTAAATTTATTTTATTATCTTTTTAGGCTTGTATTACTTATTGCATATTTAATTAAATTTTTATTTGATTGCTTTATTAAAAAGTAATTTCAATTATATTTATTTAAATTTAAAATTAAAATTGTATACTCCAAGTATAAATAAAAACTAAACCTAAATAAGTATAGTATCACTATTAAGTTTAGTAAGGCTAAACTGATTATTTTAAAATTTAGTAATTGATTTTTAATGTCTGTAAAAATGTAGAGCTGATCTGCAGCTTTTAAATAAGCTATTGGACAACAAAATCGGCTTAGTATTCACTGAGATACATTGATTTTAGTTTTTTAGTATGTATTAAAAGTAAATTTAGATAATATCAAATCGAGTCCGAGCCTTTGATTATGACGCGAACCCGATTCCAGCGTTTAACTATATATCTCAGCATCTAGAGCAGCTAGAGCTATCATGTTTGGTACCATTTTGATAGGAATCATCTGAAAAATTGATCTAAGTCCTCTAAATTTCATGAAAATCATCATATGGAAACATAATTTTATCATAGTTAGTTTACTCCACTGATGTTCTTTTGGGATGAAGCTGTGTCAAGCAAGGTCTACTCTGAACAATATGCAGCCACTTGGATCAGGTGATGCATCCAGTTGGAAACTTCTATTATTTCACTTGAATAATAAGAACTTCGAAATGTCCAAGCCCATCATCTCCTTCTTTAAACTAATATTTATATTTATAATTTAAACCGTATCACTTTAAATTGACCAAGCTCTCTTTTCATCATCAATTTTATCGTCAGCACAGAGCATAACCATCCAATCATATAACACAATCTAAAACAATTGCTGCTTCTCTTCCAGTTTTAATCCACCTATTCTAGAGTTGGGTAATCTAGAAAGATGAGCCACTTTGATATGGTTAATAGGGTTAGCCACAAATTTAAAATGCAAGTAATCAAATACAAATTTATTAAAGTTCGAGTGGCTTATATTCCGGCTCAACATAATTTAGACCACAATCCACTGAATTCAACCTGAGTACTTTCAAAGATGCATGTAAGGGATTGAATGTAAGGATGAGCCAAATTGAGCTTGTGGCTTAACAGCCAACTTTTAAGATCAAATTTAACTAAAAATCAATTCAGTCGAATCCCTTACGGCTTGAGCCCACTCGAGGCGAAATTACAGACAGACAGACTCACTTTTATATATATTAATGCTTGACTGATTGGCTGGATTTTGGGAACTTGGATCAGGATTGGCCAATTTCTGCGCACCTGGCTGAGGAGTTCCTGGATTTTGGGCATTTGGTTGAGAATCACCCTGGGATATGATAGTGAGTTGCTGCTGGTAGTTGGATTGGGAGTTATTTGATTCCTTTTTGGGGCCATCGTGATTCCCTGTATTGGATTGCAAAGGATTTTTCCTATCAGATGGTTGTGCTTTAACAACAGGCATCGCTTCAAACAAGTCTTTGCCAAAGTCATAGGAAAAGTCCTCAGGGAATTTGACATCTGTTGGTAAGATATTTGTTATAAGCAGCTTCTTGCCACTGATGTATGATCCTGTTCTGCTGGTGATGGTGATTTCACCGCAGTTCATGTACATCTCGCGGTGACCCTTTCTGTTGAACCATGCCCAGAAGAAGATGACAGGGCCATTGGGCGCAGTGGCAGGGATAGGGATAGAGTAGTTTAAGGTTTTATTGACACAGTGCCCGTACTATATGTGAGTGACAGCAAAGGCTTGGCGGTCATATGTATAACCAAACTGACACTGGCCTCCTTCATGGGTGGCGATACCGTCAAGTTCCACATCAACATTTGAGCCAGCGGTGTAGTTGCCAGATGAGACAATCTTTTGAACCGAGCCACAGGGATTGTTTATGCGGTCTTTAGTCATTGGATTTTTGAGGTCTGGATCTTTCTGAGCTTCAGGGATGTCCGTTCGACCCATGTACTTGTCAGAGGGAGGCTTCTTCATAAGAATGTGTGCCTTTCCGTAGCTAACCAAAAGTGAGAAAAGAAGAGTCAGATTCATTGTTCTATCTCTTGTCCTTCCCAGCGCTTCTTTATAGTCAGCTGATGCGAGCCTAGAAATGAAATTGCATTGTATATTAAAAATGAATAATAATAAAGTGCTGCTAAAGTCAAAAGAGTACCTGCTGCGAAAAATTAATATTTGCTGCACGTCAATATATCACAAGCCTAGTCCCAAGAAAACATTATGTACAGTCAAAACCACATATTTTAGTTTAGTTACTATACAATGCGATGCTTCAGCAAACTCACTAGTTTAAATATAAATATTGATATAACGTCAATATAATGTTTCTGATTCACTTCTAAACATGACAAATCACTATACCATGCATCACCATTGTCTATCGGATCTCCAGTATTCGGGTTCCTCACAGCTAGGGCTGCGTCGGCTTAAAAAAGGGACAATTACAGCATTTGCCATAATCGTCCCTTCCCTATCTACTTCTTTTGGATTCCCCTGCACTGGGGGAATCCAAAATTCATAAAAAAAGGTATCAGAAGGCCTTTTGCTTTCCAGAATCTATTGGATTCTATGTAAATATTAAAAATAAAAAAAATTAAGCAAAATAAAATTTCAAATTCAAACTTGCTTAATTTTTTAAATAGAAAGACAAAAAAAATAATTTTTATTTAAAAAAATCCGGAAATTTAAATTCTGGAATATGATCTTTTACTAAACAATTTTAAGAGAATCTTCTTTGAGAAGATTCTCTTGAAATTGTTTCCAGATTTCAGACGGGTGGCTTCTTTTTTAAATAGGAGCCACCCGTCTAAAATCTGACGCAGCCCTACCCACAGCTGTAAAGCTAACTGTTTCAATAAAAAACATAAAACCCTCATAATATGAAATCCAAGGACAATGTTATAATTCTAAAAACACAAAACTAGTATTTAATATACTCTTGCTAATTAATCTCAAGTTATCCTAGAATATTTAATGTACTCACTGCCAAGATTTTGGGGTCTTGAAGAATTGTCTTTATTGATGGTCATTGTATGGGGGTTGTTGATAGAGATTGTATGGCGACAATCTATAGCTACCAATTGGGTCTTAGGGTACAGCTACGGCCTGGAAGAGTCTTGTTAGGCTGTAGGAGAAAATACACAGGGTCTGTAAGTAGACAGCGGTGCACTCTACTTGGATACTTCTGACTACTAGTTGCCGGCTAGTAGTGATACAACAATAGAGATCTTCAATCTCTATCTTCAAGGGTGAATATTCTGCTTGATCTCTAGTCAGGAGAGCACTTTATATAGGGTGGATAAGCCCTTTTACCAGATTGTTATCTGGCGCTTCCAACTCTTACTAGTCAGTCTATCTGTTCCCCAGACTGCTATTTTCAGCTCCCAGAGTTAGGCAGCCATGCCAGTCAGGCATGGGACTTCAATGGATTACCGGCCTCAGCTTATCATGATAGTGTCATGGCAGCATCCTGTTTGTAATCATGTATATGCAAGTTTGGTTCCTTATCAATTGGGTTTTCACATCATGCAGTATTCTTCTGAACAATCTTCTATATCAATTGTAGGTTCCAATGTGTCTTCAGGTGCAAATGTTTGACAGTAGCATGTCTTGCATATTATTTAGAAACCCTCAGTCTTATTGGCTGAGGTGCATTCTATGATTGTAGTCAGGAATCATCAAGCCTTATTGTTTAGGTTCAATCCAATGAGAAGATCATTATTGAATCAGGATCAATCTTTGGAGTAATAATAAGAGTAATGATTACCCAAAGCCAGGAACAAGATCAGCTGATACTTCTGGAAGCTTGACAGCTCTATGGCAATTGGTTGTCTTTAACCAATCAGTCAGGAGAATGATGGTCAAGTCTACCATATTATTCCAAAAACCTGACACTCACCACTAATTAATTCTGCTTTAGATTTTTATATTCCCTAGATTCAATCCCCCAATTTAACTATTAAATTTATTGATTGAGATTTAAATGCATTATAAATTAAAAGCTTTTGCTTGTTGTGACCTGGGTGTGATTTAAATTATTAAGCCTAATCCAAGTCCCAACAATGAGCATTGTGGTGAAAGCAATCAGTTACCCTGGGTTTCAGTTCTTTCACTCCTATCTCTAGCAACTTTGATACTTTGTCCAACCTATCCTTTTTTAGTAATTTTGCCCAGAACAGACCAATTGCTTTGCAGCAACTTGACTCTCCATATCTGGTTCTAGAATCCCCTTCTCAAACTGTCCCCAGAGTAGGGTTGGACAGTCACAGCAATTGTGTGATCAGAGTCACAAAAATGTTCTTAATATGATTTTAGATTAGTTCAAAAAATAATCTTGATGGATTTGTGCCAAAACTTTTAGAGTGGATCACAATTTATGCCTCACTCCATTGTGAAGATCACAGCATATAAAATCAAGGTGGTTTCCAAGGATGAAAAATATGATATCATTTTTTTATAAGTCACAGGATCTAAAAGTAGAGCAGTTTCAGTTATCAGATTTTATTTTTTAAACCACAACTTATTACAAGCTTTATCTGACATTATCTCACAATGATAGTTTTGTGTAAGGAAAGGATTTTCTTACCCACAAGAATTGGGAAATTTTGAAGTTAATATCATTGGGAAAACTAACAATAATTCTGCATTTATAAATGTGGATTCTTCTTTGGATTCAGATTGCAAATCATGTAATGAACAATATAGTAAAGCACATTTGAAAATGAAAAGGAAACATGTTTTTAATATACACTTGGAAACAAATAGCTAAAGCAAAAACAAATCAATTAACCTAAGTTCTATTGTAAATCAAACCAAGGCAGCTCTAGACAACAACAACAACTGTCAGGATATACCCTGACACATCTTGTGTTACAGAAATGCCTTGGGAAAACTCTACTATTCTCCACAATCCCAATGCTAGTTTGATGACTCTCCTAGCTGCTGTTATAGTTCTCTCTAAAACTGAGATTTCCTAATAAACTTCATCTTCTGTAACTTGAAATAACCACTTATACAGCTAGCAGCTTCTTACTCTCTTTGGATGGGGGGCTGCAACAGAAATAGAGTTATTTAACCAGAAGAGGGGATGTAGAAATAATAAGCTTTATTTGAGCTAAGATAATTTGGAACAAATAAAAGTGGGCAAATCTTCTTAGCCTTTTATAGGCTTCATTGAAGACAATCTAAGTGAATTTCAGCTGCTTGATTGAGGGTTACAAGTGGAGTTTCATGGGGAAGATAGTGGGGTTTCACGGGAAGTGGGTAACTGACACATGGAGAATTACTTCTGTTATGGAGATCCCCACAGCAATCCTCCTAATTCCCAAGTTGATGGTATTGCTTCAAACAGTTACCATTGACTACTGTGGTCATGGGGTTGCCGTTTAAATCAGAAATTTGGTAATTACCCATTGGGAGCTCCTTAATAACGTAGAAAGGCCCTGTCCATTTGGGTTTAGTTTTGGTGGAGTTACTTGTCTCTAACTTGGACTAAAACAAGAGAACCATATCACCTATTTTGAAGCAACTGTATTACTTAATGTGATTATCATACCAGGCTTTCATTGCTTCTGCTTTCTGTCTAGTCTTCTCCTGAAGCTTGGCCTTGGTTTGATTTTATGTTTCCTTTTCCTGAGTGATAAGCTTTCTTTGGAGAGGATTTGGAACATACTTAATCCCATAAAGTATTTTGTACGGTGCTTGTTGTAAGGTGCTATGCATACAGGTGCAATATGTCCACAGCACTTGAGGAATTTCTTTATCCCAAGTTAAGGGGTCAGTAATTGTAGTTTTTTCAAGCGCTTGGAATAAGGTGCCGTTGAACCATTCAGTGAGTCCGTTGCATCAAGGATTGTAAGCAGTAGTAAGATGGTTTCTGACTCTAGCCTTTTTCATAAGTTCCTTAATAAGGTCATTGTTGAAATGAGACCCTCAATCCATGAGAATTTCCTTAGGTTGTCTGAACACAGAAAAGATATGTTCATATAGGAAGTCAGCCACCGTATTCACATTGTTTTGCTCACAGGCAATGGCTACCTGCCATTTGCTGAAGTATTTGGTGGCCACTAAGATATAGTAATTACCTGAAGTAGATTCTTTGACTGGACCTATGAAATCAAGGCCCCATAATTCAAAGAGTCCAGATACCAAGATTGGGTTTAGTGGCTTCTAGACAGGATTTTTCTTGTCAAAGATCTGGCACGCATGGCAGGTCATTACATATTCCTTGACTTCCTGATAACAATTTGGCCATCAGTAGTTAGTAGAGAGGTTCATCCAAGTTGTTTCACGTCCAAAGTGACCTGCTAAATCATGAGCTTCACATAGTAGGGCCCGGCGTTTGGATCTAGGAGGGATTCATACCAAGCAACCTTTTATGTTGCAATATAATTGATTCTCAAAGACAAAGTAATTTTGAACCTTAGCCTTGAATCCCTCAGGGTTTTTCATATTCAGAGGAATGGTAAAATTGTGAAGGAAGTTTATGATCTCATATAAGTTGTCTTCAAAATCTAATTCCTTGTAAAGTAGTTGTTTGTCGGTAATTTCTTCTTCTGCTTGGGATAACCTATCTGCCATGGTGTTGGCTGACCTGGCAATGTGTCTGATCTCAAACACATATTCCATTAGCTCATACATCCAGAAAATGTGCCTACCCATGAGCGTAGGGTTATTGAAGATGAAGGTGACTGCTTTGTTATCTGTGAAGATAATAAACTTCTGCCCTAGAAGATAATATTGGAACTTACAAATAGCAAAGATGATCACCAAAACCTCCTGATCATAAGTAGAATAGTTTTGCTTGGCTGAGTTGAGGCATTGACTAGCGTATTCTACGGGCATATAGTGATCTCCAGGCTTCTGAGTCAGAACTGCTCCTATTGCCGTGTTGGAAGTGTCTGTTAACAAGAAGAAGGGATCTTCAAACTTTGGATGTATTAGTACCAGATTCTTGGTAAAGGCAGTGCACAGGTACTGAAATCCTTCTTTGCAAGTCTGAATCCAGTCAAAGGCAATATCCTTTTTTAACAGGTTGTAAAGGGGTAAGGCCATTTGACTAAATAGTGGGATGAAAGATCTATAATATCCTACTACCCCTAAGAAGGATCAGACATCATTTGCTGTTTGCAGGCTGGTCCAGGCTTTGATTGACTTCACTTTGTCTGGATCTGTCTATTGTCCTTCAGGGGTGAGGATATGACCCAAAAGGTTTAGGCACTGAGTGAAAGGGATGAATTTGGCTGCATTGATACTAAGCTTTGCTGCTTCAATTATTCTAAGAACCTCTTTCATGTGTACCAGATGTTCCTTGAAACTGGAGAAAAACACTGTGATGTTGTCCAAATAGACAGTCACATATTTGAACAAGATGTCATTGAATACCAAATCCATTGCCTTTTGGAAGGTTTGGGGAGCTCCTTATAGGCCAAAGGGTAGTCAAGAATACTGGAATTCTCTAAACTTAGTCACAAATGACGTCTTTGGCTTGGTGCTTGGTTCTAAGCCTAACTGATGATAACCACTGAACAAGTCAATATTACTGAACCAAGTTGCTCCTGAGAACAAACTCATTATGTCTGCAATAAGTGGGAGGGATTAGGCATCAGTCTTGGTAACCTTGTTGAGAGGAATGTAATCCACGCGCACTTGTATTTTGTTGTTCTTTTTGGGCACCAGTATAATAGGGAAGGCCCATGGAGAGGTTGACTTTTTTATTAGTCCGTTGGCTAGTCCTTGCTCAAGATAGTCCTTTACTACCTGTTTGCAGGCTTGGGGTAATTGGTATGGTTGGCGTCTAATAGGTTTGGTGTCTCCTATGTCAATCTCATGGTGGCCCACATTGGCTAAGGGAAGTTTATCTCCTTCTTGAGCCATGCAGTGTTGGAATTCTTCCAATAAATCTTGAACCTGGTCAAGACAAGTACCTTCTAGCACTGGTTCAGCCTGTAGTTTGGTCATCAAGTCCTCACATAAAAATAGTGGTTCAATGATCACTTTTTCCATGTTTCATGCTGGAGATAAGGTGTAGGTTACTACCATCTCTTTAGTGTGGTTATTGTCATCTTCAATAGTCCATTGGTCTGTCTTCTAATTGCTGGATGTTGAGCAACTTTTGTTATTGCTGATATGTTCAAAGCTACAGATAGATTTTAGCCTTGCCAATGTACTCTACCTAATCCTATGCAAGAGCACTACAGACTACAATAGAATAGAACTTTGAAGATAATTACGTTTATTGAAACTGGAGTACAATCTAGCCAGCGGCTGCAATCTATCCAGGTATAACTAAGAACTTGTTTTTGTCCTTTCAGGCGTCTATATCAATATATACTTCAACAACCCTTGTTCTTGCCCTTTAAGACAGTTCTCAGTGGCTACCTTCATAATAGGTTCATTTTTGCTGGCTGCGCCTATCCTGATTGACTGTCCTTGGCACGTGTGTTGCTACTGGTCTTTACAGGCGTACATGGTACTTCAGCTACAGCCTACACTCTTCTTGAGCTAGCCTACTGTTGTTTATTGGTTGGCTGTATCCTACACGCCTATTATTGCGCTATGAAACTTTGCCATATTTAGTTGATGCTTAGAAATGGTCCTTGTTCAGCCCTCTCACATTGAAAGGTGGAATTCCAGTATTCCATTTGTAGGGCTCAATCAGTGATTTTTTTCTGGCTGGCGAGCCTTCTGTTTATTAATGCAACAGGTCAAATTGGGGATTATATGTATATAATAGCAGACTTGATCCAGTATTGACCCGTGGATTATCCGCCATGTAATGCTGAATCAAACTGATAGGAAGCTCAATTATACGCCATATAATGCTGACCCAAACTCGGTATTTCCATGACCTTTGCACATCACTTGTTTGATATGCTCATAAACATCATCAGGCTGGGTTGATACAACATCCAACAGGATGGTATGGGCAATATACAGTTGATTATCATTGATTACACGCCGTGTAATCAATGATAATCACTATATTGGCTAACACTTATATGGCGTATAATAGCCATATAAACTAGTAATTATACGGCGTGTAGTAACACATCAAAATGATAATCATAGATAATACAGCATAAAATTGTTGCATCTATCTTTATAGACTAACAATTATACGGCATGTAACTGCCGTATCCATTATAACATATTAGTGATTATACGGTGTATAACTGCCATATCATTTATAATACATTAGTGATTATACAGTGTATAATTACTAAACTTAATAGAGTATCAGTCTAGTGATTCTACAGTGTGTAACTGCAATGATCTGCGTGCAATGATTAGCCTGACTGTTTGTGGTAAATCAGCCTAACCTCACACTGGATATCCCAAATTCTCAAAGAGATAGTCTTCCCATTAGGAAGGGATAGGATTGGTGATTGAAGACTTGAGAGGTGATACTTTTAGTAACACCTGAGATAGTTCCTGCTAAATTGTAGATGACTCCACAACATTTGACTGTTCTACTGTCCACTACGCAAAACAAATATTTAGATTTGAATACTTCTTCTATTCCTAAGGCCACCACCAAGTCTAACAAAATGATGTTTGATACCAATCCTCCATCCAAGATAATAGGGATCTGAGCCCTGTTAACTGATCCTTGTACGCGTGGGGCTCCTCCCTCTATTATCAGAGTCTCTACGGGTTCATTTGGTAAGCCTTCTGTCTTGCTATTAACTTCATAGACCATGTTTTCTTGAGTTTGTGTGTTCCAAAGCCTAGTTGCACCAATTGCTGAATGCATTTCTTGTCTCAAGGAGGGACTTGCTTTTAACAAAGCCCAGAGAGTGATTTGAATCTTTGTATCCGCCAGTAGGTTTCTTGCGGTTAATACTTCAGATTTAATTGGCAATTGTTCTTGGGGAAGGGTGAAATTATGACGTAACACTGGTTTTGACTGTGCCCCAACTGACTGTTTTAGGGGGTTGTGTGTAGGAACAATGTTTGGAATGGCTTGTGTTTGACCTGGTTCAGATGACTTTGCTGTTGGTACCTGAGTCAATCCTCCTTGAGGCTGTGTTGATCCTCCTTGAGGTTGACTTGGAACTGGTTGATTGGACTATCTTGTCTGAAGCTTTGCCAGATAGTCTTCATCATCCATGAAGCCATCCTCTGAAATAAGATGTGGGACTGGATCAATTGGGTGGACTGCTTGGTAAGCTTTCTCCTTCTGAGGATTGAGGAGATCCTGGATGCGTGTTTTCTTGGGTTGTTCCTCAGTATTGACTGGGTTCATTGCTTTTCTTTTTTCCGCCACAAATTGTTCCATCAAGACAATGTCTTCAGGAGAGAGCTCCAGCAGGTTGGCTTCCTGTTGTTGAATGTCTCCCAAATTGGCTGGTTGGTTAGCAATTTGAGGTTGATTGTTGTCCCCTTGTTGTAACTGAGTGTTAGAACTCTGAGCTCCTTGATCATTATAGGTTCTCCTGTTATTATTGCCATTGTTATTGTGGCCACTGTTCTGATACTGCTGGTTAGGACAACTTGTGACCACAGGATTCCCCCCATTATAACAGGAGAAAATATTATGATTTTTCTATCCACAATGAATACACTTACAGTTGCAACTACGGGTAGTGTGACCAGGTTTGTTACAATTCTTGCAAGAAATGGGATTTGTAACCTGTTTAGAGGTGGCCAGGAATAATTCTTTGGCCTTCCAATTAAGAGCCTCAACCTGGTCAATGCTAGCAGGGACCCAGGCCAAAGCTTTTGCAAACAGGATTGTCTTGTAATGCCCAAACAACGTGGGAGTTTCTGTGGACACAGGCTCAGGGACCGGTTGTGGAATCTTTGAACACTCAAAGAAGATATAGTGCTGACAGCCCAAACGTTTCATAACCCAAACAGCTTCTGCCAAAGTGGAAGGGCACTAACAAATAATGTCTGTGCAAAAAGTTTCAACCAAGGCATCAGTGAACCATCCAACCACTTGAATGTTGAAAAGGTGAATGCCAGGAGTATCAATGGACAAATCAAGGTGCTCCATGCCTTCTTCCTGACAAAGATCCAAAATAAGATGTTAGAAGCTATCTAAAAACACATGTATATGCGGGAAGTCCAACATACAAATATATTTCAAAGAGTCCAATGTAGAGGTGATGTAAACGCCAAAGCGTTTGCAGGCCTCAGACTTCCAAGAACGGTAGGAGGCAAAAGGACCCACAGTGCGGTTCCAAAAATAAGCTTCCCCCTTTAGGAGTGTAACCACATCCTGTAGGCGCTCAAAGTCAGCCAAGTAAAAGTCATCTGCGTGGGATTCAAACTGTTCTAGCCATGAATTAATATTCCCATGGGAAAACCTGGGGAGATCTTGACAAGCCCCACGTCAACTAGCTCTGTCACGTAGTTTATCCAAAATAACTTTATGTATGTTGTCTGCTAAACAATCAATGTCAGGAAGAGGTACTGAAGGAACCAAGGGCCCTGAAGAGGTACCTGCTGACAAGGACGTAGTATTCTGGTCTGCTGTGGGCAGGATCACCAATTTGTTATAGTTCTCTCTAAAACTGAGATTTCCTAATAACCTTTGTCTTCTGTAACTTGAAATAACCAATTATACAGCTGGCAGCTTCTTACTCTCTTTGGATGGGAAGCTGCAACAGAAATAGAGTTATTCAACCAGAAGAGGGGATGTAGAAATAATAAGCTTTATTTGAGCTAAGATAATTTGGAACAAATAAAAGTGGGCAAATCTTCTTAGCCTTTTATAGGCTTCATTGAAGACAATCTAAGTGAATTTCAGTTGCTTGATTGAGGGTTACAAGTGGAGTTTCATGGGGAAGATAGTGGGGTTTCACAGGAAGTGGGTAACTGACACATGGAGAATTACTTCTGTTATGAAGATCCCCACAACACTGCTCTTGACAATGAGTTATGGCTTTTTAGAGTTTGGCCACCAGCTAAACTTCCTAACCAATGTGAAGTGACAAAAATATGCAACCAAGGCACAAGAATTGATATGAGTCTTAATTTGAGCATAACTCAGCAACCACTGGATGGATTTGGACGTCCAAACACGCATTTTGAAGCCAAACACCAGGAGAGTTGATCTGTGCTATTTTTAGACAAAACACGATGCAAAGCCCGATGTGCGGAATTTTGCAAAGAAACATGAGTCATGCTATTCAGAAGATGCCTCAAAACCCCAGCCTGATGCCACCAGCAGAGTCCCTAAGACTGTCTAGAAGATTTAGGAAGATTCTAAAGAATCTAATGAAATGGTATATAAAGGTGTTGCTCACAATGATCTTTTTGTGATCATTCTAAGTTAGCCTTGAAATAAAGTTTTAATTTAATTTGATTTAAATATTAAGTTCAGTCAGATGGAAACCAGTCAAGACCCTCTGGGCCCTGACAACAACAATAATGAAAGTAAATAATTAATTAATGATTTCTATAATGTTCAAACAGTACTACCAACCAATCAGCATTCAACTAAATGTAAACTATAATCCAATCAATTGCCAACAGAGCCAGGGAGCCAATCAAATCCAAAAAAATAACCAAACCATGGAATTAACCTGCATCCAGTAAAGCCAAGACTACCAGCACATAGTAAAGTACCCAACTGCATCCTGCAAGTCTATCCAAGGCTTACTTGTTCTTATCTTACAGGCTGCAGCTTGCTGCAGTCCTGTAAAGCAATGCTTTACCTCCAGAACTTGCAGGATCTAAGAGTAAATACAATGCTCCTCCCTCACTTCCACTTAAGTATTTAAGCTGAAATTCTTTCCATGAGAAAATTGCTCCAAAAATTTTATTCCTCTTAATGTTCACAATACACTCTATATTCTAAGAACCCTGATTGATTAGTAGAAAATTGTGTTCTTCTTCAACTGCATGAACCCCTCCTTCTAGTGTAGTTTTTTGTGTGTTACTGGGATATTACTGGGCTAATGTGAACTTCAAGACTCCTGATGTTAGAGTAAATTAGTAAGCTGCATTATTCAAAGAGAGGCAATGAGGATAAAATAAACAAATCAAAATTTTTTTAGGAGCAGGAAACCAAATTGGGAGGACGGCTTAATCATCTTGATGCCTCTGGCAGTATAACATAAGGAAGAAATAAAAATTGTCAAAATGCAAATGACTTGCAGAGGTAAATTAGAGGAAGAATCCAAAGATGTCACCATGCAAAGAGCAGGCAAGGTTGCACCCCTGGAGTTGATGGCAACCTTGATCATGACAAAGGCTAATCAATCAAAGACAGGGGCAAACAGCCCCAGATGAGCCATCATTTTTTGGGAAGACTTTCTTTTTATTTTTTAGTGAAATTAAGCTATCTAGAAACAAGTTTCTAGAGGGAAAATGGGAAAGTCTTAAGGGAGTTCAAGATGGGGCAGGAGGTGATTCCACGGCATCTGATTGGCTGACAAGAATATTTTCAGCAGTTGGAGGTTCTGCATTAGAATTTGAGTCAATAACTTCATAATTCAAAAAATTCTGGTGACCAGCAGGTAGAGCGCTGCTGTCCCCAAACAGCATATAGCACATGATTTTTTTGTCATAATTATTTGGGGAAAAATAGGTCAGGTCCAGATTTTCCAGAGCTATTTGGGCAACCCCAGCTTTGACCCATTTTTTGTCTATGATAGCATTCAAATTGTCTATTTCTTTCAATGGTTTGGCCGCGGTCCTTCACTGATTTTGGGTTTTATGTGGGCGCACTATCCCTTCCATTTGATTTTTACCGTAACATCACCCTCTTCTCTTTTGACAGGGGGGATTGTGGTGATCCACACATGTACTGTTTTGCAGGCAAGGGTTGATTTGGCTTCAAATAAAGACATTATGCTGAAGAATAGCAATGTGTGATTAGCTGGTGACACTGTAAACTAGTAGGTAACATAGGGCTGCTAGGGGTAAGTAGGGTGATCCTAGTAGGTAACATGGTCTAATAGGGTAAGTAAGGCTTTCCTGGTAGGTAACATAGGACTACCAGGGATAGATGTTACCTCCACCCAGCAGAAGGAATTGGCTGCTTGGGGCTATAGTGCTTCACCCCGCAGGAAACTGTGGCTGCAGACAGGTGAAGACTGAAATAACAAGCAGGGAACTTTGTCTGTCTGGGGGGAGTAGGTTTTGGACCCCTGGTGGGTAATGCGGGCTACCAGGGAGGGGAAGTTCTTTGAGAGCTCAACGTACCCTAATACACTTGAAGGAGGTCTGTGAGCAAGCACCCTACCTAACAGAGCAATAGGATGACCTTGTTTATGCCCCTATGGGAGCTTTGGGGAAACTCAAGGTGAGCATTGGAGGGTATAGACTTGCTCAGAGGTGTCATCAAGGCGGCTTGCTTGGGGAAGCAAGCTGAAGAACTTGGTGTGATCAGGCCTCTGTGAAGTGGAGCTGATTACTCTGCAACTGAAAGCCCAGACTTAATCACCTGGGTGAGTAAATACAATATATAGACATTGATCTATGGTTGAATGGCCTAAGTGGATTGCCACTTGCGGGGCACAGTCAAACGCCAGTTCAATGTAGACTCATGCCTGGGTCTTCAAGTTCTGGTAATGGGGACTGAGATAAAGAACCAATGTGGTTCACGGAAATAACAGAGAAAACTAGCAGGAGGGACTGTTTGGTCACAGTGAAGGCTAGTTGATGGACTGTTAATTCATATTGAATTATGGGAACCATTATGGTTCAGTATGTAGAAGGAACAAAGGAGGTTCCTAGTGAGGATTGGTGGAGGAACTGGTTGAGGATAAGTTGAAGGACAAGAAGATTATGATGCAGAACTAGCTGACCATAAAGCAGGATGGTCAAAGGACCAGAAGTTGGTGCTGAAGAATTGAAGAGCTGAGAGGATGAACTAGCCAGACTAGATGCAGAGGCTGGAAGAGCTGATTTTAGTGGTTCTTGGGAGGAAAATAGAACTAAAGAAGCAGTTAAAAACAATTAAAAACTGCCTGATTGTGATTAAAAAAGATTGAAAATCATATAATAGAAAAGAAAGAGGAGTAAAAATAACATATAGTTTGTTAGAACTATAGGTTATTTTAAAAAGAAGGATTCAAAAGGAAATGGGCCAGAAAGAAACTGGAAGAAGAACAGAGAAACTATGAAGGCAAAAGAGCAAATTTTGCCAAGAACAACTAGGAGAGGGGAAAGAACAAACAGCAAGCGGGTTCAAAGTTGCAAAACGTTGAGAGAAACACAGAGAAACGTTGAAAAATTGAAGGGTCAAAATTCACCTAAGTAAAACATATGTGGAAGCGCTTGAGATTTGCCAGGGAAACGTAACAGGAATTACAGCAAAACTGTTTGAAACGCAGAGCAGTTATTTACCCAGAGCAAGACAGCCTTGGGTTCAAACCAGGGTCAAGGACAGGTCATCTGGGGAAATTGTTTTGGCAAAAACATTGAATTAAGGCGTGGGATTGGCTGCAAACTGGAGTCTATTTGATCAGTGCTTTAAGGGCTTTAACTTAAGAGTTAAAGCCTAAAAAATGAGGGGCAGAAGCAGAAAATGCAGGGCTTTAATTGGCTGAAGTAAGTTTAAAGGTTTAATATATTATAGAAGAAGAAAAACAAGATAGTTTAAGCTTTGAAGAACCAGAGTTCTAAGAGAGGTTTTTGGTCTGAAACAAGGGGCTATAAAAGGGGGAGCTATCTGAGACTCTTCAGGGACTGGATCAAGTGGATTACAAAGGCCACAGAAGCTACAGAATAAGCCAAAGACCAAGAATAGGAAGCCAGAGCTGGTACAGACCGCAGGAGCCCAAGATTAGAACACAGGAGCCCAAGGCCAAGGAGCAGGAGCCAAAAACCAAGTACAAGGAGTCCAAGAGATTGTTAAAGGACTCCAAGTATTGGCACAAACCCCTTATTATTCCCTATCCCAAGGCTATATATCAGAAGGTTTCTAAGGGGATCTTCCTTCTGACTGTGAATAAAGTGCCTATTACAACCCCTATCCAAATTTCCTGTGAAAAGAAAGGATATAAGTCCTATGAGTCAATTACCCCACATTTTCTATCCTAGCCCAGGGGACAAGGAATCCTATAGCCTAGGGTGCAGAAAGTTTGCCTCTAGTAAGTCTGCCCAGGAGGAGTGGGAGAAGGTGACCAGGCATCTGGAGATGACAAATAGAGGAAGAGAGTTTATTGGGGGAGAGTTTGCAAGACTATTACAGGATTGGTATTGGCCTACAGAAGGGCTGGCGCCTGCTGAAGTACAAGTGTATGATGGAGACACTTGTCTAGTAATTGGGAAGGTACTGGAGGAGTTTGCTCTTATGCAGGCCAAGTGTAAGCTCCTAACCAACCATTCACCACTGTTGGAGAATGACAACTCCTCCAAGCCGGTCCCTGGCTACAACCCAGGACACACTTTGAGGACTGGTGACCAAGAACCCCACAGGGATGCCACCTGAGGTCACATTGGCCAGGACATAGTTCTTGTGGGGATTTATAAACTCCATGGCATAGAGGGTGGTGGTCTCTGAGGTGACTTTTGGTTTAGGTGAGGGGCCAGGGGTATCAGGGAATTTGATGTGATATCCTTCTATCAGTTGGGAGCAATGGCAACTTTCTTTGGAAGAGAACCAACTATAGTCTGATTCTGAGAAACCTTTCCAGGCTATTAGGTATTGGAGAGAGCGCTTGTGAAATTTGGAACTCACTATGGCTTCAACCTTGTACTTGAGATCTCCATCAACTAGTAGAGGTTCAGGATGAGAGGAAACAGGTCCAGTATATCAAGTCAGGAGAGATTTTTGGAAGACTGGATAGATAGAGATGATGGCAGGTAGGTGGAGGTGGACCAACCTTCTTGGTAACCTTAAATGGACCAATTCTTTTGGGGCACAGTTTTTGGCATGGGACCTTGAGACAGATGTTCCAGGCGTCTAGCATCACCAGGTCTCCTGGTTGGTAAGATGGGCCTTCCCTTCTCTTAAAGTCAGCATATTCTTTGTAAACTCTCACAGAAGACGCCAAAGTAAGCTTCAGCTCTGCCTAGACTTCCCTAATTTGTGTGGCCTGGTTTTTTGCCACCTGGGTGAGGAATGCGGGTCAAGGGCCTACATTGAATGTGGGGTTATAACCATATGAGGCATAGAAGGGCAAGACTCCTGTTGAGGTGTGGGCTGAGTTGTTATATGCAAACTGTGCTAAGGGGAGGAGGTCCACCCAATTGTCATGGTGTGATGTGGAGTAGCATCTAATATAAGTATCCAAGGCTTGGTTCACACTTTCTGTTTTCCCGTCTGACTAGGGATGGAAGGCAGTTGAACAACAAGGTTGTATTCCTAAGTTTTCCATCAATCCTTTGTAAAACTGGGCTGTGAACTGAGGTCCAAAGTCACTGATTATCTCTTGGGGGAGGCTGTGTAGTACAAACACATTGTCAATAAAAAGGCGGACGGTGTCAACTGCTGTTACTTTGGTATCACACGGAATGAAGTATGAAAACTTGGTAAAGCAGTCAACCACTACCATGATGGTGTCATAGCCTTGAGAGGGGGGGAGTTGTACAATGAAGTCCATGGAAATGAACGTCCAGGGACCGTCAGCTTCTTGTGGGGAACCAAGAGGCCTGCTTTAGCTAATCTGCTTTGCTTGGCTCTGCAGCAGATGAGGCAGTCCTTGGTGTACCAAGTCACGTCAGCTGTGATACCTTTCTAACTGTATGCGTGGCAGATCAACTCTATTGTCTTAGCCAAGTCAGGGTGACCTGCTGCTAGGGAGTTGTGATGAGCCTGGATGACTTGCAGTTGTAGAAGGCCTTCTGGGACCCACCACAAGCCTTGATAAAGAAGCACACCCTCATTCTCTTAGTAGCCTTGCGGTGTGAAACTCCCATTATCTAAGGCAAGCTTGATCAGTTTATGGTATGAGGTGGATAGGGGCTGCACAAGAAGGATTTGACTGTGGAGGGGTTGTGTTTCCTCACTGAGGAGCTGGGGGTTAAGGAGTGGTGGAGGCGGGTGAGTCTCCTCTGAGGACGGCTGTCCTGATGATGTGGGGTTATCTGTGACCAGAGAGGTGTCTTCCAAGGTGAGAGAGTCTTGGGTGATTGCTAGGGTATCTGTGAACGTTGTGATCACTGCCAGGACAGTGGGGGGTATGGGTCTCTTTTTACCTGCTCAATGGGGATCATTGTGTGTGTTCCATTCACAGATCTAAAAGGGATCTGGGTAAAAGGCTGGGTTCCAGCTCAGTGCATTGGCTAAGTGATTGTCCTTGCCTTTGATGAACTCATAGGAGAACCTAAAGCGGGCCATTTCAATGGACCAACAAGATTGATGTGGTATGAGGAGGCGTGGCACTTGATAGTATAACAGGGCCTTGTGGTTGGTTTGCACTGTCACTTTGTGTTTAGCTCCCTGTAAGTGGTGCCGCCAGTGAGCCAAGCATTCCACCACCACCATAATTTCCTTGTTGTAAATCATGTAATTTAGCTCTTCAGGAGTCATCTTTTGGGAGAAGTACCCTACTGGGCGTTCTAATCCATCACTGCCTTCTTGAAGTAGCGCAGCTGCAATGACAAAGTTGGAGGCGTCACATGCCAATATGAAGGGACAATTATGGTTGGCGTGTTGCAGCACTGGGGCTGAGAGGAATAGAACCTTTACAGATTCAAAGGCGTTGTTGCATTCCTTGGACCATGTAAAAACTTTCTACAATGACACTTTATAGAGGGGAGCCACTTGTTCTGATAGATGTGGGGTAAAATTTTTCAGGAACGTGCAGGTGCCAAGGAAACTACAAAGTTCTGTGAGTGTACTGGGTGTTTTCCAGTCCCTAATGGCAGCCTCCTTATCTGGAATGATAGAGTGGCCGTCCTTAAGGATGATATTCCCTAAAAAAGACACTGAATCCTGGAAGAAGGCAGACTTGATCAGTTTGATGATCATATTGGCATCCAGAAGCTTCTGAAGGACTTCAGCCAGGTGTACTTTGTGGGACTCTTCATCTGGAGAGTAAACCAGAATGTCATCTGCATATACTACTGCACACGTGCCTGCTAGCTCTCCTAATGTGGTGTCAATTAAGCACAGGAAGCAAGCCGGGGCATTTTTCAACCCAAAAGGCATGAAATTTAATTGGAATATACCCCTCCTGCATCAAAAGGCTGTCAAACACTCCTGTCCTTCCTTGATGCGTACCTGATTAAAAGAATTCATACAGTCTAACTTAGAGAAGACCCTAGCTTTCTCAATAAACCTAGCTATCTGGGGTTCTAGAGGGGTAGGTGTAAAGACCCAACAATTGGGGTAGTACTTTAGCAAAATAAGGGACCAAGTTGGCAACTTGGAAACCTGTGAGCGCCAACACGTTTGGATAGACCGTCATCATCAATCAAAAGACTTTGGTATGTACGTTATAACGTCCAAAATTACCGGCAAAATATGTGAGTACATAGTATATACAGGTGTCTATGGCTACAGACTGGGTGGAGTGGGGCAATACCAGCGTGGGCCAGGAGTACCGCTTGGAGGAGTTGAGCTGCGCTGGCTCCTTGTAGTAGTACTCTCCAGATGGATTGTTGAATGGCCCATGCTGTTGAGTATATTGGTGGCTCCCAATCTCTAGGCATGCTGTGAGAACAGCTGAGAAGATTAGGTGATTAATCTCCTGATCCTGGGAAAGGGCAGACAAAGATTAGTGTCTTGTTTAACTTCTTGTAGGTAAAGTCTTTGAATTGATTTATGTGATACTATTGAGGGGTAATTTCACTCAATGATAGCACAAACTACCATCAAGTGATTAAGATTTATTATATACTATCACCCTTAGTGGGGCATGAATAGTACAAAGCATTGGACAGGGAACCCCAAACACTTGGTGTTGTCTGGAATTCCCATTTGGAATTGGGATGGGAGTGGTTTGGCAGATAATGAATTGTTATCCTTGGCATTGCATGGATTTGAAGCATCTTCAGGCACTTTTATGCATTCAAATTCAACTTCTGCAGTTGATGTATTAATTGTCATTCTGGGCAGCTTGTAAACCCCCTCCAAATTTGGTAGATTCTAAATTTGGGCAGCAGTTCCCCCATTTTTGAACTTGGGGAAATTGCCTTGTTTGGATTCCCAATTGGGCAATTTCCCCATCTGGCCAGGGTGAACAGCCCTTCCGTAGGGGGTGCGCTGTCCCCTGCTGGCTGGCTGGCAGGTGGGCAAGCTGCCAGGCTTGGCGTGCGGCCGGGTATAAAGCCCAGAATTTAAAACTTTTAAATTTTTAAATTTCTTTTTGTCCGCTGGTTGTTTTGCGGCAGTTTCCCCAATCAGAGGGAACTGCTGCAATTTTTTGTCTTGACTTTTGATCTCAATTGTGCACAAAATATTGTCTTGACAAAGGTTGTTGTCAGGAATATTCCTGATAGTAGGGTAGGGGTCTGGCACAGTCACATTGTTCAAGAGGCCATAGTCAACACATGGTCGTAGGGATTCATCAGCTTTTTCCACAAATAGCAGTGGGGCGCATACTGGGGAGGTTGATGGAACACTCCATCCTTTTGGCAGCATTTTTTTAAATCCAGGAGTCAAGAGCATCTTCTTCTGGTAGGGTAAGGGGTAAATGGGGGAGTTGATTTTCACCAAGTCCACTGTGAGGCAAAAGAAGAAGTCAAATTGAGTATGCTTTGGCAGTTATCAGCCCTAGTAGGGTCAAACATTTTGGCCAAGTGAGTAATGCACACAGGTAGGGGGGTTGGATTTGAAGGAGGTACCATCTGGTCACACAGTGCTAGACTAGAATCATCCTCACATAACAAAGCATCCAGCAGGGGCAGAGAGAAGGAGACCCCAGCTGGCAAGATGAGGAGAAGCAAGTTGGACTTGAGGTGGGAGGCAAAATTGTATCTCTTCCACCATCCTATGCCCAAAATAACCAGGTATACTAGGTTTTTGACCGCATAAAATCTTTTGGTAAAAGTGTGATTACCAACGCTAAACACCAGGGGTTTTGACACGTTGAGAGAGCAGAAAGTAGTGTAATTTCCTCCTTTAACTAGTCCTTCTTGGATTAAATTAAGCCCTAATTTTTCTGCCAATCCAATGCTTATGAAATTAACTTTGGCACCTGTATCTACCAGTGTATGAACTACAGATGTGGAAGCATAGGAGAGGAAGCTAACCAAAAGCAAGAAGTACCCAGAAAGCTCTTTATTAATTAGATCAGAGGAAATCATAGAGGGGGTGGAAGATTTGGTGGCTTCAAAGCCTGGTGGGTTGGCATCAAATATTGCCATGAGGTCCTCAATTCTAGAATTGGGTGACAAGCTAAGCGCACCCAGGATGTTTGACCAAGAGGAGCTTTCAGGTAATACAGGGTCATTGCAATCTACACGCACCATGTTGGCACAATTGGAGGAGGGGCTATATTGGTAGTCAAAAAGTGAATCATCTGAAAAGTTAGAGGGGGACTCACCATGCCCCTCAATAGTCAAAAGGGACAGAATATTGAGGGTAAACAAATTTAGTAGCAATGCACAACAATTGAAGTTGTTGCCATATGCTGGGGACGTTTTGCAGGCATGGGGTGTAGGGTACGTAGTGTCTATAACGCATAAAGCAGAAGGTATGGACAAGGTCAAAGAATCTTGGATCTGTTTAAGTTCATATTTGGTGGTTGTTTTATCCCCACTATTTAACAAGGTAGAATTCTTTGATTTTGGGTTGTCATTCAAAGAGTTAGGAGTGGATCCGGATGGAGAATTTAAAATGGACACATTTGAAGTGTATCCTTCTATCTGGGCTGGCAAAGGTTGGGTGGTGGTTAAGTCGCCTGCTATCAAACTACTTGCATGCTCTGAATGATTAGAATTAAAGTTTTGCAGTCTTGAAATTAAGTCTTGGAGGGAGGCAACAGGTTCTGACCATGGGGGTAGGTCAGCATCAGTGGAATTGAGTGCGACTTTGAGGGCGGCAAGCTTAGCCAACTTAGGGAGGGAAACTTTGGCTGCTGCCGCTTGAAACAGCATTAGAAAGTCTCCAAGCGCCTGGTGGACCTGGCGTAGGCAAAAGAAGGAAAGGTAGGATGTCCAGGGAATAAGTGGTTGCTTAGAAACCTCCAAAGCAACTGCCATAGGCAAAATATTATCAAACAATGCTGGGTGCTTAGACAGCGTGTCAACAAGCCAGCAGGATGCGGGACCAGTCAATTGATGCAGAGCATCAGTGATGCAACAACAAGAAGCCTCCAAAACTGGGAAACAAAAAATCAGGACTTCCCAAAGCCTGGGATAAAGCTTAAGTGAACTCAGCTGGGGGTGCAGGAATGGAAGTGTGAAAAAGGTAAGCGGGTCAATCAAGGCTCCAAATGCTTGTCAAAAATGGGAAGAAACCGGAAAGTAATTGCCATCCCCATTTTACTATAATCCACAACATGATTACAGTGTTAATGCTGATGGCAATCATAAACCAGATAGTTGTAGCTGGGTAGGAAATAATTTCCAAGGTTAATTGTACCAACCAAAAATAAATGAGCAAGCAAGGCGCAAAATAGGTTTCTAGATAATGTTAGAGTAAATTGGTAAGCTGCATTATTCAAAGAGAGGCAATGAGGATAAAATAAACAAATTGAAAATTGTTTGAGGAGCAGGAAACAAAATTTGGAGGACAGCTTAATCATCTTGGTGCCTCTGGAAGTATAACAGAAGACAGAGATAAAATTTTTCAAAATGCAAATGACTTGCAGGGTTAAATTAGAGGAAGAATCCAAAGACGTCACCATGCACAGAGCAGGTGGGGTTGCGCCCGTGGAGTCAATGGCAACCTTGATCATGACAAAGGCTAATTGATCAAAGACGGGGGCAAACAGCCCCAGATGAGCCATCATTTTTTGGGAAGACTTTCTTTTTATTTTTTTGCAAAATTAAGCTATCTAGAAACAAGTTTCTAGAGGGAAAATGGGGAGGTCTTAAGGGAGTTCAGGATGGGGCAGGAGGGGATTCCACGGCATCTGATTGGCTGGCAAGAATATTTTCAGCAGTTGGAGGTCCTTCATTGGAATTTGAGTCAATGGCATCATAATTCAAAAAATTACAGTGACCAGCAGGTAGAGCGCTGCTGTCCCCAAACAGCGTATAACATGTGATTTTCTTGTCATAATTATTTGGGGAAAAATAGGGCAGGTCCAGATTTTCCAGAGCTATTTGGGCAACCCCAGCTTTGATCTGTTTTTTGTCTATGACAGCATTCAAATTGTCTATTTCTTTCAAGGGTTTGGCTGCGGTCCTTTGCTGATTTTAGGTTTTACGTGGGCGCACTATCTGTTGTGGCTGGTGGCTGTCATGTATCAAGGCATCAAAGGGGAGCTGAATACATCCAGGTAACAGGTAACAAGGGCCCAGTAGAGGAATGGAGCTGAACAAGTTAGGTAAAGCAATCCAGCAGCTAAGGGGCATTAGGTACCAAGGTTGAGAATGACAACTTTGGCCAGACTGAAGATGGTCAGGATGACCATCCCAGCTCTACTGTGGTTGTAGGGCTGTGGGATAGGAGAAGCAGGGGAGTCATAGGGAATGCCAGCCATTCCAGGTTCTGGACCTGGCTGGTAGTCCATAGGGGTAGGTCTAGGGTGGTACTCTAGTATTTGGGTTTGACTTCTGCTCAAGTGGTGTGTAAATTGAAATCCTAATAAAGAAAACAAAACTGAAAGATTCATTCACTTTATTTGAGGTTGTCTGCACTTGATTTAAGTGGGGGAAAGTGGGTTTTATACCATTTGTCTGGTCTATCTTGGAATATACTACTTCTTAATCCTTGAGGGCTTTTGGAGTCCCAACTCTTGGGTACTGGCTTCTGGGAAGTAGTGGAAAGTGGCTTGGGAAGTGTGGATTAGAATTTGGGTGACTTGGTATGGGCAGGGGAACTCTGTTGGTAACTGGTGGATAATTGGTTGGCATCTTCAGCCTGAAATTCTACTTGGTTATTGACTGCAAGAATTTCTGAGTCTTGCAGCTTAACTGAGGTGCTGTTATTAACCAATTTATTGGTTGCATCTACAGCATCCTCAGTGGCTGCAAGATGGCTGACTAGCACATCTGTGCAATTGGATTGATTGGGGGTGGGGGAAACAGCAGTATGAGGTGCTGCAGATGCAGCAGCAGGAATCTGGAAATTTTCAGATCCTCTGGTTAAATTCTGCAGCAAATCTGATTGAGGGTGACATTGGATGCACCCAGCCCATTTAAGGGATTGGGGCTGGGAGCTCCAATGCTGCTGGGAGCCGCAAGCTGGCCCCAGGACAGGACCCAGCTTCAGGGCGCTTCAAACTGCCCAAATAGGCCAGGGCAGTTTGAAGCAGCCTTTGCCTGCCCTGGTGGGTGGTTGGGGGTTCAAATCCCCCAGAAGGCTTTCTCAGCTGCCCTCGCTTTTGCTTGGCGGCCAAGAGCAGGGGTTTGAACCCCGTTCTGGAATTCAAATTTGAGGCCCTGACACTATTCCTTCCATTTGGTTTTCTACCATAACACCTGATCCAACACCAACTAATAAATCTGAAGACTTCATTTGGTATTGTTTTGGTCTACACTGCTGCCATTCTCTGTATGTCAAAACTGCCTGGTTCCTTCTATTATCCACCCCAGGCATCATGATTGATCATGGGCTATACCAGTATTTACTACTTTTTAAATCATTTTACTCTCTTTTTAGGAGACTCAGATTGATAGGACATTATTACATGTGATGATTGAAATTTCAGTAGGAACCACTATATTCAAATTCACCTTGGGAGCTCTCCTTCATTTCATTGAGGAAAATTTACAAATGAGTGCACCCTGACATTTTGATTGAACCCAGTTTGCTTTAGATAATAATAGTAAAATATTACTTAAAGAAATGATAAATATCTATTTTGATTTAAAGGAATAATTTGCATACTTATTATTGTGACCTGCTCCTAGATCCATGAAACAAATCAGTGTGAATTGTGATGTGACTTGAAGATGACAAAAGGGCTTATGAATAACTGCTAAAGTCACAAAGCAGATTGTGACAGGTGAAGCTTGGTCATAGCATAAATCCTGGTAGATTTAGTGCCTGTATCCACTCTAGAAATGGACCAACACATATTACAGTAGTTTCAAACTCTATGGCAACAACCAAAAATACCTCATATTTAAAAGAAATGATTTCAGATTTGAACAAAATCCAACTATCAGGTTAAAATATACACTCTGTTAACAGGGATTTTTGGCGTTAATGGGCAAAATGGGTCAACACAGCAACAAAGTGCTCACACGCCAAACAAAACTATTCAAAATAAAAATCAAAATACACTGATTCACAAAAGAAATGGTGTGAGTCAACCTTTGGTGTACACATGTTTACTATGTAAATCAGTGACAAAATACACTCACATGTGGTGAGTCAAACTCAAACCAAAAATGAAACACAATAGCAACTCAACATGTAAACAAAACCACTCAATTGTTGTGTGCAATGGATTGTAATCAAGAATGATACCAATGTATCTAAAATAAGGCACATGGTCTGAAACATAAATTTTAAAAACTTTGTGCTGGGTGTTTAAATATGGCGTAAAATCTGGGAAAAGGGTGAAAATTATTCTGGGTATTCTAAAACAGGCGTTTTAAACCCACAAAGAACAAATTAAGAAATAAAAACCTATACTTGGGATATTGGGTGGGGAAAACTCTAATTAAATATCCATATTCATATAAAAGCAAAAATTAAAACCAGGGAGTCACTTAATTGGAATTTATTTAGTATTTTATTAAATTTTAAAATGAGAGGAATACAACAACAGAGTATCAATGCACCTGTTGTGCGCCACAGTTGCAGTTGCCCCCGCGGGTCAAAGAACAGAGTTAGTGCAACGCAAGTGCCTACTCAAGAAGAAGACAGGAGAGGAGCGTTCAATAGTGAGGTTGCACTGATACAGCCAGTTCAAGGAGCACAAGCTGCTAGGGTGAAGAGCATAAACCCTTGAGTCCCCAAGCTGACCCAGAAGCCCACCAAGGTTACCTTCACCAAGAAAGTTAGAAACAAGGAGGTAGAACTTATTTTGTTTGTGTTTGACCCTGCCTACCGCCATGAGTTGGTCCCGTCAGCCATGATGGAAAAGGTTAAGTCTGTGCTTGACACCCCATATGAGTCCTAAATTAGTGATAGCAATCAGCAAGACAATAATAGACCTGAGCTTTACATAACCAAAGAGGAGCAGTTGGTGTTTGTTGTGAATTGGCCTTGGGGACGTCTTTGGGTTGAACATCTGTGTTGCTGGATTATAGAGTATAGTTTTAAGGCCTAAACATGTATTGATACAAGTATTAAAGACTCTGAAGTATTTACCTTTAAATATAAGGTAACAACTAAGTAGAGTTTAAAAGCAAATAGGTAAAAGTATCTTTTATTGGGAGAAAGAAGGAAATTTATATACTATGATGGCTGCATGATGGCTGCGGAGGTGTTATTAGCACCTGCACCATTGTTTGGAATATTACACAATATTTTAAGATCCACCAGGCTCTTGCAGCCGTGTTCCTTCCTTTTAGGGTTGATACGGACAATCTAACAGGGAAGAGTGAGTGCACATTACTCCAGAGTGGACTGCAGTTGTAGCTACCCATTACAGCATTGTCTTCTAATTCCTAAACCTGATCCACCAGGATGTAATAAAGCGGCTGGAATGACTTGAAATCCAAGTTACAATTGGGAATGCAAATCTGTCAGATCCAACAGATTTGAGTGCACAACTAGAATATTCTTGACCATCAGGATTAATTACAATGATAATCTTGACCATTCTAATATGCATACTAATTTACAACAGTGTTAAAGAAGGTCAAAGCCTTCTACAACAAGGTTCCCATGCCTTGTGTGCCAGTCTCTGATCAGGATCTTAGTTTAACTGAACCCATCAAGGCCGCCCAGAAGCAAAATTCCTGACATCAAGTGCATCTGTAAAGACCCAACAATTGGGGGAGTATTTTAGCAAAATAGGGGACCAAGTTTGCAACTTGGAAGCCTGTGAGCGCCGTCACAATTGGATAGACTGTCATCATCCATCAAAAGACCTTGGCGTGCACGTTATAGCATCCAAAATTACTGGCAAAATACATGAGTATGCAGTATATACAGGTGTATATGGCTACAGATTGGGTGGAGTGAGGTGATACCAGTGTGGGCCTGGAGTAACAATTGGAGGAGTTTAGCTGCACCGGCTCCTTGTAGAAATACTTGCCATGTGGTTTGTTGAATGGCCCAGGCTGGTGATTATATTGGTGGCCTCCAATCCCTAGGCAGGCTGTGAGGACAGCTGAGAAGATTAGATGATTTATCTTCTGATCCTGGAGAAGGGAAGACAAAGCTTAGTGTCTTGTTTTTAAATTCTGGTAGGTAAAGTTTAGATTGTTTTATGTGATACTATTGAGGGGTGATTTCACTCAATGATAGCACAAACTATCATCAAGTGATTTGGCTTTATTATATACTATCATCCTTGTGGGGTATGAATAGTTCAAAACATTAGACAGGGAACCCCAAACACTTGGTGTTGTCTTGAATCTCCTTTTGGGAGTGGGATGTGGATGATTTGGCAAGCAATGAATTTTTAATCTTGGCGTTGCATGGCTTTGGAGCTTCTTCAGGCACTTTCATGCATTCATATTCAACTTCTGCAGTTGATGCATTAATTGTCATGCTGGGCAGCTTGTCAACCCCCTCCAAATTTAGTAGGTCCAAAATTCAAGCAGCAGTTCCCCCCATTTTTGGGGTTGGGGAAATTGCCTTTTGGGGATTCCCAATTGGGCAATTTCCCCATCCAGAAGCTGGCTGGCTGGGCGGTCCACGGCCAGGGTATAAAACCTGTTTTTGCCAAAATTTAATTTTTTAAATTTTGTTTCTTTTGCTGGGTGTTTTGCAGCAGTTTCCCCAATCAGGGGGAACTGCTGTATTTTTTATCTTGTTCTTGGAGCCTGATTGTGTCCAAAAGATTATCTTGACAAAGGGTGTTGTCAGGAATATTCCTGACATGCTTGGGGATCTCTGTCAGATTACGCCTGGATATTTATCCAAAGATTTACTGAAAACCCCAATAAAGCTCCCCACACTATTATTTGCTGAATTAATTTGAAGATGTCACCACTTAACCCACCCAAGAGAAACCTCTGATTAATATAATGTGCAAGAGCAGCCAGGAGCAGTGGTAATTGCATCTAAGACAGATTCCTCAATTTCAGTTGAGTCAGTTTTTTCTTTGATTTTATCCATTTGAATTTGTCCAGATTTGACTGCCTCAAGAAATGCATCCATATTCCCTCATATCATTGGTTGATTTGTTTTGACATTAAACTTCCCACCCAAATTCCATACCCTCTCTTTAAATGAATGCAATAGTTGTAAAAGACTGTGCTTCATCATTCTCTACTCTAATAAAGTTCAAAATTTGTTATTTTAATCCTGCCATTTAGTTTTTCTGTTGCTTTTGGTGTTCAGTTGACTCTTTACCCCTCTTTGGCCTCCCAGGGTTTGTTGGCAATGACCTTTTGGTTGTTTCTGAAACCACAATTTTTATTATGGTTGAGAGCTTGGTTTTATTTCCTCTTAACCTGCTTCCCATTTTCACAGTAGCCCAGCTAATGCCTTCCTAGGCATCAGGAAGGAACAGTTTATTTGTGACAGAAATCACTGGATAATATGAAGCAGTTTCTAAGTGATGGGGAATTATTACCCAAATCCACATAGAATTGATGATTAACCACCAACGCGGCTTCAGATATTTTTTTGTGAAATTTCCAATTGTAACTCTATGATTAAGTAGAACAATTAGTCCTAACCAGAGTATTCCAAGATAAATGACCTGGGAAAGCATCAATGCATCTTCAGCATAAAATTCTGGGCATTGGGAATTGACACAATTTTCATTTCCAAGAATGGGAGAAGGTGCTGCAAAATTGGCTGGAATGAAATTGACATTGGGAGGCATCAACAACAAAGTTCCAGTTGCAGGGCCCCATCTTCCAGAAATGATTTGGTTCAGAATCAGATTGTACAGAATATACTGCAACAACCCAATCACAGGATGTATTTTTAAAATTAAAAATTAGAACTTGAGATAAATGATTTTTATTGAGTAAATTTAGGAGGACTCAACTCTTAGAGTTGAAACAGGGAAAAGTATTCAATATGTATCAGAAAAATTGACTAAGCAATACCACCTGAGTCTTGACCTCCTATTTCTTCCACATTGTCAAGTAAGTATCTGGTCCAGGTTGCAAAGAACCCTTGTGTGACTAGTTTCTGACAACCATGCTGATTAACAAGCTCATATCAGGTGACCCTCATATTATGTCAATTTATCAACATCAGTTTGAAAGGGGGAGCTGGTTTCAGCTGGCAGACTGAAGCAGCCATGACCCATTTTTGATCAACCGTTTGGTTTAAATCCGTTAACTTGGTCAATTTTGATACAGGTTTTCCAGCCTTCTGATCCTTCTTACTTGGACGGACAATACCCAGGATTATGGAATCTACTGTGACATTATTCTGTCCTTGAACTTGAGCATAACAGGCAGAGACAATGCCAGATGCCTTACCACATGATTGATGTAGTTGGCATAAAACCTGGAAGGGAAAAAGGGGACCAGGACCTAGTATATTACACCATCAATCATTTCTAAAAAAAGGGTAAGAATTTAAGGATTTTTATTATTTTTTATTTTAGATTTCCTTCTTTAGTGTCCTCCTTGCCGGCAGCTTCTGCAGGATTAGCCATCCTTGAAGCAACCAGCTGTGCAGGCAATTTGATATCCTCTGTTCTGACATGCTTAGCAGGTTTGAGATGTTCATTCATCTCAGGGTCATTGACCCAGATAGACGGCGCGGAGAGGGAAGACATCTTGAATTTTAAGCCCTCTACAACTGTCTTCTGAACATTAAGAAGACACTCAATGGTCTTCTCAGTGGTGTTGGGCATCTTAGCCATGAGCGCCTTTGCAAACACCTTGTTGATTTTTTTGCCTGTTAAGACAGTCAACTTGACTTTTTCTTTGATATTGTGGTCAATTTCCTCAATCTCAACAATCGCCAAGTTGAGATCCTTCAAAAGCTTCTCCAATTCTCTCATATGATTTTTTTACTAAATTTTGCATGTTTTATAGCTTTTACCCCAATAAACGTTGGTTTTTCTGATATTATTGCCTCTTTGTTTACCCTTGCTTGTTTTCTCATTCACTACAATATCCCATCTTTTTACCCATTGTGTATATGTTTTACAATTATCTCAATATACATTTTTTGCTTTGTTTTTTTGCATTACTTCCATAATTGCCTTATTATTTTTAGCACCCAAACACAGCCCCTTGTGAAAATATTAACAACAATTTGGTGATCAGCTAAGTTTAAGTCAGAAAGCAATATGTTTATTTTGTTTATAGAAGTTGTTGCTAATCCAAATTCAAAACCTTAATGATAAATTTTAAACCAATCAGGAGCCAAGTGAGAAAGTGATTGTTGTGACATAAAGGGTCATTCAATAATTCTTTGATGATGTGCACTAATTAATCTGATAGGCTGGTTGTTTTGCCATTGTGGGCCATTGCCACAGTGGAAAGTTGTTGGTGGACTAGTGCTAACCTAGCAGCTGATTGGGCACTAGTCCATCAACAACTTGCCATAGCAACAATGGCGTACAATGGCAAAACATCCAGCCAATCATATTAATTAGTGCACATCATCAAAGAATTATTGAATGACCCTTTATGTCACAACAATCACTTTCTCACTTGGTTCCTGATTGGTTTAAAGTTTATCATTAAGGTTTTGAATTTGGATTAGCAACAACTTCTATAAACAAAATAAATATATAATTTTCTACTTTAAATTTAGCTGATCACCAAATTGTTGCTAATATTTTCACAGGGGCTATATAAAGAGCTTAAAATAACTGTTTTCTGGATCTAGATACATGGCAAGGTAGACATGAATTACATATATAAACTGAGCATAAAGAGTTTGAAATCAACTAAAAACAAATAGAAAAAAAACAATTGAACTTATGGATAAAAACTAATATAAATAAAAACTGTTTGGCGGCAAGGAGTTTATTAGGGACAAGGAAAGTGATATCTATTAGGCAGAATAGCGGGGAAGAGAAGGTGACAAGGTGGTGACAGGAATATAACCAATTAGATTTATTGTGATGGCCACTATATACTGCTTGTTGTATTCCTTGTCTACCATTGGCTGGACTGGTTTGTAGACAGCTGTGGCGCAGGATGAAAGGTGTTTGTTCTTCTGTGATTGGTTGCCCATATTTGCATGAAAAACCATTTGCGCAAACAAGTCAGTCATCATTTGGCAACCAAAGAGAGAATCATGTTCCAGGACTCCAAGATAAAGGTCATTGAACACCTAGAGGCAGCGCTGCCAGACTGTGTCTCCAATATTGAAGAATACTACATCATCCAGATGGATGTCTGCGTGGATGTCTGGGTAGACTGAGGCCTGGTGCCTGCATCCTTGGATTGGCTTGAGAGCAGTGGAGCTATCCTCCATCTGGTGGCTCAAGAAAACCTAATAGGTGGAATTTAATCTATCCCAGGAGTCCATAAATTCACCAAGGGTATGGCTATACCCATAGCTATTAGTGTAATTGGAGTTTGTATAATAATAGACAAAATCCTTGGCCAAAATAGCCAGGAATGTACCAATGAACGTACCCCTCTTGACCTTCTTCCTTCTATTTTTATTGGTGGCTTTTCCTTGCTTGCCAAAATTGTCAAAAGCAATTGATAACTTGTTTTGCAATATGAACATGATGTCATTGGACAAACTTTTCAGGCATTGAACCAGGGTGGATTTGATGGCAGGATTGTATGGGGAGTCCTCACTGCCATCCCATTGGTTGCCGGCAACATTGGACAACTCTCTGATTGAAGCCACTTTCCCGTGCATCCAGAGCTGTACCATGCGCTCAGAAACCTAAATGCCATGGTGCACAAGCTGCTTCTGTACCTGGGTCAGTGGAAGATTAGGGTCCTTCTACAAGAGATCAAGCATGATTTGGTATAGCTTATTGATATGGGACTCTGGGGCCTTCTTTGGCTTCTTGGCTATCCCAATAAGGTTCCCCTTGTTCATCAGGTTGTTGAATTCTCACATTATAGTGGCTTGGGTAAACTTCAATTGGTTGGCAATCTGATCCCAGGTCAGGTCATGCTGATTGAGTGCCACTATTTCTTGGAGAATTTGGGCAGTAATGATTTGGCGCTTGGTGCACTGGGCTACAGGAGCTGTAGCCTGATTGGCTGTAGGGGGCAGGTTGGGTGTTGGAAGGCAATTGTTCCAAACCAGGGTTACTGTTCTGATTGGCTTGTTGGTTGGCAGCTTGTGTGGGGGTGGGTAAGGGGGCGGGGGCAGAGCTGGACACTAGGTGACTCTCAAACAAGTCAAAATCATAGGGGTCAGGGATCAAGTACAGCTCAGCTTCCTTGTTACTACATCAAAAAATTGGGTGTAAACAGGTGCCTCCATGTTCTGAGCCTTGCCTCCATTGAAGCTGACTTGGCTGCTGTTGGCTTGACTGCTGGTGCTGTCAAGATTTTGCTAGTAAAAACCATTGTAAAAAAACCTAGGGTAAAATCACTAAAAGTAGATGTTTAAATTTTTTGACTTTATTCTTATTGGAATTACAAGTCCATATTTGGAAAGTTCTCAAAATCATTATACACAAATAAGGAGCCATGAAAATGAATAAAATGCCTCTGTTCCTAAATTGAATAGCTGTTGATTGGCTTTTAAACTGTTAATTTTCTATTTTAGGCTTCTCATAATACACATCTTGTGTGACTTCATTTTGTTTTGTGTTTGTGAAATCTTGTTTTTAGGTTGCTCTATTCTTGCTTCATTGTAGTCCTTCTGTTGGTGCCTTGTATGAAGCCAGATTGGATTAAAATATATTCTGGAGCAGCATCCATCCATTTCACTTGATGTACCAGTCCATTTTATTTGTGGTTTGAACTACACTATTTGATGTTTGATATAATTTTATATAATGTGTTAGTGATATTTTGTTTATTGTTTGACATTTTGCCTGTTCACCAAACATACTTAAATTATTGATTCCTGAATTCTGCCTGACTTAGGGTTCACTTAATTCTGAGTTCATTTTGTTTAAATCTGAAGTATTTTTGGTAGTTGCCATAGCTTTTAAAACCACTGTAAGGGAAATCATCTGGGGCTGACTCAAATTTGCATCTAAAAGAGAGCTGGAGTTATGAAGAAATAATGGATACCAGAAAGCTAAAGTTGACTAGTCATGATGATTCTATCCAATTTTTTTGTACAGGTATTTAGGGGTGGTGGGGTTCCTGTCCACCAGTCCCCAAAGTGTGTCCTGGATTGTAGCCAGTGGCCGGCTGGAAGGGTTTGTCATTCTCTAGTAAGGGAAAATGTATCTCAGAAATATGTATAGGGGTCAAAATGGGCTTTTATTTACTCTCAGAAGAAAGATCCCCTTAGAAACCTTCTGGTATATGGCCCAGTAGGTCATGTAAACAATATGGATTTGCCAATACTTGGATTCCTCCAGAAAATATCTTGGACTCCTTGTACTTGGTCTTAAACTCCTGCACCTTAGTCTTGGACGTCTGCTCCTTAGACTTGGATGCCTGCTCCTTAAACTTGGACTCTGACACCTTAAACTTGGACTCCAGCGCCGCGCTTAGGATCCAGCTTATTATTCTTGGGCTCCTGCTCTGTTATCTTGGGTTGTATCAGTCCAATCAAGCTCCTGCTGGTGATCAAAAGGCTTCCAAAACCTCTTGGCAGAAACTCAGAAGGCCTCAAAAAGATCCCGACAAAGACCCAGAAAGACCTCCAAAAGACCTTCAAAAGACCCTGTAATTTTCCATCCAGCCACCTTTTTATAGTGTCATTTTCCCAACAGTTCCGCCTTCAAAATGGCTTTCTTCAGAAGCTTAAACCATTGCTGCTCACTTTTTCCTATAATAGCTTAAGCTTACATACTTACTTTCTCAAAAGCTTAAAGTAATAATTCACTATTTCCTTGCTTATACTTTAAGCTTTTGGCTTCCAACCAATCATTTTCATCAAGAAACCTGCCAGAACTCAACCAATTAATACAGAGCGCAGAAATAGACCATTTATGATGTTCTATTGGGATCCAACTATGAAAATAATTTCCACAGCTCAAACCGCTCAAATCAACAACTCTTTGCGCACTAAAGCATTAACCGGTCCATTATTCCAGCGCCATTTCTCCCTGCATTCAACCTAAACCCATTTAAATAGTATAATACTATTTAAACTGTTCTTTCTGGACCTATTCAACGTTTTCCCCATATATTTACAAATATTTTAAAATCCAAGGAAAATGTCCCACCAAAACAACTTTGTATCCAGCTCTCATAGCAACATACCTTCATCTATCCTAGGAACTTAATAAATAAATATCTTACCCACACTTCTATCCACATTCCTTCTTGATTTTAATAATAAACCAAAGCAAAAAATTCCGCATCTTCCCACTTTGGCAAATCAATTTGGCAAAATCCTGGCTCATTTCTCTGGACCACCAGTTCTTCATCATCATCTTCTGATCCTTCAGCCAGCTCCTGTATCATGATAAGCTAATCCTGCATCATGATCTTCAACCACATCTTCCAGCTCTTCAGCTTAACTAGCAATCAGTTCATCTCAGTCAACAAACAGCCTATTCCAGGCTCCAAACAGCTCATTCCAGTCTTCAAACAGCTTATCAGTCCTCTGGCTACTCCTTTATCATGACCAGCTACTTCTTCATCATGATCTTTGAGCCCTTCAAATTATCATCACTAGGAACCACCTTGGTTACACCTGCACAATGAACCATTTTGGTTCCAAACTTCAATATGAACCAACAGTCCCTCACCTAGTCTTCACTGTGATCAAACAGTCCTTCTTACTAGTCTTCTCTGCTGATTCCGTGAACCACCTTGGTTCTTTATCTCAGTCCCCATTACCAGAACTGGTAGACTCAGGCATGAGTCTACATTGAACTGTTGTTTGACTGGGCCCTTGCAAGTGGCAATCCACTTAGGCCATCCAACCATAGATCAATGTCTATGAATTGTTTTTACTCACCCAGGTGATTAAGTCTGGGCTTTCAGTCACAGAGTAGTCAGCTTCACTTCCCAGAGGCCTGATCACACCAAGTTCTGCAGCTTGCTTCCTCAAGCAAGCTGCCTTGGTTACACCTCTGAGCAAATCTATGCCCTCTAATGCTCACTTTGAGTTTCCCCAAAGCTCCCATAGGGGCATAAACAAGGACACCCTACCAGTCTGTTAGGTAGGGTGCTTGCTCACAGACCTCCTGTAAGCGTATTAGGGTACGTAGAGCCCTCAGAGCTCTTCCCCTCCCTGGCAGCCCGCGTTACCTGCCAGGGGTCCAAAACCTACTACCCCCAGACAGACAAAGTTCCCTGCTTGCTGTTTCAGTCTTCACCCTTCCGCAGCCACAGTTCCCTGCAAGGTGAAGCACTATAGCCCAAAGCAGCCAATTCCTTCTACGGGGTGGAGGCAACATCTGCCTCTGGTAGTCCTATGTTATCTACCAGCCAGGCCTTACTTACCCTCATAGTCCATGTTACCTACTAGGCTCACTCTACTTACCCATAGTAGCCCTATGTTACCTACTAGCTTACAGCGTCACCAGCTAACCACACATTGTCACTCTTCAGCATATTGTCTTTATTTGAAGCCAAATCAACCCTTGCCTGCAAAACAGCACACATGTGGATCACTACAGGTACTCTGTCCTGGCTGTTCCTGAAACTATTACAGTCCCCTATAAGTTGCAATCAGGAAAGACTACAACTACCGCTAAGCCTTTGCCTGAAGCCAAAGAAGTTGTCTCTTGCCCTTACCTCACTCAGGCTAAGAGGTCCCCTGTGCTAGTGGAGTCGTCAGAAGAAGCTGCTGAGGTTGCTGACGCTGCCTTCAAGAATGTATCTGTTTTGCTCCCTCTCCAAACTGTTTATAAGGAGTTCCCAGGATTAAGATGCATGATTGAGAAGTGGGATAAGGAGCTAGCAGAGGCTCAAGATATCTTGGCTGTCCTTCCACCCTTTGGTTGCACTACCACTTGAGTATGGATATACATTCAAAAAGTGAAGATCAAGGCCGTTTTAGACACTGGCTTGCCAGTCAACGTTGTCTCCTCCAAGCTTGTGAAGAAACTCAAACTTGCCCCTGACCTTAATTATCACCAGTTGTATGGCACAGCTGGACTGTCTATGACCCGCGCCATAGGGGCGTACTCTGCTCTACCTATGCAGTTTGGCAAGCTTCTCCTAGCTGCGCCAGCAGCTGTCTTGGAAAACGAGAGTTACAATTTCTTAGTTGGCACTCAATTCCTTAGGGAATATAATGGGATAATCAACTTGAAAGATGGTTACCTCTCTATTCTGTGATACAAAGTCCCTCTGATTTTTGAAGAGCCAGTTAAAGTTCCCAGGAAATGTCTCAAGACATTTGCCTTGGAATATCCCACTGGGGCTTTCAACCTCAAATATTGCACCCACTCTTCAAACATGAAATGTCCACCCATGGCTTGTCCTGCGTCTGAGGGGATCCCTCATCTAGCCATGTCTGCTGTCACCATCCCCCCTGGCTCCCAGGCTATCCTAGACTTCCAGATATCCTATTAACTACCTGAACAAACCTTCTTGGAGGTTTACTCTCTCCCCTCATTAGGGCGCAAAAAACCTTATCTCTGTACTGGAATCCTAGATGTCTCCCATAAGGACCCTGTTCAATTATTGGTAGCCAATCTGACTGCTTTCCCCATGACCGTGTCTAGGGGGCAGGTCATTGGATATGACAAGTTGTTGAGAGCTCCTGATGTCCTGTCTCTTCATCCCTGTGGCACATTCCAAGATTTTAACCTACCTGAGGATGAGCCCCAAGTCCTATCTTTGTTCACTGTGCAAGACTTTCCACAGCTGTCCCTGGTTCAACAGAAAGAGGTGCTAGACTTGCTAGACCAATTTTCTGACATCTTTGCTAAGGACAGTACCAACTATAGGTTAGCCAAAGGTGTTATCCATCAGATTGACACTGACAAGGCTCCTCCCTTCTGTGCTAAACCATATTGCCGAAGCCATGTAGAGGACGCCCAGGTATCTAAAGAGCTCAAACAGCTGTTGGACGCTGGGCTTCTGGCACCTTCCCAAAGTCCTTAGGCATCCCCCTACTCATTTTAAAGATGAAAGATGGAGATCATTGTATTGTGATGGACTACTGCCAATTGAACTCTTTGACCAAGAAGGACTCATACCCCTTGCCATGTATCAATGATGCTCTCTGACGCCTTTGAGGCTCTAAGTTTTTCTCTGCAACAAATCTGGCATCTGGATACTGGCAAGTTGATCTGTTGCCCAAGGATCACCAAAAAACTGCACTTATTACATCTGAAGGGCTTTTTGAGCCTACTTGCATGCCGCAGGGACTCTGTAACGCCCCAGCCACCTTCCAAAGGGCCATGGACTCCATCCTCCGCAACTTGAAGTTGTTGTGTGTCCTAGTACAATTGGAGGACATAACAGTTTTCAGTGCTACCTTCACCAACCACCTGGCTCATCTCAAAGAGGTGTTGATAAAGATTTGAGAAGCTGGCCTCAAGCTAAAACCTTCCAAGTGTCCCTTATTCAAAGAGCATCTTGAATTCTTGGGCCATGAAGTAAACCAGACAGGGATTCACCCAATGACTAAGAAGGTTGAGTCAATTGACAAAATGCAACTGCCCATGTGGTGATCCACATGTGTGCTGTTTTGCAGGCAAGGGTTGATTTGGCTTCAAATAAAGATGTTATGCTGAAGAATAGCAATGTGTGGTTAGCTGGTAATTCTGTAAACTAGTAGGTAACATAGGGCTGCTAGGGTTAAGTAGGGTGAGCCTAGTAGGTAACATGGTCTACTAGGGTAAATGAGGCCTGCCTGGTAGGTAACATAGGACTACCAGGGGCAGATGTTGCCTCCACCCAGCAGAAGGAATTGGCTGCTTGGGGCTATAGTACTTCACCCTGCAGGAAACTGTGGCTGCAGACGGATGAAGACTGAAATAGCAAGCAGGGAACTTTGTCTGTCTGGGGGGCAGTAGGTTTTGGACCCCTGGCAGGTAACGCAGGCTGCCAGGGAGGGGAAGAGCTTTGAGAGCTCTACATATCCTGATACACTTGCAGGAAGTCTGTGAGCAAGCATCCTACCTAACAAACTGGTAGGGTGCACTTGTCTATGCCCCTATGGGAGCTTTGGGGGAACCCAAGGTGAGCATTGGAGGGTATAGACTTGCTCAGAGGTGTCATCAAGGCGGCTTGCTTGGGGAAGCAAGCTGCAGAACTTGGTGTGATCAGGCCTCTGAGAAGTGGAGCTGATTACTCTACGACTGAAAGCCCAGACTTAATCACCTGGGTGAGTAAAGACAACTATAGACATTGATATATGGTTGAATGGCCTAAGTGGATTGCCACTTGCAAGGACCCAGTCAAACGCCAGTTCAATGTAGACTCATGCCTGGGTCTACAAGTTCTGGTAATGGGGACTGAGATAAAGAACCAAGGTGGTTCACGGAAATAACAGAGAAAACTAGTAGGAGGGACTGTTTGGTCACAGTGAAGGCTAGTTGATGGACTGTTAATTCATATTGAATTATGGGAACCATTATGGTTCAGTATGTAGAAGGAACAAAGGAGGTTCTTAGTGAGGATTGGTGGAGGAACTGGTTGAGGATAAGTTGAAGGACAAGAAGATTATGATGCAGAACTAGCTGAACATAAAGAAGGATGGCCAAAGGACCAGAAGTTGGTGCTGAATAATTGAAGAGCTGAGAGGATGAACTAGCCAGACTAGATGCAGAGGCTGGAAGAGCTGATTTTAGTGGTTCTTGGGAGGAAAATAGAACTAAAGAAGCAGTTAAAAACAATTAAAAACTGCCTGATTGTGATTAAAAAAGATTGAAAATCATATAATAGAAAAGAAAGAGGAGTAAAAATAACATATAGTTTGTTAGAACTATAGGTTATTTTAAAAAGAAGGATTCAAAAGGAAATGGGCCAGAAAGAAACTGGAAGAAGAACAGAGAAACTATGAAGGCAAAAGAGCAAATTTTGCTCTGAACAACTAGGAGAGGGGAAAGAACAAACAGCAAACAGGTTCAAAGTTGCAAAACGTTGAGAGAAACACAGAGAAACTTTGAAAAATTGAAGGTTCAAAATTTGCCTAAGTAAAACATATGTGGAAGCGCTTGAGATTTGCCAGGGAAACGTGACAGGAATTACGGCAAAACCGTTTGAAACGCAGAGCAGTTATTTAACCAGAGCAAGACAGGCTCAGGTTCAAACCAGGGTCAAGGACAGGTCATCTGGGGGAATTGTTTTGGCAAAAACGTTGAATCAAGGCGTGTGATTGGCTGCAAACTGGAGTCTATTTGATCAGTGCTTTAAGGGCTTTAACTTAAGAGTTAAAGCCTAAAAAATGAGGGGCAGAAGCAGAAAATGCAGGGCTTTAATTGGCTGAAGTAAGTTTAAAGGTTTAATATATTATAGAAGAAGAAAAACAAGATAGTTTAAGCTTTGAAGAACCAGAGTTCTAAGAGATGTTTTTGGTCTGAAACAAGGGGCTATAAAAGGGGGAGCTATCTGAGACTCTTCCGGGACTGGATCAAGTGGATTATAAAGGCCACAGAAGCTAAAGAAGAAGCCAAAGACCAAGAATAGGAGGCCAGAGCTGGTACAGACCGCAGGAGCCCAATATTAGAACACAGGATCCCACAACTAAGGTGCAGGAGCCCAAGACCAAAGCGCAGGAGCCAAAAACCAAGTACAAGGAGTCCAAGAGATTGTTGAAGGACTCCAAGTATTGGCACAAACCCCTTATTATTCCCTATCCCGAGGCTATATATCAGAAGGTTTCTAAGGGGATCTTCCTTCTGACTGTGTATAAAGTGCCTATTACAACCCCTATCCAAATTTCCTGTGAAAAAAAAGGATATAAGTCCTATGAGTCAATTACCCCACATTTTCTATCCTAGCCCAGGGGACAAGGAATCCTATATCCTAGGGTGCAGAAAGTTTACCTCTAGTAAGTCTGCCCAGGAGGAGTGAGAGAAAGTGACTAGGCATCTGGAAATGACAAATATAGGAAGAGAGTTTATTGGGGGAGAGTTTGCAAGACTATTACAGGATTGGTATTGGCCTACAGAAAGACTGGCGCCTGCTGAAGTACAAGTGTATGATGGAGACGCTTGTCTAGTAATTGGGAAAGTACTGGAGGAGTTTGCTCTTATGCAGGCCAAGTATAAGCTCCTAACCAATCATTCACCACTATTATAGAATGACGACTCCTCTAAGCCGGTCCCTGGCTACAGCCCAGGACACAATTTGGGGACTGGTGACCAGGAACCCCACAGCCCACCAACCTGCAAGATGTAATTATCTTTCTAGGGATGATGGGCTACTACAGAAAGTTTATCCCTGAATTTTCCAATACTAGTGAACCTCTAGTCCAGCTGTTACATAATGTTCTCTTTGAATGGACCGCCAGTCAACAGCAAGCCTTTGAAACCCTTAAGCAAAAAATCAAAGAAGCACCAATCCTAGTGTATCCCAACTATGATAAGGAGTTTATCTTATACACTGATGCTAGCAATCTTGCTATTGGAGCTATTCTGGCCCAACTAGATGATGAGGGTATAGACCATCCTGTGGTTTACACTTCCTGCATGCTAAACATGCATGAGAAGAATTATAGTGTCACAGAGAAGGAGTGTCTTGTCGTGTTGCATGCAGTCAAACAGTTTTGCCACTATGTGTATGGTACCCATTTCACAGTTGTCACTGACCACGCTTTGATTAAATGGTTACAACAACTTAAGGAGCCAGAAGGACAAGTAGCTATATGGGCCCTCCACCTGCAAGGTTACGACTTCACTGTTCTCCATTGCCCTTGGATTCAACATCAGAACATTGATGGGCTATCCAGAATGCCCATTATTGCTTTACATTTGCAGAGGCTGACCAGTTGTACAAACTAATTGGATACCCTTATTCTTGTTAGAGCAAAACAGAAGAGGTCCAACTGGCTTTGTCCAAGCTATCTGAAGATACCCTCATATGCAATAATCAACTCTTCAAAAAGGTATGAGATCAGTATCTGCCCTATGTACAGCCCAGTCTTTGCCTCTTGTTGGTGTTGCAAGCTCATAAAGAGACTGGGCATGGAAGCATCACTAAGACTTTTGACTGGCTTCAGAAGATTTAATTCTGGGAAAACCTTTGCCTGCTAATCCCAGATGTCATAGCTAGTTGCCACAACTGCCAGCTGCAGAGGCCTTGAGCTGTTGCCCATAAGTTCAAATTATTTCCCCCTCAACATGCTTTTCATACTGTCAGCATAGACACAGTAGGTCCTCTCCCCCGCTCAAGTTCTGGGTGTTGCTTTATCCTGATTGCTGTTGATCACTTCAGCAAGTGGGTAGAGGCTCACCCTAGAAAGGACATCACATCTAAGACAACTGCTGTCTTCCTGTTACAAGATGTTTTCTACTGCCATGGCTGTCCTCAAGTATTGCTCTCAGATAATGGGACTAACTTCAATGCCAAGCTGGTAACCTCTGTTGTCAAAGCTTTGGGGTCCCATCAGTCCTTCTCTGCCCCCTAAAACCCTTCTACCAATGGGGCCGTCAAGCGTGCAAATTCAACACTGGTCTCCATCATGTGAAAGCTCACCCACTCTGACGCTGCTAATTGGGACCTATACTTACCTGCTGCTCTCTTTGTGTATTGCCTTAGGAAACATTGTGTCACTGGGTACTCCCCCTTTGCTATGCTGTATGGGCAAGAGGCTACTACCCCATTGCTCTTGGGGGCCCCCTGCTTTCCTCTGATAAGGCCATGGATCCTGACAACCACATCAAGGACCTAGTCAACCGCATAATCAATATACAGGCCACTGCCTACACTTCTGCATACAAAACTAAGATGCTTGAACTTTCTCCCAATAATGCTGGACGCTCTCCCTTGCCTGAATTTGATGTTGGCAACCATGTTCTTTATTACCAACATAGATTAGGTGGGCGTGCACATAAGCTGGACACTCTGTGGATTGGCCCTTTGTAAGTGACCTTCAAACAAGGGTCCAATACACTGTGAAGCTCTTCTCCAGTGGCCGTCCTTTTGCTTGAGTGCATGCCAAGTTCTCTGCAAGTACCACCCCCTAAGGCCAATCTAGGGGAGGGCAATGTTGTGAATGCTACTATTCACCATGTGTCAATTTTGCCTTTGGTGGGCCATTTTGAAGACAAATCTCTCGCTTTTGCTTTTGCCTCTCAAAATGAGTTGATGACTGAATCAGGAAATACAATTGTTTGGTTTCTTGATCCTGCGCAACTCACTTGCCCCACTCATGCTGGTGGCAAGTGATCCTACCGTCCTGGTAGTGTTTTGTGGTATTCCTAACCACTATATATTCCATTTCATATTCACCAATAAAAATTAAGTTATATTCACATTTTTATCTTTATGTCTTCAGTACTTCCGCGCCTCTCTCTAGCCACAACTAGTAGAGATTATTCTTCCAGGGCTGCAAGGTAATTGCATAGCCTTCCCTGTCATCTAACCAAGACTTAGTATGAATCCAATCCTAAGGTTAGGATTTCCTAGTGTGTGTCTGTGCCACGCCTCAGAACACGACACCCCCAGACAGACAAAGTTCCCTGCTTGCTATCTCAGTCTTCACCCTTCCGCAGCCACAGTTCCTGCTAGGTGAAGAACTATAGCCCAAAGAAGCCAATATCTTCTGCTGGGTGGAGGCAACATCTGCCTCTGGTAGTCCTTTGTTACCTACCAGCCAGGCGGCAACAGCGCCCATGTTGACACTTTGTTGACATGGCCACTGTTGACTCAGAACTCTAAATCTCCTATGTTTTTTGCTTGTTGCGCTAGCTTAATTCTTTTTTTAAAGCGTTCAGGGGTGCAAACCCAGAAAACACAACAAAATTGTGGCCATCTTGACACAATTTAATATTAAGCTTAATAAAAAATTGATTTAACCTGATTTTTCCTTTACTTTTACTAATAAGAATTAGTTTAATTTTCTATTTGTTTTCACAACGTAAAAGTGTCAATGTCAACACTTATTAAGCCAAACTTATTTTTAATAAAAAAACTGAAGAATCTACAGTAAAAAAGATAAGTGTGCATTTAAAAATATTTTTTATTAAATTAATATATAGAAAAAAACAGTGTGCATATGTTGATTGTTGGAATGTTCATCTTATAAATATATATGTGGCACTTATTACGGCTTTAATATATTAAGTGGATTGGTGGCTAACAGTGATCCAATAATTTAAGCGTGAGTTACTATGTAAGTTACTATAGAATTTATTATTAAAAATAATTTCAACACTTGTAAATGTTGTTTATTTGCTCATGATCATCCCCCAGGGTGGAGTTAAGCAAATTAGAGTGGCACAATTAAGCCTAGATTAATATGCCACCTCATATAAAGAATGTTGTAAGTGACGTTGCCGACACTTTACCCATTTCAATACTTGAATACAACTTCTTAACAACTTCATATAAGCGCAATGGTAAAATATCATATTACCACCCCCAAAATATAATTTTTAATAAAGAAATAAAGAACCTTGATACTTTTTTTACTTATTTTCATATGTTTTTTTAATTTTATATGTGAACAAAAACACACAGAAAATGGTTAATTTTTGCTAGTCTGCTTAAATTTAATTAAGAGTACTATGAAAAAACATAGTAAATTTTCAAAAAAAATGTCAACAGAGACAATGTTGTCAAAAATAATGTCTACAATTTTTGTAATCAAAAGTGAGAATTCAGCTTTTTTTTACTAATTGTCACTCATAATGTCAACACTTTTCAGCTCTCACATATAAAACTTTATGTTTTATATATTAAAAACTTCTCATTTTTTATATGTTGTATTTTTAACTTTCCTCTTTCATATTTTTTTTATTTTTAAAATAAAGCCTATAAATAAATATAATAATTTCACATAAATATCTTAACTTTTAATTTTTTATTTAAAACTATAATAAATTAAAACCTATACAAGTATTTTTTAACTTTTAAATGCCAAGAAAAGTCATCTAAGATTTACTTTTTATATATTATGCTTTTTAAGTTGTTTTGTTTGTTTTTTTACATACATTGCTTTATTTTAAACCATTTTACTTATTATTTTAGGACAAGAACACTTCCAAACAGCCCAAAGGAACCAAGCGTCCTTCAACGCCAACCAAACCCAGCAAAAAGAAGCCTGTCTCATCAAAGAAGGCTACACCCAAACCATCCCCCAAACCATCCCCAAAGCCCTTCACTGAGCCCTCTCCTATGAAGAGCCCTGCTCACTCCACTGGGGGAGAGGAAACTGATGGCTCTCTTAAAGAGCACAGTTTCTACAACTCAGCTTCTGACAAGGAGCCAACCAAGAAGAAACGGCAAGGCAAAAAGACCCCACCCAAAGATAAGTCTCCTGCACATGAGGAGCACCACAATAAGCCCCCTTCTGCTTCCCCACCCCTGCCAAACTCCCCCCTTCAAGCTCATCTGGGGATGATTCAAAGCCCCACCCCAATTACTTCCCTGGCTTCTGCCATGTTCCTGCTGGCCCCTGGGACCCTCTGTTGGCCCACAACATCTGAAACATTGACAGCAAATTCAAGATTCCCTCTTCCTTGCCCAAATACTTCCCAATCATGAGTGTAAAGGGTGGGCCAACCATGGTGGCCAATGAGTATATCTTCAGCTGCAATAATGCCAACTGGGGCTTCAAGAGCTGCCATTACACCTGCGAGGACCGCTCCTGCCCAGTGCAGCTCAACACTGAGCGCTGGGACCTGGTCCAAACCATCAAGGGCAAGCATACCTGCATCATGCCAAATACCATCATAGCCCGCCTTCTCAAGTGGTATCTGGTGAAGATGATGCCCACCTCCAAAGATCTTTCTGCCACCCAGATGGCCGTGCTTGCTTGCAAGTACCTCTCCCCAACCAACTTGAAGAGGGTTTCAACTCACGATCAGTTGGTCAAGTTTGTAAGTGATAGGTGTTAAGCCTCCAATCCCCTGGCCAAGAGTGCCACCAGCATCAAGGACCTTATCCTTACAGATGCTCTCAAGAAGACAGAGGATGGTGAGATGTTCCTGCTACATGAAAATGGGCAGGAAGTAGAGGATAGAATTGTAGCCTACGCCACAACCCAAAACCTGGAGCAGCTGAACACTGCTACCACCTGGCTGTGCAACGGCACATTTGCTACTTGCCCCTCCCTATTCAAGCAGCTTTGGATCCTGCATGGGCAGTTTAATGACCAGGTTATCCCCCTTGTGTTCTTTCTCCTTCCTGGTGCCAAGACTGAAGTCTACACCAGAGCCTTCAAGATTGTCCGGGATGCTTTGAGCTCCCTTCCCACCAACCAGCTCCCCCCTCCCACTCACGCCACAAGGGTAAATCCCTCCTCCGCTGAGAAGGATTAGTCCATCATAGCCGCTGAGCAGCTAGCTCATGCACGCTCACTTGGGCCAAAGGTTATCATAATGGACTTTGAGCAGGCTCAGTTCAGAGCCTTTGAGGCCACCTTCAATGGAGAAGTCCAGGGCTGCTTCTTCCATTTTAGGCAGGCCCTTGTCAAGAATCTCAAGAGTGAGAAGGACCTTTTTGAGAAGTATCTTAATGATGGTAAGGGGAAGTGCTGCTTTGCCCTAACTCAGTTTGCTGACTTGGCTTTTGTGCGTCCAGAGCATACTGGGCTTGGCTTTGAGGCCCTCCTGGAGGATGCTTACATCAAGAAGCACTCCACCATCTTCAAAGGCTACCTGGATTACTTTGAGCGCCAATGGGTGGGCAAGAAGGTGACTGCCCGGAGAGGTAAGAGCAGGGCTACTGCCCCTTGGAACTGTCAAGGCGCCTGCCTCAAGGGGGAGATGAAGACCACCTCTAGCCTTGAGGTTTGGCATAAGCACCTGAAGGTGAAGTTTGGGACCAACCCCAAATATAACAAGTTCTTCTCTAAGCTACAGGAGGAGCAGGCCTGGACTGTCTCCAAGTTCCGTGACCTGGCCAACCAGGTGGCCCCCAAGAAGCAAAAGTCAAGGAGCAAGACTACCAGGAGGACGTGCAGAAGGTGGTAAAGAAAAAGTATAAGGTGGCAGAGATTAAGAAGTACCTTGAAGATGTTGCCACTGCTCTTGCTGATGGCTTTAATTAGTCAAATAAACTTTGCTTTGCTTTGCCTATATATTTTTTACTTTTAAACTTTTATTTTTTTATTTTTTTGGATAATACTAATCTTTTTAGGTATAAATGGTAAGTTTAGATACAGTTTTAATGTGGTTTAGTAAGAAATATCTTATATCTTGTTAATTTATCTTTAAGCTATGAGATTTTTTCAGTTATGCTTATATGAAGTATAATAAATTTAAATTAGAATTCCCTTATATTTTGTAGTTATTATTATATATTAAATATCTTTTATTTTTGGTTCATTGGAATTTTAATTTTTATGTGAATAAAAAATAATTTTATAATAAAGAGTATAATTTACATAGTAAATTGAAAAATAGTTGATTATATCTCCTTATTCTTATTACTTATAGTAATTTTTTATTACAGTTTTGAACTCTCTGGGGTCATTTTAGTACAATAATGGATTTTTAAAATATATTTTTTATATTAAAAATGTTCAGGGTAAAGTGTTTTGTTAATTAAAAAAGTATCGACATCCAGGAAACAACATTAAGTAAAACCGGGTCAGCACTTTACTATAGTGTCAACATTAAAAGTGTCAACATGGCCACTGTTGACATTTTTAATGTCAACATGGGCGCTGTTGCCAACCAGGCCTTACTTACCCTAGTAGTCCTATGTTACCTACTAGGCCTCTACCTGGAACAAACAACCAAACTTTTGCTTGGCCAACATTAGCCCCGCCTGCAAACCACCAAACATGAGGAACGTCACAGGGGACTCCATCAAATTAATTAATATATATAAAAGTGAGTCTGTCTGGATGTCTGGATGTAATGCCACCTCAAGTGGGCTCAAGCCATAAGGGATCTGACTGAATTGATTTTTACTTAGATTTAATTTTAAAAGTTGATGATCAATCCAAAAGCTCAATTTGACTCATCTTTTGTCAGGAATATTCCTGAAATAAACCAAATTATCACTGAAGGACAAGTTTGGAAAAGAAAAGGAGTTTTTCTGGTCAAAGAGGCAAAATTTAATGAGGACTTCCCCCCTATAATTAGGGGAAATAAAAATCAAACCAAGGAAGAAGCTGAACTTAATAGCCGCCAAAATAATTTAACATCCAAGCAGGTTGTGAGAGAGAGGGGCTAAACTAACTAAGTTTGGCTCCCATCCCGGTGCAACAAACCACCAGGATGCCATCCAGTGCGCAACTGGGATGGCCACTCAGAGAGGGGACCACAGGGAGGACACCAGGGACAACTGGGGGAAGTAGGCGTTCAAACCCATTAGAATCAGGCCGGTGAGCAACCAGGGAGTGCAAGTAGGAGTGGGGGAGGCCACCTTGGAGGACCTGGGGGGCACCACATTCTTCTGAACCATGGAGGGGAGAGGAGGTGTGGGGGGCACTACCTCTTCAGAACTAGGCAAAGCAAGCTCCACGACGTCCAGGTCCAGATTGTCACACGTCAGGCTCTTAACCACAGCCTCTCTGGAAAAGAGAAGACTGCTGGGGAGGTCCCAGAGACTGGCAGGGTTACTACCTACCAGATGGGCCAATGAGGAGATTTTTCCCCACAGGTCAGGGGAGGTGGACCACAGAAGCAAGAGAAATGGAGCCAGGGAAAAGACAACAAATTTAAGAGCTGGCAGTATCATAGAAAGAACCAGCACAAAATTTGGGGTAGGATGGTATAGTTTCTGGAGAAAAAGGAGAGAAAATGGCAAGACTAGGGCAGTCTTTGGCAAATCTTTGGGAAAACAGCAGAACGGGTTTGGGTAGCCTCACTGTTGTCTTGGGGGCCTTGGATTATAACTGCAATCAAAAGCGGGTTTGAAACAATGATTTTTAAATGAAAATTCAAGATAATAATAGAAATTATAGGAAAATTCAATTGAAATTTTGAGCTTTGAACTTTAACTTTGAAGGCGAGGGCAAAAGAGACGACAACTAGGTGAAAGAACACTTGTACAAGGAGCCAGAAGAGAAGCCGGGTTCAAAACCGGCTGGCTAAAAGTAAGCTTAGGGCAGGGGCTACACTCTAATATTTTGAGCTTTAGGGACACAACTGGTTCCAGGCAACTCAAAATTAAGAAAATTAAGGTGCAGGTGACTCCAAACTTTAATGTAAGTGGAAAATAGACAAGCAGGGGACTGAAAGTCCCCTTGCTTGGTTTAAAGGAATGGATTGCAAAAAACTGGTCACATGACAGTTGGGGGTGAGCCTGATTGGCTAGGTACAAAACTTTGCTGGATGGGCTCAGGGGGACTGGAGAGTTTTACTCCAATTTCTGAAATCAAATCTGATTGGCTGGAAGGGATGCCAGACATTTGGGGGTCAACTGGGTTATCAAGTGTTGATGTGGCAACACCTGATTGGGTGGCTCTGATAGTTTTTAAAAACGGATGACACCAGGCTAATAGGTAGTCCAAATTAACCAGGGTTTCTTCCCAGGAAGGAGCAACCAAAGGCAGGGATTCCACAGGATAAGCCAGCACAAACCTCTCATCAACTGTATGAGCTAAATCATTCAACAAATGGAGGGGTTTGGCGGGCGTTTTGGGACCTTTCTTGGTACAATGGGGAAAGATTGAGCGGTCCAAAGCCAGAGGTGGCAGTGAATTTACACAGGTGCCTGCCGCAACCACGCAGGCGCCAGCCACGCCCGCCAGCACCCTCTGCCAGCCTCCCAGTGCCCAGCCAGTCGCCCGCCAGCCCGCTGCCAGCCACCTGCTTGCCCACCTGCTTGCTCCCTGGATCCCAGGCCCCAACCCACAGCCAATCAGCAGCCCCCATTACCTGCAGCCAATCAGAAAACTCCCTGTTTTCAAAGGGGAAAATATTGATTAATTCCTGCCCTTCAGAAGAAGGGCAAATTCAGGGTTCAGATTCTGTGAAATATTCTGACTCCCCAGAAGATGGGAAAATTCAGGTTTCAAACTTTGAGAGCAATTCAACTCCAAACCAATGGGATTCAGAGGACCAAATCACATGCTTGAGTCCAGACCCCAGCCAAACTAAGCCTTCCAAGACTGAAATAGATTGTGAAAATTCCATAACCTTCAACATCACCTGACTCCACTCCCAGGGGAAATCATTGGCTCTAGTCAAGAATGGCCAAACTCCCAACATATTGTCAAGGAACAAGAATTTGGCCACTTTCTCAAACCCCAATTCCCAATCACATTTTCCAGACTTTTGGGCTCTCCAATCCCTTGCTTCCATTCCCACTTGCAAAACTTTGCACAGTGGGAAGCACTACAAATAAAGGGACCCCTCCTCAGTAATAGCTTGTGCTATTATTGAGCCTAATACCCTCAATAAAGATAAATTCACTTAAAACTTAAGTCAACTTTAAACTAGTTAAGCCCTGCCAAACTCCATCCAATCCAAGGAAGATGAACCATCTCATCTTCACAGCTGTGCTTACAGCTTGCCTTGGGATTGGAGGCTATCAACAAGGACCAGAGTTCTTTGGCCCCTCACCAGAAGAGCTAGGTCATGATCCTCACTATGACCCAGGACAACTCAACTCCTCCTACTCTGGTTCCTGGCCTCCCCTGGTGTCCCCGCATTCCACACTGTCCATTGTGGTGTGCACCTCCATGTACTATGTGTTAACGTACTTTGCCGGGAGCTTTGGAAGATATAACCTCCATGCTAAGGTCTTCTGTTGGTTGATGACCATCTACCCAATCATCACCGCCCTGACTGGCTTCCGATTTGCCAACCTCCTGCCATACCTGCTGCAAGTAGTACCTACTGTAACTGGGTATTACATCTTTACATTCAATCCCTTACATGCATCTTTGAAAGCACTCAGGTTGAATTCAGTGGATTGTGGTCTAAATTATGTTGAAATGAGGATATAAGCCACTGAACTACTATAAATATGTATTTATTTAATTGACTTTTAAAATGAGTGGTTAACTTCATCCAACCATATCAAAGTGACTTAGCTATAAATATTACCTGACTCCAAAATGTGTGGATTAAAATTATAAAATAAGCTACAGATTGCTTAGTATACTTTAATATGATTAGATGGTTAAACTCTTTGCTGAGGATTGAATTGATGATGAAAAGAGAGCTTGGTCACTTTAAAGCAATAACTCACATTACATAAATAAATATTCTTTAAAAAGATATTTGAAAAGAAAATGGTTTGCCTTCACATTTTGAAATTCTTATTCTTCAAGTGCAATAATAGAACATTCCACTTTGATGCATCACCTGATCCAAGTGGCTGCATATTGTTTCAGAGTAAACTTTGCTTGTCACAGCTTCACCCCAAAAGAACATCAGTGGAGTAAACCGGCTATGATAAAATTATGATTCAATATAATGATTTTCATGAAATTTAGAGGATGTAGATCAATTTTTCAGATGATTCCAATCACAATAGTATCAAACATGATAGCTCTAGATGCTGAGATATATAGTTAAGTGCTAGAATCGGGTTCACGTCGTAATCAAAGGCTTGGACTTGATTTGATATTATCTGAAGTTACTTTTAATACACACTAAAAAACTAAAAACAACATATCTTTGAGAATATTGAACTGAGTTTAATTTCCAATAGCTTATTTTACAGCTGCAGATCAGCTCTACATTTGAAGGGATTTAAAAACCAAATACTAAATTTCAAAACAATCAGTCTAGCTTTACTAAACTTAATAGTGATACTCCACTTATTTAGATGTAGTTTTATTTATACTTGGAACATGCAGTTTTAATTTTAAATTTAAATAAATATGATTGTAACTGCCTTTTGAGAAAGCAATTGAATAAAATTTTTAGTTAAACGACTGATAAGTGATCCATGCCTAAAAATACAATAAAATATATTTAATTGTTTATTAATTTCAACTTTATATCTGTCCTTGGACCAGGCAACCACCTAGTCCTTGATATCGGTGGGATTTTAGCTTTCGGCACAACTCTGACTGCAGCTATGATGGTTGGCTAAAATCTTTCAAGCCATCAGCAGTAGGCTTCTCCTTTTCCATTCCATCTTTCAAAAGGTGGGGTTTGCTTTAGTATTTATATCTAGTTGGTTAAAATTTAGGAGCCTTGCTCAGCAGCCCAAAAAACCTACAGACCGAAAGCTGGGTCCAGACTCGTCCCTAATTAAGCTCAGCTAGTGGTATAAATTGAATATAGAGCTCTTGTACTTTATAATAGTAGGGCATCTTTCATATGGACAAGTTTTATTTTTGGATAAGAGATTCTCAGCCACTTATTTTATTTCCCGAGTAGTTAGTCTTCTACTTAATTGTCACGTTGAGAGTTCTTTTTCAAAATAATTTAGTATTAATATATAATTCAAACCCATATATATATTATCCTCCCGCCTTTTCTGACATTGTATCAAAATATTTCATCGTTCAAGCTAGCTCGTTCCTAGGGTTGCAGCGGACCACCCCGGACAAAAAGCTGAAATTTTCCGGGCTTGCAAAATGGCGTTTTATATATGTTTAAATATATAAACCCGCATTTTGGAATGCCGGAAAAATTCAGCTTTTTGTCCGGGGTGGTCCGCTGCAACCCTACCCTAAATGCAGCATGTTTAGAACAAAATTCTAAAGTCTGATGTCTTTGATTTCAAACCAAGAGTTTTGTTTTATTAGCTTTAAATTTGTGTATATTCTAATCCTTGAGATTATTTGATTCCGAGGTTATAAAATTCCTAAAAAAATCTTTCGTTATTTTGTTCGATAGAAAATAGAAATCTAAAAAGAGTGTGCCAAGCCGAAAGCCTGCACAAAAGAATAACAAACCTTATTCCTCTACCAAAGCTAAAAAGGTCAAGATTTCCGATCGGGATCTTACAGAGTTGATTGATTCGCAACAGGTCCAACTCTTAAATCTTTCAGCAGAAGAAGCTTTGCCAAAGCCTCGCAACCAAGGTATATCTCGAGAGCAAAAGATTCAGGTTTGTGGCATAAAAGAGATCTTTCTAATAATCATCCAGGAACGTAAAGAGCTAGCATATCGTAAAGCTCAAGAATATGCTATTGTTCAAAAGAAGGTTCAAGAAACATTCGAACTTTTCGAAAAATGTTCTCGATTTAAACTGACTTTAAGAGCATATTTACGAGCTGATTCCGATAGACTTTTAATCAGCTAAGGTTCACTGGTTTAAAGCGTTCTCTTAGGCTTCCCCATAGAAAATAAGATTGCTACTTTTAGCTTACACTCTAGCTTTGAGGTCAAATTGTCTTATTTTTTAGTTTAGTGGTTTAACTTGTTAGAACTGCAAGGTGCCTTTGAATAGAGTTTCGTTTCAGTCTACTCGGCTATAAAGCCAGTTTTTTCAGTCTCGATAATAGGGACTTTTCAGCTTTCAATTCTTTCTGTTCAAAAACTAAGGTTTGTAAGTTGTTCAGTATACCTGGGTATAAGATATTTAATTCTTAGAATCTTAAGCCAGATCATAATAAAGTGACAAAGTTTGTTCTGGTAATGTTTAAGATTAAATACCAGTGAAAGTTCTTTTTCATCTGCCAGAGAATTACTTTTGCATCTAAGTAGAGAGAAACCCACTTAGCGTATCTAGATATTGCACTTTTTTAAGCTTTTACTTCACAGGCATTTGAAACTCCAAACCATTCTCATTTATAAGTTTAGCACACATCCCACGTTTGATAGATAAGTAATATATTATAGCGTGCCATTATGTATCCTTATCAAGATAGTCACTTGGCTTAGAACCATGTGTATATATAAATGCAACTGTTATAGAAGGTTTTTCTAAACATTGAATACTCAATAATACTGCCATGGCATATATTTTCATTTACATGTGTTAAATTGAAAATTAACTAAACATATTTTGAAAAATATGGAGCTAAAATAAAACTTTTTTGACTCGTGATAAAGATTGTTGTCGTAAATCGTGCCATTAATGCTATTTCAATATGGTCTTCCAATAGTGATATGTGCAAAAATTTGGTTGGTTTTGCCTTCAACTTCAGATATTCCTTGCCTTCCATAAATGGGTTGACATCAATGTCCACCCATTCCAAAAATACCATACCAGCCCTCAACTGATCCTGGTATGATTTCAGCCCAATGTGACCCCCTCTGCCAGTCTGACTACCTAATGAGTGATCATTGACCCTTGTCTACTATTTAAGTAGAGTCATTTCTCCTAATAAAGACAAGTTTATCCACATTTGTGTTGGCTTTAATATTCTTCAAGCCTTTTCCTTTCCTTTTTGCCAAAAGGAATTCCCCTCTTGTATTCCAGGAAATTAAGGTATGTGCCCTTAATTTTGCCCTGAAGGCCAACCCAAGGCTAGCTTCAAACCTCAAATCTTTTGTTATAAAGATTTCCCGGGGTGTCCTCCTGGATGTCGTTCCCAGGAGCCAATCACGACAATTGTATTTTATAGATTAGTTTTTATTGGGGCTAAAGTCTATATGTAAACTTTTCAATTTCAGTTGGCACGCCAGGGCAAAAAATATCCACCATAAGATACTCACGCATCCCTGCGGGCTCACATTAGTTCCTAGCTTCCTTCCCAAATAAACATACAACAGTGTAAGATTGCTAGGTTCTTTTGAATTTTTGGTTGACCGCTCAGTTCAGGAGAAACAAAGGCCATCTCATTTGCCTGGACACAGCCTGGCAATGAAGGATCTAGCAAGCTGCAAACGTTCCCTTGCCCAGATCTCCCAAATCCACCATAAGTTTGGAATACAGGTTGGGGAACAGCCAGCATTCAAACTGTCTACATATAACATCCTCCATGTCAACAATCTCAAATTTTATTTTGGCTAGATTTTTTTCAATTTCACTTAAAACTTGAAAATCAAAATCAAATTTAACTTTTGTCATTAGGAACAATTATTTAAGGTAAAAAAATCAATAAATATGTAATAAAAACACATAAATATTTTTTGGGAATTATCAATATGGAGGATGTTATATGTAGATAGTTTAAATGCTGACTGTTGCTACAGGTTGCATCAGATCAGATACCCAAAGGCTCAATTATTAGCATAAAGTCACACAAGTATGCATGTGCCCAAATATAGATCTGCCAAGCCAAGTTAAATGCCCAAGAGTTGAAATCAAAGCCAAATACCAGCATGATGGGATGATACTGATAAATAGCGCCTTTTGGGGGAAGCTTCAAATATGGAATTAGGAGAGAAGAAAGTATTTTTATTGGATAATATTTTAGACTTATATAGATTGGGCTGTGGCAGAGATTTAGTTAGATCAAACCTAGGGGTAGGTCATGTGCGGGATGGGTTTGAGCCACTGGATACTTGGATTGTCATGTGATATTGCTTGGTTACCATTCTCAGTATGTCAAACGGTATATTGGAAGGGCACCAAATTGGGCAATGGCTGGATGTTAAGTAGGTTGGCGGTAGCCAGAATGCTTGTACATCCAGACCCTTGACACCCCTTAAGAGGTTACACTGGTGCATCAGGAGGGGGCTTTGTTTTAATGGCTGCTGCCTGATGCTCCTGGAGCTGTTTACTAGTTGGAACCAGTCTGGTCGAGTGTTCTCCTTTACTAAGGCGGAGACGGGTTCTGTGATATTTCTTGATGATTGGGGTTTTGGCACCTTGGAATTTTACTAGATAGGTGTTGTGATCTGGTCTGTACTTGATGATTCTTCCTGGTCCCTGTGTACTGAGTCTAATTTCTTTCTGTTACCAGCTAGAACCCAGACAGGGGAGTCAATGGGAAGTGGTTCCTCTGTGGAGATTACCTTTTGTGTTTTGAGCCTTTTTATTTCTGCTATTTTAGCTTTGAGGCGTATGTGTTGTAGATTTGGTACTTGTTCTACTGTGGGGGGTTTTCCCAGGGGGATCTTTATGTATGGCTGCTTGTTGCAGGTAATTATTTCTGGTTTTTATCCGTAGGTTAGCTCAAACGGTGAATAGCCTGTTCCTTGATTGGTGCAGACTCAGGATACTAGTAATGCATGTTTCACATATAGTGGCCATGTGTCTTTGGCTTTGCCATCCATTATTTTCTCAAGGATTCTGATAAGGCTGCTGTTTAGGCGTTCCAATCTGATGTTGGCCTATGGCCTGTATGAAGAGGTTGTGGAATGTTTAATGTTTTTGGATTTTAAGTTGTTGTTTACTATGTGACCTGATAGCTTGGTTGCTCCGTCAGTTATGATGTAGTCTGGAGTGCTGTAGTCAGCTATGATTGCTTTGTTAATGAATCAGTTTATGGTTTCTGCTTTATGGTCCTTTGTTGCCCAGAAGATGGGCCAGCGTGTGGCAAAGTTGATAGCTACAATTAAGAAATGTTGGTTTGTCTTTGTTTCTGGGAAGGGGCCCACTAGGTCTAGCCCCCAAACCTTGAATGGTTCAGGGTTCAGTACTGGGTTAACCGTTGTCTGGGGAGCCTTTGTGCTGGAGTATTTCTTGCACACTGTGCACTTTTTCAGAACATCAATTATATCCTGTTTGAGGTTGGGCCACCATAATATCTCCTTTTAATGTGAGGTATTGTCACAAGTGACAAATTCTTATTGACTATGCTTATTGAAAGGCCTCAAAATGGGATTTGAACCCTGGCTCCCCGCGGGCCGCCAGCCCACAGGGCCAGCTGCCCGGCTGCCCACAGTTTTTTGGGCTCAAACCAGAGCAGGATTTGACTTCAGAAAATCCTTTGAAGCTTGATAAATCTAATTCACCTACATCAATACTCCCCACACTAAAGGTTCCTGTTAACTCAACAAATCAGCGGGTGGGCCCAGCCACAGATCCCAGAATAACTCAGGTCCACACAGAAGGGGAAACAGAGAACCTTCCCATAGAACGCAGGCCACCCAGAGACAACCAATCCCACAACCTGACTAGGAAATTTGAGCATTCTCAATTCAAGCCAGTCAATGGAATAACCCCCGCAATTGATGCCACCAAAGACTGGGAAGACCTGGTGAACAGGAAAACCTGGGCCACAGAATTTTGTGGAAGTTTTACCATGACAGATGGGCATACTTATACCCTGGACGCCAGGAAGATGCCCATTGCCATTCTTGCAATAAAGTGACATGAACCTTTGGTTCAACAAGATCATACCATACTTGTTATTAGTTCTATTTCATTTACAGCCTACGTCATGCAGTTCTGCACCCCACACTCACCTACCCCAAGAAACCGTGGACCAGCCACCCAATCTTTACCGTCAACCAGGAGCTCCCTTTGGCCCAGTACATTTCACCAAGTACCCACCCAACCCAGCGTATTCTGAGTTTACTCTAGAGGAAATCCTGATCCACAACCCCAAATCTAGAACTAGAGAGACAGAAGTCCTTTACAGAGAAGGCACCAAAATCATCTGGCCCCCTCTGCTATTCCGAGACAAGTATAATTTCTGGCCTGCATATTTGGTTCCAATGACACCACCCCTCACCCCGCAGCTTGACTGCCCACAAGAATCTGTTGCCACTAATGAATCCATCTCCACCCAGATATTTGGGGTGATTTATATCACCCTCACAGGGTTGATTGATTCTATGGTGTCTGTAAGCGGACCTTGGGCAGTCCTTGGAAAATTGTTATCTTATATTGTAAAGTTAGCCGCAATCTTGAGGTGGGCTCTCCCTACTGGGCCTGCGGGCCGTCCGCCTGCAAGTTCCCAGGAACCCCCCACTGGTTGGATCCCTGAAATTATGGCAATCTACCTCAAACACGGTAACCTGGGCCCCAAGATGTTGTTAACTCTTGGGGCAACTTGTATGCTATTTTGATTGATTTCAGCTTAATATGCATACAACTTAGCTACCAAGCTGATCACCTCAGTGACCCGACACTGAACCAGCCCTGAACAGAAAGACGCCCTGCTTGGCAATGAGAAGACCAAGACCCCAAACTCACAGGTACAGAACGTCATAGTAAACTAGACCACAACCAGAGTAGACATGCCCCAGATGGGGAAACTCACCCTAGAAGAAGCCAGAAGAGCAATGCCAGTCCTCTGCCTCCATTTTTAAGCCAACACAAACTCATACCCCAACAACACCAAGAAAGTCCTTGGGGTAGCCTCCATGCTCTCCAGCAATGCCCTGGACTGGTTCAGGAAAGCAACCGCCAAGGATGTCAAGTTCTGCCTAGACTACTCCCAATTTGAGAGTAAATTGATGGCCACTGGTGACAACTGAGACACCCACCACCACGCCTTAATCAGCTTACTGGACATCTGACAAGGACCACACTCTCTGCAAGCTTACACTGACAAGTTCCTGAAATTGAAAGCCAGAACCCAACTTGAGGACTAGCTATTGGCCATCTTGTACCGCCAAGGAGCCTGCCCTGCCCTGAAGGAGCTCCTCAAGCACCACCACCCTACGCTTGGCCTGGATGAATTACTCCTCTTTTGCAGAGGGTTGAGCCTCAACCAAGAAGACACCCCCTCTTTCACCCAGTGCACGAGCTGAGCCCCGACGCCCGGCAGACCAGGAATGTCCCCCAATGAACTATAGTGTCACTACTGTGAAGGCTTGTGTTTCTATTGCCACAAACCTGGGCACCTCACCAAGGCTTGCCCCAAGAAGAGTAACCCCTCAGTTTCCTTGGCGCAAATAAACACCTCTACTCAATTGTACAAATTTATCCAAGTTGAAGCAAAAACATCCACAACATCCCAGACTGTCAGAGCTTTCATTGATACCAGAGCAGAGAAGAGTTTTATCAATGCCACCCTTGCCAAGGACCTTGGACTGGAGGCCACCAACAAAAGCGTCAAAGTAATCATGGGAAACAGCTTCCACAACTTGGGTTTCAGGTGCGCAACCAGATTGCCCCTGAAAATTGGGCTGAACTTGTACCCAGTGTTCCCCATCATCCTGAAAGGGCTTTCCCACCCCCTGAGCCTAGGGAACTCCTGGTCCCAAAGACACAGCTCTATTCTGAACTTCTGTAATCAAATGTTGCCTAGAAGAGAGACAATTTGTTTGATGTGGTGCCGTTCCAGTTGGGGCCAACCAGTAAGGAACCCAACACACTCCTGACCCTGAGAATGGAACCCAGTGTGGGAAGCCTACCTGCCCCCTTGGAGAAGTGGAGCCACGTCTTCAGTGAGGAAGCAGCAACCCAGCTTCCCAGTCACTCAATCTACAATCACACCATGACCTGTTACCTGGGACCTAACCACAACACAGCCCCATATACAGCTGCAATCACCTCAAATAAGATGCACTGAAAACATACCTGGAAGACATGACAAAAAAAGGGTTCATCCAGGTGTCAAAAAGCCCGTGCTTGTTGCCCATGCTGCTTGTAGGGAAGAAGGATGGCAGAATGTGTCCCTGCGTGAACTACCAGAAACTGAAAAACATTTCAGTGAAGAATTGCTATCCCATTCCTAACACTGACAACCTTTGTGACGTACTGAATGGAGCCCAGGTGTACTAAAAAATTGACCTGAGAGACACCTTCAACCAGATCAGAAGAAGGAGACAGATACAAGACAATTTTCAAAACCAGAAACAGGTTGTACAAATACCTAGTTATGCTGTTTGGCTTGTGTAACGCCCCCATTACTTTCCAAAGGATGATCAACTCCGTCCTAGGCAAGTACCTTGACCAGTTCTGTGTGGCATATTTGGATGACATCCTCATATATAGCAAGTCACATGAGGAACACCTCCAACACCTTGACCAAATACTGGAGAAACTCTTGCAGGCCAATCTACATGCCAAGCTGAAGAAATGTGAATTCTTTCAATCTGAAGTCAAATTTCTGGGATATGTGGTGAAGACTGGCGGGTTTGCCATGACGCAAGACAAAGTGGAAGCTGTAACAGCCTGGCCAGTACCCAAATGCAGAAAAGACGTGAGAAGCTTTTTGGGCCTGGCAAATTATTGCAGGGATTTCATCCAAAAAATTTCTCAGACCACATTGCCCCTGACCCGTCTCTTCTCTGACAAGGTCCAAATTGTCTGGACTGACAAGTGTACCTCTGCGTTTGTGACCCTGAAGGAATCCTTCACATCTGCCCTGGTCCTTGCCATGCCTGACCCAGCTAAGCCTTTTGTGCTGGAGACAGATGCATCCAACTTTGAAGTGGGTGGGGTCCTTCTTCAGGAAGGAGAGGATGGTATGATACATCCTGTAGCATATTACTCCAAGAAGATGCTACCAGCTGAAGGGAACTACCCAATATACAACAAGGAGATGTTAGCTATAATGAAGACATTGAAGCACTGGCGCAGGTATTTGTGCGGTGCTGAACATCCGGTGAAAATTCTGACAGACCACAAGAACTTAGTCTACTTCTTCAAACCACGCCAGCTGAACCAACAACAAGCAAGATGGGCCTTGGAACTAGCTGACTACACCTTGACCATAGACTACAAGCCAGGAAAGGTTAATGTGGTACCAGACGCCTTGAGCAGGAGAGCCAACTTGATCCCCTCCTCTACAGAAATCAAGGACTGCAACACCCACACACTACTAGACCCCACCAGCCTAGGGATACTTCTGAAGTACCTAAAGATTGCCGCAAGCAAACCCAATGTGATAAAAGCCCAGAAACAGGACACCTACTCAACTGAGCTAGTTGAAGCCCTGACAAAGGACCCAGATTGCCACCACTCAAAGAAAGAGTATTCAATGAAAGGTGCTACCCTGCTGCTCCACAACAGGATCTATGTACCCAAAGGCCCAACCTGAACAAACATATTGATTGACCACCACAATTCAGAGATGGCCAGCCACCCAGGTAGACACAAATCCCTCTCAATTATCAAGCAGAACTATGCATGGCTGGGCATGGACAAAAAAGTAGCTGCCTACATCAATGGTTGTGAAATCTGCAGAAGAACCAAGACACGTTGCTCTAAGCCAGAAGGGTTACTGAGACCTCTGGAAATCCCTGCTGGCCCCTGGAAGTCAGTGTCAATGGACTACATAGTAGAACTCCCCCCTTCAAAATCCTTTGATGCAATCCTGGTCATGGTTGACCGTTTCACAAAAATGGCCTATTTTGTTCCAACCACTACCCACTGCACGGCAGCTGAGACTGCCAGACACTTCCACGACCACATCTTGATACAACATGGCACCCCAGAAGAAATCATCACTGATAGAGGACCCCAATTTACTTCCCACTACTGGACCCAAGTGATGAAGGTCCTTGGAATAAAACATTGTGTGTCAACCTCCTACCACCCGCAGACAGACGGGCAAATTGAACGGGTCAACCAAATCCTGGAACAATACCTCCAATGCTATGCCAACACCAACCAGGACAACTGGGCCAACACGCTTCCCATGGCTCAGTTTGCATACAATAGTAAAGACCACGCCTCCACTGGGATGTCTCTGTTCAAGGCCAACTATGGGTTCAATCTATCATGGGAACCTAGCATTGGCAGCAAGGAACAGAATACAGCAGGACAAACTTGGATTGAACAAAAACATACCACCCAGGAAACTTGTCTAAGGAACTTGATCTGCGCTGTTAAGACCTACAAAGCATTTGCTGACAAGAAAAGAATCCCCAGAAAACCTATGGAAATAGGCAATGAAGTTTACCTCAACTCACAAAACCTTCCCCTACATGTACCCAGTAGGAAGCTAGCCCACTGCCGTTGTGGCCCTTACAAGATCATAAAGCAAATAGGAGAAGTGGTGTACAAACTAGAACTACCGCCTACTTGGAAAATCCACAATGTCTTATACCAATCACTGCTGAAAAGAAAGAAGGAACCTCCCTTCTCCACCACAAGATCAAGACCAACCCTCTACCCATCCAAGAGGGACGTTCAACCAAATACAAAGTGGAGTACATCCATGGACACCGTCTCCACTACAAAACCCCAGAGTACTACATCAAATGGGTAGGTTACCCCCCAAAGAAAGCACCTGGGAACCAGTCTCCAATCTACCTAACACACAAGGAGCTATACAGCAATACATGGGAAAAGGGGCCAGGAAGGAGCAGGGCAACAGGAAAGAAGGGGATGATGTCACAAGTGACAAATTCTTATCAACTATGCTTATTGAAAGGCCTCAACTACGGGATTCAAACCCTGGCTCCCTGCGGGCTGCCCGCCCGCAGTTTTTTGGGCTCAAACCAGAGAAGGATTGGACTTCAGAAAATCCTTTGAAGCTTGATAAATCTAATTCACCTACATCAATACTCACCACACTAAAGGTTCCTGTTAACTCAACAAATCAGCAGGTGGGCCCAGCCACAGATCCCAGAATAACTCAGGTCCACACAGAAGGGGAAACAGAGAACCTTCCCATAGAACGCAGGCCACCCAGAGACAACCAATCCCACAACCTGACTAGGAAATTTGAGCATTCTCAATTCAAGCCAGTCAATGGAATAACCCCCGCAATTGATGCCACCAAAGACTGGGAAGACCTGGTGAACAGGAAAACCTGGGCCACAGAATTTTGTGGAAGTTTTACCATGACAGATGGGCATACTTATACCCTGGACGCCAGGAAGATGCCCATTGCCATTCTTGTAATAAAGTGACATGAACCTTTGGTTCAACAAGATCATACCATACTTGTTATTAGTTCTATTTCATTTACAGCCTACGTCTTGCAGTTCTGCACCCCACACTCACCTACCCCAAGAAACCGCGGACCAGCCACCTGACCTTTACTGTCAACCAGGAGCTCCCTTTGGCCCAGTACATTTCACTGAGTACCCATCCAACCCGGCGTATTCTGAGTTTACTATAGAGGACATCCTGATCCACGACCCCAAAGCTAGAACTAGAGAGACAGAAGTCCTTTACAGAGAAGGCACCAAAATCATCTGTCCCCCTCTGCTATTCAGAGACAAGTATAATTTACGGCCCGCATATTTGGTTCCAATGACACCACCCCTCACCCCGCAGCTTGACTGCTTGCAAGAATCTGTTGCCACTAATGAATCCACCTCCACCCAGATATTTGGGGTGATTTATATCACCCTCACAGGGTTGATTGATTCTATGGTGCCTGTAAGCAGACCTTGGGCAGCCATTGGAAAATTGTTATCTTATATTGTAAAGTTAGCCCCAATCTTGTGGTGGGCTCTCCCTACTGGGCCCGCGGGCCGTCTGCCTGCAAGTTCTCAGGAACCCCCTACTGGTTGGATCCCTGACAGGTATAGGTTGTTAGCCTTTATATGTCCTAGTAGGCGGTGATGTCTTAATATGGTGTCAACTCTTTGTGTAAGTGGGATGTAGGGAACATGTTTGTCATTAATGATTTGGTATAAAGTGCCATTTGATACATGGAAATACTTTTTGTTCCTTACTAATGTATTGTGGGTCAGTTAATGTGTTGAGGGGTCTTTCCCTTTGGTTTTATACTCAGTGTTGTACAGGTTTGGCCAGTCAGGGTCCAGGTGGTCAGGGTGATCCTCTCTAGGCTGAAATAGTCTAGAGAGCATCAGTCATGACCAGCTCTGCTCCCTTTTTGTATTGGATGTCTCAATTAAACTGCTCCAGCAGGGACATCCATTTGGCTTGTTGCCGTGCAAGTGCGTTCTGAGTTTTGAACATATTAAGGATTTATGGTCAGTTAGTACTCAGACATTTAAATGTCCTTCTAAGTAAAATTTCCATTTCTTGCATGTGTGATATATTTATAGAAATTCTTTATTGTGTATTGGGTATCTCTGCTCAGTGTTGGTCAGTTTTTGTTTCATAACATACTGGCAGGAAGTCTTGCTGCCCTGGATGGCAGATGCACAGGACTGCACCAATGGTGGTGTCACTGGCATCTGACTCAAGCTTTTAGCAACCATTGTTATTAGGGTATTACAAGATTAGTGCTTTGATCAAAGCTTGTTTTAATAATTGGAAATTCTTGTCACATGCTGGTGTCCAGATGAATTTTTTTTGGCATTACCCTTGGTTAAGTCATTGATTGGTGTGGTTAGTTTCCCGCAGTCTTTGAGGTATTTTCTTAGGTAAGCTATCATTCTGAGAAAGCATCTAACTTGTTTAACGGAGTTGGGGTGTTGCATGTTATTTATGGCTTTTATTTTGTCTGGATCTGCTTTGATGCCACTGTCAGAGACAATGTGGCCCAATAATAGGAGTTCTTTTTCCATAAATTGGCACTTACTTGGTTTTGCATAAAGTTTGTGCTTTGCGAGTTGATTGAGTGTCTTGCAGACATGCGTGGGGTGTTCCTCTTTTGTTTTTGAGAATATGATGATATCATCAAGGTATAATAATGTGTTTGAGAGGCCATTTAACACTTGGTTCATCATGGTGATAAACGTTGTGGGAGTGTTGGTCATCCCAAAGTTCATTACTCTATATTCAAAGGATCCAAATTGAGTACAGAACACAGTTTTTGGTATGTACTTTTCCTTTACTTCAAATTGGTTGTAACCTGAGGTGAGGTCAATTTTGGAGAAAAATTTGGCTCCTGAGAGTCTTGCAAATAGATCCTCTATAAATGGAAGAGGGTATTTATTCTTTACTGTGCTTGCATTTAGTGCTCTTTAGTCAGTTACTAGATGCAGAGTGCCTTATTTCTTCTTTAAAAAGAACACTGCTGCCCCCACAGGGATTCAGACAGGCAAATGAATCCTTTTGCTAGATTATCCTCAATGTGTGTTTTAAGAGTTTGGGTCTCCATGGGAGGAGTCTGTAGAGGGGTGTAGGTTTAGGCATGGTTTTACATAGGTCAATGCCATGTTTGACCTCTTGTTTTTTGGGGGTGGGGGTAACTCTGTGAGTTCTTCTTTGAATACATACACGTATTTGTTTAGGAGTGCCACAAGTTCTGGGCATTGGATTTTTGTTGTTTGTATATTATTGAATTTGGTGTACCTCATTATGTGGAGGGTACTATCTTTGGTTAGATATTCTGAGTCATCTTGTTTTATGACCTGGACAAATACTGCATCTCTTAGGATGAGGTCATTGGGTTCTTTGAGGATGTTAAAATTGACTCCAATGCGTTTGATGGTCATGGTTTTTATTTTCCAACATACGCTGGGGTTCATTTGGGTGAACCAGTCCATGCCTGCTACAATTTCATAGTTTATGATGTTCATGACAAGCCCTTTGATGGACATTTGTATGCCTTGGAGGTCAATTCTGAAGGGAGTTGTTTTATCTTTGAGTAGAACCTTTGATTTATCTGCCATTCTGGCATATTTGAAGTTGGATTTGAAAACTGGTATTTTATAATTGGTTAAAAATGGTTTGCTAACCATAGTGTGTTGTGTACAAGAGTCAAATAAAATTTTATGTGTATGTGATTTGTAAGTGCATGGATAGACAAGAAGTTTTGAGCAATCTTTAATTTTTACGTTCATAAAAATGGAGGATTGCAAGACACATGGGATGTGAGCAGCAAAGTTCGTGTCTTGGTACAGTTTCTTGTCAAGTTGGGGGGAGGCAGGGGCACTTAAGCCTGTTACCCCTCTTCTTTTCCCTGTTTCTCTGTTTTGAGACCTTCAAGGTCAGAGAATGTGGGGTCAGATTCATAGCGGGTTGCTATTTCAGCATTGTCTACTTTGGCAGTGTCCTCTTTCTTGAGATGGGAGCGGTTTGCGCTTTGGTTGCAATTGCCGTTTTTGTGATTGGAGTTGCTGTTGCTATGATTGGTGTTTTAGTGTTTATTGCCATTAGAGTTTTCTCTGCCATTGCCGTTGCGTGCAGCATATTCCATGTTTGCGCGTTTTTCTGCACGCTTGGCTTCTGCAATGAGCGCAGGCATGGAGGTGTTGGCCTCTGGACGGATGAGGGAAGCAACAGAGGGTTTCATTCTGTTGATGAATGATGCTCTGGTGTGTACATTGTCATCTTGTGCTGGGTTTTGGATTTTTTGGCATATTTCCTCAAATTCATTGGCGTAAGCTGTGATAGTGGTCTTCTGAGGAGATTGTTGAGCTGTATTGCAATGTCTTGGAGGGATTCAGTGACGCGGAAATTGTGCGTGATGTCCGCTTTGAACTCTTACCAGTTGTCAAGCTGGTCATCAGTTTGTGAGCCAACCCAGGTGGCAAACCAGTTAGCTGAAGTCTTGTATAGGCACTTGCTGACTTCCTGGACCCATTTCTCATGAGAGATGCAGCTGGCGCGGAGTTTAGCAGCTGAGTGGTCTAGCCAGTTGATGATGTTTTCTTTGTTTTTACCAAAGAACTTGTCAATACCAATGTATTTGGTGTTGGTAACTTCACCTGTGATAGGTGGTTGTGCATTTGTTTGTTGTTGAAGAGAGCAACTGTATTGAATTATCTTGGTGCATGCTTTGGGCATAACCAGACCTTCAAATACAGTGCATCCACTAGGTATATCTTTGTCAATGTTGTGGGCGTGGAAGTACGTTTTCCAGGTCTCCTGGGATGTGGCCTGGTTGAGTACGTGAGCAAAGGTGGGTGGGTTTTGGTCAATCATTTTCTCTTTCATGGGCATGGTCAAAAAGCCGTAGCTGCTACCAGTGATAAGGAGCGCCTTTTGGGGAAGCTTCAAATATGGAATTAGGAGAGAAGAGAGTATCTTTATTGGATAATATTTTAGACATATATAGATCGGGCTGTGGCAGAGATTTAGTCAGATCAAACCTAGGGGTTGATCATGTGCGGGATGGGTTTGAGCCACTGGATACTTGGATTGTCTTGTGATATTGCTTGGTTACCATTCTTGGTATGTCAAACAGTATATTAAAAGGGCTTCAAATCGGGCAATGGCTGGATGTTAAACAGGTTGGCAGTAGCCAGAATGCTTGTACATCCAGACCCTTGACAATACTATATTTAGACCCAGATATAAAGCCCTGTGAAAATCCTTATTGTTTTGATGTTGTGAAATATAGAAAACTAGGTGTGGAAACTAAATACTGCTAACTGAACTGGCATTGAGTTAACTAATATAGTTCTTTAGAGTGCCTTTATTTAGAAGTCTATAATAACTGAGTTTCTGGCCAAAGTACTATAAGAGATGATATATGGAGAAGACTGGAGGTTCCTTTTAGAACATGAAACAGCTCAGGACAAATGATGGTTTGGATTGGAAGAAGAGCTTTGAGAAGATGCAGGGGGAAACAGAATAAGAATATCATATTAAATTTAAGGACAAGAGAAATCTGCTATGGGATTTAGAATTCCAATAAGCTGAGGTTGATCTGGGTATGATAATAGAAAAGTGTATTCTGATTGCAAAGTGTAAGCTTTTCAGGCTTTGCCAGAGTAGGAATGTTGAAACAGCAGGCTTGACCTTCCAGCAAGGTTCCAAGTAAGCAGGTTTGTGACTCACAATCCAATTACCCAGTCACTCGGAGCCAGACTAGGAAGTCAACTTAAATTTCCAAATACAACCACATGAACAAACAACAATCCCTTAGGGTGGATACCTTGTTTTGGTGCTTGACTCATTACTAGGATCAAGCCACCCCCTTCACCATCCTACCATGTGATCTACACAATCATGTTCCTGTTATCCATGACTCACATTAACTATATAATCACTATCTCTCAATAAAGAATATTATCTAGTTTCTAAATATTTCCCCCTTGTAACTCTGCTAAAACAGCACATTTACAACATTGGTAGCACAGGTAGGTTCTCCATCCTACCTTATCTTGTAAAATTCTTCCTGTTGCCCGTACTTGCTGTGGTCAACAAATCATCAATAGAATCATGTCTGGCCTCCCAGCAGACTGGACACTGTACGCACCTGGTGCTGAGATACCTGATGGGTTTGTCCTCTACCAGAACATGGTGATATCACTTCCCGCTTTCAATGCCCTGTCAGCACAAGGGTTCTTCCAGGCTCCCGCCGCTATTCTGCAACCAACCAACAAAAACACCATGCCCGCCTACGTAGCCCAACAACTTTGAAGCCCCGCCTTGGAACCATTTGCTGGAGCCAATGACAACAACGCTATAGCATGGATCCAATCTGCCCAGAGTAAACTAGTGCAAATGAAATGCCCACAACACTTCTGGATTACAGAGATATACATTTGCCTTACACATAATGCAGGCACCTGGTGCAACAAGTGGCATGAAGAACACACCAAAAAGGACTGGGATATCTTCAAACAAGACTTCTTGGCAAGATTTTTGCTCAAAGACACCACACTCATGATCATACGCCAAGTAAAGAACCTAACTCAGACAGGCACTGTGAAGGAATTCACCCGCACCTACAAGGAACTCTGACTACGTGCACCCTCTGACATGGCTTTCAACACCCCAGACACACACCTCATGTAATACAACACACTCAAGTTGCATGTAATGAGACACGTGAACCTGGATTAAGTGACCAACCTACAGAGTCTGTATTCCAAGGGAGAGAAAGCAGAACAAACATCCAACACTCTCCACCAGACGCAAACCCAAAAACAAGAGAGACCCAAAGACTCTCACTCAGCCAGGCGCTCCAATTGACCCCCCCTGGGAATAACAGAAGCAGCACAAACCATAAACCAACAAGCTCAAACAGACATGGGAATGGAAACAATGGCTAGTCAAATTGTACTCATTTCTGTATCACTGCCACACAAGGCAATCAAGATGAGGGAAAAGCCCAGGGAGAGCATTAAGCAAGCCAAGCTCTTCCCCCACAACTCCCAACTTGCTCAACAATGAGTACCACCCCAATGACATGGATCAATGCTCAATGATCCAGGTGCCCTCAGAAGACCCAGTACTTTAACACATTACCAGACATCCCAATAAACTGATGTCCTATCCTTTCTGCTTTTGCAGTTACACAGGCTCAGCACTCCTGGACTTGGGCGCAGACCAACCCCTAGTCTACAGCAGCTTGGTGGACAAGTTAAAGCTAGCCACTCATCCTTTGAGCATTAAAAAAGTGGTTTTAGCTGATGAACATCACATTGCTGTGATAAGGGAAGCTGCCCCCTTCTCTGTCATGCTTGAGAACCTGCACTCCACCATTCAAGGCCCTTTTATTGACTTTCCAAAGTTTGAAATTTTACTGGGTTTAGAATGGTTTCAAAAGAACAACCCCCACATAGAATGGGCAACCTCATTATTGACCATCAAATGCAAAGGCCTCGACCACCAGATCTATCATGACTCAGTGGATCAACTCCTAAGCAACCATGTCTTTGTGCGCATTACAGAGACCCTGGACAAAAGAGAGAGCCTCAAGGCAATCAACTGGGACTCCTGCCAGTACAATATCATACATTTCAAAGACCACCAGGATACCACTACGCCTCAGGATTGCAAAATTGTAGCCCACCATCCATAAATCTTCAAGGAGGCTTTACCTGGGTTGCCTCCGTAAAAGCATATCCAACACTTCATCCAACTCAAGGGAGCTGTACCCAAGGCGCAGCCCATCTATTGCCTGACCCCAAACAAAGACAACTCCCTATGTGCCTACCTCAAAGAGGCCTTGGAGGAAGGACTTATCTGTCCCTCACAATCTCCCTTTGGGGCCGCTGTATTCTTTGTGGCCAAGAAGGATAGCACCCTGCGCCTAGTCACAGATTATTGAGCCCTAAATGAAGTTACCACCAAGAATTGTTACCCACTGCTGCTCATTGACAACCTTTTTGATGCCCTGGATAGCGCCACAGTCTTCTACAAGATTGACCTAACTGCAGGCTACAATCAGATTTGTATCAATGAGGAAGATATCCCCAAAACGGCCTTTTGTCCCAAGTACGGCTCATACAAGTGTGTGGTGCTCAATTTTGGTATGACAAACACCCCGTCAATGTAAAGTCATGTCACAACATCTTCAATTAATCTCTCTTGGGGAATTAATGCCCTGAGTAGATCACCAAATGGCTCATCAAATGGTTCACTGGCCAGTCAATAAACTGGTGGCACCATTATCAGTCAACCATCTATGACAAGAATCACTCAATCCAGGTCCTAAATGGAACACAACTTGATTAAGCCTTGTGACTCAAGAGGAACATTACTCAGATAAGCCTATGACCCCCATGACGTACATGGACGGTATGTGGCTTTTCATGATACTATATATTATTCTATATTCATATTCAATAAAATATCATTCTCTTTTTAAATCTTCCCCTTTTTCTGTTTATTATCATTCCCAGAAGTATAAACTTAATAGTGGTAGCACAGGTAGGTTATTCATACCTACTCAACTCAAAGGAAAAATTCCTCTTAAGAAAAAGACCCAAGTAATGGTACTCCCTAACGGCTGGAGAGACTACAAAGAAAGACAAGACATTCCTGCAGGTTTTGTTATCTACAACAACGTCCTTGTACCCATCAAACAATACAACACATTCAAAGCCCAAAGACTGTTACCCACAACCCCAACCACAACGGAGCCACAACAGCCTGAGATACCCAATATTGTATTCCAGAGCCTGTGTATAGCTGAGATTAGCGCCTTTGAAGGATTACACGGTGAGAACGCTTCTCTTTGGATCAACAGCACTGAGAGCAAGTTTGAACAAGTGGAGTATCCCCAAAGACTCTGAGTCAGTGAAATTGCCCTCCGCGTCACAGGGACCGCTTCACGTTTTGTTACTGAATGGCTAGCCCAACATCCTGACCAAAAGGGAGACTGGTAGCTGTTTAAAAGAGCATTCATCAAAAAGTTCTCCATGAATGATTCTGAGGTATTAATCATGACAGAACTTTGAACCTTCAAGATGACAGGAACAATTGAGGAATACATTGCTGCATATGAAGACCTATGTGACTGCGCACCCAACACCATCAATTTTGATGAGCCTGGGCCACACTTAGACTTCTATAATGGTATTCCCACACACATTAGACGTCAGTTTGATATGACTGCTACAAGAACCTTGAAAAAGTATTATTGGAAGGCAAACCTGTGGCCCAAAAATCTGACAATCTATACGCAACCAACAAGCGCAAAGAGAGTCCTTCAGCCAAGAAGGATCCTTGACACAATAAACAAAGCAACTGAGCCAACAACACCCATCCTTGAACTGGGAATCAAACTGCACAAGCCAACCAGGCAAGCACCAAAGATACCAAAGAGGAGGGAAAAGCTCAGGGGAGTGCTTAGGCAAGCCACCCTCCCCCAACCTACAAGACTTGTACAGGGACCAGGACGTGGATCCAATCACCATGGTCCAAGTACCCTCCAGCAACCCTCTAATGTTTGATGCCCAAACTGGAAATTAACTACTCACTTATCCTTTCTGTTTTTGCAGATATCAGGGCACTGAACTATTTGACACTTGAGCAGACCAATCCCTAGTTGACAAGAAATTTGCTGACCTCATTAAGCTCCCAACCACCCAAAGCAGTGTCAGGAATGTCATCATGGCGGATAACAGAAGCACACCAGTCACTCAAGAGGCAAAACCTTTCTGTGCCCAAATTGGAGACGTGTAAACCACACTCAGTGGCCCAATCATACCAATCCTTAAATATGACGTTATACTTGGCCTGGACTGGATGAGAAAGACCAAACCTCACATTGACTGGGATATTGCTACCCTCACCATTCAACTAGGAGAAGTGCATCACCATGTTTACCCAAATCACCTTGATACACTTATGAGGGACCATGTATTTGTGAAAATCATGGAGACAGAAGAGGAAACCAACCCTAGAAAAATCAATTGGAGTACTTGCACATATGAGGTCATCCATTTTAAAAACACAAAAACTTGGCATGAAAAGGACACCATCCAAGACCAGCTAGTCAATGAATTTCCCTTTGTATTCCAAGAAACACTACCCAGATTGCCCCCTGATTGGGGTATATAACACAAGATTGACCTAAAAGGGAGTGTACATAAAGCACAACCCATCTACTACCTAACATCGCAAGAAGACAACGCCCTAAAAGCTTACCTTGACAAAGCACTCAAAAAGGCCTCATTGGACCCTTAAAATAACCTTTTGGTGCTGCTGTCTTCTTTGTGGTAAAGAAAGATGGAGGACTCCGCCTGGTCACAGACTACAGGGTCCTCAACAAGGTCACAATAAAGAACAGGTATCCCTGCCCCTAATTGATGACCTTTTTGATGCCCTGGGGGGTTCCAAATCTTCACAAAAATTGATTTGACAGCAGGATATCACCGAATTTGTGTGAAACCTGAAGAAATTCCAAAGAACACATTTAAAACTAAATACAGATCCTTTGAATGTGTCATTCTCAACTTTGGCATGACAAACGCTCCCAGTATCTTTGTGACCTTCATTAATAAAGTTTTCAAGGAACACATTAGAAAACGGGCAATCATCTACCTGGACAACATCATAATTTACAGCCCCAGCTTGGAGCAACACTGGAAAGATGTCTGCCTGGTCCTCTGCACCCTTGAAGAAAACCAACTGGTTGCAAAACTGTCAAAGTGTGAATTCTTCTCAACAGAACTTCCATTCCTTGGTCACATTATCAGCAAGGACAGAATAAAACCAGATCCAGACAAAAAACATGCCATAAATGAGATGCCAGCTCTAAGAAATAAAAGTAAACTCCACACCTTTCTTGGAATGGTAGCCTACATAAGAAGGGTTATCCTCAGCTGGGGAGCCCTAACAGCCCCCCTATTTACCATCACAGGCAAAACAACTAAGTTTGTCTGGACACCACTACGTGATCAACACTTCCGCCAACTGAAGAAACACATGGTCACCACCCCTATCCTCCAATATCCAAATTGTGAGGGAATCTATGAACTAGAAACCAATGCTTCTGACTATGCCATAGAAGGAGTACTCTGTATCCTAAGGAAGAAAAAGACTTCCTCCCTGTGACATATGAGTCAAGGAAACTATCTGACAGTGAGCAAAGATACCTGATACACAACAGGGAATTGGTTGCCATCATACACTGCCTCATGAAATGGCAATGCTATCTGGAAGAAGCCCAAACGTTCAAAGTACTCACTGACCACAAGTTGCTGATGTTCTTCAAAACAAAACAACACTTGTCAAGGAGACAATCCAAGTGGATGAGTCTCATACAGAGATACCCCAGCAAATTGAATACAAGCCAGGCAATTAAATGCTTAGTGCAGATGCCCTGTCAAGGCTATACAGCAAGCATGTCCTCTGCGCTGATGGTGACCCCAACTGGCCCATGTTAATCATGGGGAATCTCCAGGAAGGGTTCCCATCTGGCACACCAATGAATATCCAATAGAAGTTCCTTAAGAACAAATATCTTTTCAAAAACGTATATGGTACACTACACCAAATACTTCCAAATGGTGACACTGTACCCTACGTCCTGTCAAATCAAAAGATTGACACCATCCTCCAATATCACAGAGACCTTGGACACACCTGCAGTATAAACTTACACAAATACTTCAAGACATGCTACTGGTGGCCCAACATGCTAGATGATATCAGAGAGGTACTGGAACAATGCAAAGTCTGTGAGAAGTACGCCCAAACCAAAGCACCACCCAAGTTGGTAGTACCTGTATCCATCACATAACCCTTCAAGGTATGGTTGTTGGATATTGTGAGACCAATGCCTGTTGAAAACAAGGGCAAAAAGTACATAATAACAGCTATCAACTATGCAACCAGATGGCCTGTGGCACAAGCCACAAAGGAACACAAAGGCAATGATGTGAGACAATTTATTGGGAAAGAAATAATAGACAAGTTTGAGAAACCTGACATCCTGATCACAGACAGAGGCACTAAACTTAAGGCCATTGGCACCAATATCAACCTTGCCAAGAATGAATAAGACACATCACAGCCAGCCTGTATCACCTGAAAGCAAATGTACAAGTAGAACAACTAAACAGCTTGCTTGTGGAAGCCCTCAGTAAGTTATCTGCTACCAATCCAAAGGCCTGGGTCAATATGCTGCCAACAGCACTCATGGTCTGTGGAACACAAGTCAACCGTAACACAGGCAAAAAACCCATATGAACTTGTCTATGGGCAAAAGCCCGCTCTTGTTAATACAACTGCAGGACCACAATTACCTCTTCCCAAAAAGGTGCCAGACAACAGTGATCCTAACATACAGCGTGCTAGGAAAGACCAGGAAGACATGGAACAAAAAAGAGTTGATAGAGAGGCAATCCCCCTACAACAAGAAAGATTCCAAGTCAGGGACAAGATTTGGGTTGCCAATCACAATCAACATAAGTTGGAACCAGGGTTGTGTGGACCAGGCATTATCATGGAAGTCAAGCCCAGCAACACCTATCTCATCAAAGGGATTGGAGCTCAAACTGAACTGAAATGTATGCACCACAACTGCCTCTGCCTGTGCAAAGCAAGAACAGCCCAACAAAATTCCAGACTCCCTGTTCCCAACGCCAAACTGGATTTAATACCAATCATGCATCCCTGAAACTCTTAAGAAAATTCCCAAGGCTCCGCTTTCCAGCACCTGAGGGGGAGATGTTGCAACATCTTTGGTTACTCCCTCTCAGGGAATTAATGCCCCAAGTAGATCACCAAATGGCTCACCAAATGGTTCACCAGCCAGTCAACAAACTGATGGCATCATTATCAGTCAACCATCTATGACAGGGATCACTCAATCCAGGTCCTAAATGGAACACAACTTTATTAAGCCTCATGACTCACAAGGAACATTACTCAGATAAGCCTCATAACCCCCATGATGTACATGGGCGGTATGTGGCTTGTCATGATACTATATATTATTCTATATTCATATTCAATAAAGTATCATTCTCTTCTTAAATATTCCCCTTTTTCTGTTTATTATACTTCCCAGAAGTGTAAACTCAACATTCACCTCCCCCTTTAGCCTTGGACAGTGTCAGGATTGACAATTCTTCCTCTCTGGAAACACAGGCCTGGAAGCAGGAATCAAACCCCAACCCTGGATTTCTTTGGGCCACCGGGCTTGTGGACTGCAGGACCGCCCGCCTGCGTTTTTCTGGGATTGAGTCCCCACAAGCTGAATTCAAGAAGGTTGACACATGCTGTAAAAAGAGCTAAACCAAAGAAATCATCACGCCAAATGGAGGATTAATCACAGCGCCTAATGGAGGTACTGATTTGGCAATTATTAGCTTCATAAACTTGAAGTATACACCAGCAACTAATCAAGAGCCATCCCCAGAAGAAGGCACGGGCCTGCGGCCCGTTCCCATGACCTCAACACTAAAGCAAGATAATAAGGTAGCCAAATCAAGATTCTTGACCAATGAAAGAACTCCCAGGCTGAGTGCCATTTTGCTGCCTCTGGACCCAAGCACCCAGTCCCCTGGCCCTGCCTTTCCCAATGCCCTGATGAATCCCCCATGGAAAATGTTAAGTTTGGAGGTGGGGTACTATATAGACCAAAGCACCCCGCACTCCAAACTTATTGCCATTTTTGATCAAAGGTTATGTTATTTTGGCTCACACAGCTATTGCCCTATTTTTTATTTGCTATCTACCAGTTCAGTTCAAGATCTCCTGGCCCGCCTGCCCCACCACCTGCTGTTTTCTGTCCTCCTGGTGTACCCTTTGGACTGTCCATTTTACCAACTACCCTCTGAAATCTGAATACAAGGAATACACCCTGGAAAAGATACTCAAACTTGATCCTTTGGCCCGCATACAATCTACAATTAGATACAACCAACAAGGCCCATGGATATTTTCAATACCCAAGCTGTTCAGAGGGAAGTTCAACTATCTCCCTGCTTATGAACTGCCCATGGAGCTGCCTGTGACCCCAAAACCCATGCCTGCTTCCCCACCTGACCTCCCAACCAACCATTCTGGCAAGCTGTTTGGGATTGCATACATCATCCTCACAGGGGTAATTGACACTATATTTCCGGCTGCCGGCCTGTGGTACTGGGTGGGAAAGTCTTCCTCCTACCTTTTAAAGTTAGCTCCACTCCTGTGGTGGGCATTGCCCACAAAAAACTTGTCCTGAGTTACCCCTGAAAATGACAGGCCGGCTGCTTAAGGCTGGATCCCTGATAGACAGGACAATCTTCCCGCACCACACAAAAAAATCTGCTCAGAAGCTGGCTAAGCCCCTTAATTCCCTTGAGGATTTGGCTCACATAATTGATGAGAGATTTGTGTTAGCATATCCTTTCCAGGTGATAAATACCAATGTATTGAACTAAGTTCCCACTTGGGAGTAATCTCTTATTAATTTAGACTATTTTTTGGCTTGGGCTTTCTGCACTTGAAATTAATTAAGTCTAAACAATCAGGTTGTGCTACTGCTAAATCATCAAATTCCAATCCAACTGGATTGGATGCTGATTCAAATCACCCCAGCAATGCCAGCCAATAAGAGTCAAGGTTAGAAATGATTGAAAACCCCTCTAACTCACTGGATTCACCTTGCAAAATTTCTCCTGCTGCCAATCAAATCTGCGCCTTGGGTCAGGTGGCCCTGAATTCTAAACCCCTCCCTTAAAGCAAGACAGGGGACTTTCAATCCTCTGCTTGCTCATTCTTACAAATTAAAGTTTAGTCTTTTACTTAAAATTAGGTCATTCTTGGGTCCCATTTTGGTCCTGTCTTATTTTCTAAAAGCTTTAGTATTATTTTCCTATTCTCTTACCTCTTTCCTTTGCTCCTGGGCCTCTCAGTGTCTTCTCAGAGCCTCTTACATGTTGTCAACGTCAACAACAAAGCTTTTTGCTTTTGCTTTTGCTTTAAAAGATAACCATTTAAACTTAAGGATTGATGATTCAATTAATATAATTACCTATTTGAAACTCAGTTTTGTTGCTCTTTTGCTTTTGTTTTGTTCTCAGCTTCATTTGCGCTTTAAAGCTTTTAATCCCTGCTTTCAAAGTCCCTTTTTCCCGCGGTTGCCATTTGTTGTGTCCTGTTTGTCTTGTTGGACCTTCTTGCTTGTCCTTGGTCCCTTTCTGGTTGCCTTTTTTTGACAACAACAAAATCTAGAAGAACAATTGCCTCTTGCTGGTCTCTGCTTTGGACTCAAGTAAAATATTGGTGCCTTTTACCAAGTTTTTTGTGTTCACCCTGGCATCAGCCTTGGTGATGATATGGTGCACCACCCCTGATTTTTGGGGGTGTATTTCTCATTAATTCCATCATGTGGGTGCTAATCCTGACCAATTCCTACACATATTTGAGAACATCCCTGGACGGGCTCAGGATATCCTCACCACTAGTGAGAATGTTGTGAGAAGCCTCACCTGTGATGACCTTGCTTTCCCAACCCCTGGTCTATCCCCCTCAGTGTCCCCAGGCCTGGCTTCCCCATTGCTCCTTTCCCCTGAGGTTCCAGTTGTACTGGCTTCAGGAGAAGACAAGGCCATTCAAGAGCTTACCCCCAAGAGCGCCCCCTGGTTGCTCAGTGGGATGATTTTGATGGGTTTGGAATCCTAATTCCCCCAACTATCTGCTGTGTCCTCCTTGTGGATGCCACTTTGAGCAGCCATCCCAGTCCTGCACTAGATGGTGTCCTGGTGGATTCTTCCCCCATAATGGGGGCAAAACTTAGTTAGTTTAGCCCCCCTCTCTCACAGTCAACCTTTGTGACCCTTATGAACAAGGTGTTTGCCCATCACATAGGCAAGCACGCCCTAGTCTACCTGGACAACATTATTATCTATAGCCCCTAAGTAGAGCAGCACTGAAAAGACCTGGAGCCAGTCTTTGCTATCCTGGCATAACACAAGCTGCTAGCCAATCCCTCCAAATGCCAGTTCTTCCGCAAGCAACTGCCTTTCCTAGGACACATAGTCTCAAAAGATGGCATTAAGCCCAACAGTCAGAAGATACAGGCCATCTGCAAAATGCCGTCACCCAAGGACAAGTCAGAACTCTGCATGTTCTTAGGATTGGTGGCCTACATGCTCTGTTTTATACCTGACTGCAGCGTCCTGACTGCATCCCTGTCTGTCATAACTGGCGCCAAATCCAAGTTTGTATGGACCCCCCAACGCTACCTTTGCTTTAGGTATCTCAAGGAAAAGCTCTCAACAGCACCTATCCTTCAGTACCCCAAACACAATGGGGAGTAACAAATGGAAAAAGACGCCTCAGACACATCCATTGGGGGAGTACTACAAACAAAAAACAATAATGGTGACTTCCTGCCTGTAGCCTACAAATCACAGAAACTGACAGACAGTAAGTGTCAATACCCTATAAACAACAAGGAGTTGTTGGCAATTTTACACTGCCTAGTCAAATGGCGTTGCTATCTGGAACAACAGGAAGAATTCACGGTGTTGACCAGCCACAAGTCACTCATATATTACAAAGCTCAAGCAAATCTATCTTGCTGCCAAGCCCGCTGGATGGAACTCTTGGAGAGATCCAATATGCTCATATAATACAAGCCTGGTCCAGAACTCGCCATGGCAGACGCACTCTCATACCTGTACGTCTGAGCCACAAGAAGAGAGAATGGGCTCAATCCAGACTGGCCCCTCTTGGTACTTTGGACAAAGGGCAAAGGTTTCCCCCCTGGCACTACAGACATGACAAGGGAAACATTCATTAAGAACAAGCACTTATTTGCAGACATGTATGGAACCTTACATCAAAAAATGTCTGACAGAACCACCATCCCTTATGTTCCTACACATCAGCAAGTTGACACCATCCTACGTTACCATAGAGAACTAGGGCACACAAAAAGTTGCAGCCTCTAAAAATTCCTTAAGCACAAAGCATGGTGGCCAACTCTGTACCAAGACGTTCAGGAAGTCTCAGACCAATGCAAAGTATGTGAGAAATTTGCAAAAAGCAAAACCCTGCCTAAGTCAGTACTACCTATTTGCACGCAACTGCCCTTTAAGGCGTGGGCCCTAGAAATTGTGGACCCCATGCCAGGAAAGCATAATGAGAAGAAATACATCATTACCGCAATAGACTTTGCCACACAATGGCCAGTGGCACAAGCAGTAAAAACACATACTGGCAACAACATGCGGCAATTCATAGGGAAGGAAATCATCAGCAAGTTTGGCAAGCCACAACTCCTGATAGCAGACAGAAGCAAAGAACTGACCTCTGAAGATACCAACATATACCTCACCAAGAATGGGGCCAAGTACACAGTGACAACACTTTATCATCCTCAGGCCAATGGACATGTGGAACAGCTAAATTGCAGCCTTGTGCAAGCCTTGGCCAAGCTCACCGCCAGGAGACATGAGGACTGGTATAAGCAGCTACCAACTGCACTACTTGTATGCCAGACTTATGTGAACAGATCCAATGGGAAAAGGAATTTTGAATTGGTATATGACACACAGCCCAATATCATCCAAGCATTGTCAGGACCCAAGCTGGAAATTCCAAGCATGGTTCCCCCCAATCAGATCTCCAGGTCATAGAGGCCAATAGCAATCAAAAAGAAAGAGAAAACAAGCATCTACAAAATAGATTCATCCTCATCCAAAACAGACACAAGGTTGGTGACAAAGTTTGGGTCATGAACATTGACAAAAGTAAACTACAACCCAAGAAAGTAGGCCCAGCAATCATCTTAAAGGTAAAAAAACAACACTTACCTTATACAAAGACTTGGGAAACGTAAACAAGACAAGATACTCCACCATGATTGCCTGAGACCCTGCAAGGCAAAACAGAAACAGCATGAGATTGTCCTAACTGCCACAGAACAACACTTAGTCCAGTATGGCATCTGGGCTCCTGACAACCTCCCTGACAACCTACCTCCAGAGGAGGCCAACCTTCAGTTGGGGGGTGTTGAAACAGCATGCTTGACCCGCCAGCAAGGTTCCAAGTAAGCAGGTTTGTAACCCGCAATCCAATTATCCAGTCACTTGGAGCCAGACTAGGAAGTCAACTTGAATTGCCAAATCTAGCTCATGATCAAATGATGATCCCTACACAGTGGACATCTCAATTTGGCGCTTGACTCATTACTAGTATTGAGCCACCCCCTTCACCATCCTACCGTGTGATCTACACAATCATGTTCCTGTTATCTATGACTCACATTAACTATATAATCACTATCTCTCAATAAAGAATATTATCTAGTTTCTAAATATTTTCCCCCTTGTAACTCTGCTAAAACAGCACAGTTACAACAGGAAGATTGCTGGGGGTCCCATTGAAAATGACACCCAGATAACCTGGACCAGCATGGAAATGGTGCACACCAAAAAACTATCAGAAGAAAATATTGACAAGGGTGCTGAGGCAAGGGATAAACTTTACCCCAGATAAATCAGGAGAGAGAGGTTAAATCCCACTTTTGATTCCATGTGCCTCTTACAGCCCATTAATATTTTGTGTCTTGAGAGGATTGTAATTATTGGCATGCTTAGAGCTTATGTAATTTTAAATTCATTTCCTCCTCTATGATAGGGCAGAGATTAGCCACAAAACAATGCATATGCATATAATTTTTTCTGATAGTATACTGCTGTAGAATTCAAGAGATAGTAATCTAAAGGAGTTCTTCACATTGAGATGATAAGGGGCTACTGTTCTGACTAGTATTTATTGTGACTATAAAGAGTTTTAAAGATGCTGATAAGATAGTTCTGGGTAAACCCCATAAAACCTGGAATAGTTGAAAAGCATATAACTACAGGTGATTGTCGTAGCCATGCTGTTTTAGCAGAGTTATAAGGGGGAAATGATTGGAAACAATATGGTTATCTTTATTTATGATATTGATGTTATATAGTTATTGTGAATCAGGATAGTAGGGACATGATTATCAAGATCACTTGGTTGGATTGGCAGGGGTGGCTCAATCCTTGTAATGAGTCAAGCGCTAAATTGAGATGTCCACTGTGTAGGGATCATCATTTGATCATGAGCTAGATTTGATAATTCAAGTTGACTTCCACATTTGGCTTCAGGTCCCTGGAAATTTAGGTTGCAGGTCACAAACCCACTTGGTCAGAACCTTGCCAGGGGGTCAACCCTGTTGTTTTGACATGATAAAGGTCAAAGAACATTTGTGGGATAAGGATCCAGGCTTGGATATTGAAGATAGGTGTCTTTGTTTCTTTAGGTTCAAGCAGTGTTGTAAGGTGACTGGTTAAACTAGCCTTCACTGTAACAGTCATTGACACTTTAAGCTCAGCAAGCAAGAGAGTGATAGTACTCTCACTCTGGATGAAAGGTAGTTTGAACAATCAACTAAGTTGCATCTCCAAGCTATATTAACTTACAATTGTCTGATCTAAAGGTTAATAGTGGGCAAAGCCTTCAGAGGGATCTTGCTGTAAAGCAGAGGATCCTGGCGCTAATGTCAGGATCCTCCTGACATGAAACTGCTTTTTGTTCTGGGATTAATTGATGTGTTTAAACTGTTGAAATGAGTTTGAAGCTTCTTTAAAGTAGCTTTTATAATAACCTTGATTTAATTATACAATTTTGAGTCTCATATTCATGTAAAGTCATGTTTTTTATATGCATGAAGATCTCCACTTGTTTGTTTTGTATCTCACAATCTAGTGAACCAATCTCAATGCTTGAACACATTTCTGAAAGTCTGAAACAAGAGAATTCAAACTAAGCTATAATCTGCACCATTTAAAAATGCAACACTTGCCTTCTAAGACAATTTCTGCTTAATTACCTCTGCTTCCTCTCAAACTTTAAACACTAAGTGTATAAATTCTCCTATTCTCTATCCACTTGCATATTTCAACTCCTCTTCTTGGCACCTCAAACAAATCTGGTTCATTCAACTCTCTTTGATAAACTTCTATCTTGCTTTCTTGACTTGTCCTTTCCTGTCTGGATAAGCTTGAGTTACTTAAGGATGGTCTTAAGGCTGAAATCCTTGGTGGCCTTGCTCTAATCAATAATCCAGCTTCAAGCCCTGACAGCTCAGTGGCTTTTATCAATATCCAACATCTATATAACTCTCTTTCTTTATAATAAATAAAGAATTAATTATTACACATTTATTACATTATTATACACACTAAGTTAGAGAATATCAACTTAGTCTTTAGTAACTAGTAAGTTATAAATTGAGTTAAGCAAATATCTACACCACACACACCCATACTTGTAAATACAACAAGCAGGTTACAGTGGTAGCATTTAGCTTGGCGCTTGTGTTGTAACTGTGCTTTTTTAGCAGAGTTACAAGGGGGACAATATCTGAAGACTAGATAATTATCTTTATTTGGAGATATGAATTATATAGTTGATGTGAATCATCATAAGAGGAACATGATTGTGATGATCAATTGGTTAGATGGTGAAGGGGGTGGCTTATTCCTGGTAAAGATCAGGCGCCAAATCAAGTAATCTACCAAATAGGATCATTGTTTCTTCATGTTGTTGCTTTTGGGAATTCAAGTCAACTTTCTTGTTTGAGACCAAGTCACCAGGAAGTTGAATTGTGAGTCAAAAACCTGCTTAGTTGGAACCTTGTTGACAGTTCAAACCTGCTGTTTCAACACTTGAGATTCATGACCAGATCTCTTATCTGAGAGAAAAAGAAGACAACATGATACATTTACCCATATTTCTTATATGATCAATACCAGGCTGGACAATGAAAGACTTACTTGGTATTTACTTAAAATGCTTAATCATTCACAAAAAAATTATTGGGGGTTGATCTTGTCAAAACAGGTGTGCTAGTTAGCCTGTTCCAGGTATTCATTAGTGGCTGAACTAAGAAGTGATTTTTAAAGGTTAGTTCTTTAGGATAATAGAAAAAGAATAATGGGTTCATTTAACAAAGTCTATCCCTATTACATTCAAGCATGAATATTGAAGTATATACTGAAATTATTGGCCCTTCCTCAAGTGTGTCAAGTTAAATGGATTGAGGCTTCTGATCAGCTCTGCTTTTCTGGGCACATGGTTGCAATAGCTTACGCCTAATAGTAACTGTCAGGATTTTTGGATATTGACTAATTAACAAATTCAACCAATTAATGTGGACTAGCTGTCAATCACTCTTAGGAATGGAACCTACAATTGGGTCATTATTTATTATATTAAGCCAAGGCGCCAGCTTAAGCATTTTATTGCCTTTTAAGTTCTTTGTGTTATTTAAGTCATAAACTTATGCTTTTTAAATATTAATATAATGCTTAGTTTACTGAAGAAATTTTTAAAAGTGTAAAATATACAAATAATAAAAATAAATCTTATTTTTATTAACTGTAATTTTTGCTAAACCCTTTTTTCTATTTTAATAAGATAAGAATCAAATATATGAGTTGCATGGGAAAGTAATAGCAGCCTCAAATCTATAATTACTATTACCCTTTCTTTGGCTCATATAAGTAATTTTTAGTTATTTTTAGAAAAAAGTTGTTAAATTTAAAAGAATATTTACCCTATGTGAAATATAAGTTTTTGTAATGTGTCTAACTTCATGAACATGTCCTATTAATCCTTTAGTAGTATCAGCTCTCCTTGTTTCTCTATCATCTGTACAGAACTTTGCACAGTATTTTATTTTGGAGTACTCCTTAAAATCCTCAAATGCCAAAAGTAAAACATACAGCTCACCATCTTTCATTAAGTATGAAAGGTTAACATAAAAAGCTTTGACTTCAAGCCAGCTTTTTTAGGCCTATAATTCTATCATAAATGTAAAAAAGATTTTTTGGGAAACATCTTAATTATTTAAAAGTGACTCATATAAACTCTTTCTTTATTCCTCTCTCAAAAACCATTTTGAGATCATTTGTATTTTTTATGTACATCTCATTTTCCTTTTGTTTAAATATTTTAGATAATACACCAAAATGACCATCAACAATACTTTTTCCATGACACTCTACAAATCTATTAAACTTAATTGTTCCTTTTATAATTTTAGGTACCTCTTTAAAAAGATAATATAAGATTTCATAAGATCTGAAATGATTAGCATTATCAGTTCAAACTTTAAAATTTAATATTCTTAAATTTATCTTTTTAAGCAGACTTATCAAACACTGACCTGAAAACAAAGAGTCATGAGATAAAATTTCAGATAAAAAGTCATGATGCTCATGTTTAATTTTCTCATTTTCTTTAAAAGCAATTGAGAATCCTAATACAGTAGGTTTAAAACCTATGGTGACAAGCAAAAACACTTCAAAATTAAACAAATTCAGCTTGTATAAACAAAAATAGCTTATCTGTAAATGAAATTAGAACTCAATGAAGTTATATTAATTTACAATAGATTTGGGTTATATCAGTTTTGTTTTCAGGTGATTTGATTTCATTCACATCTGAGTTAAATTAATGTAAAGCTGAAGTATTTTGCTTGTTGCCATAGTATTGTTGAGTTTATACTTCTGGGAAGTATAATAAAAAAGTAAAGGGGAAGATTAAGAAGAGAATGATACTTTATTGGATATGAATATAGAATATTATATAGTGTCATGACAAGCCACATGCTGTCCATGTATATCATGGAGATCATGGGGCTTATCTGAGTAGTGTTCCTCTTGAGTCATGAGGCTTAATCAAGTTGTGTTCCATTTAGGAACTAGATTGAGTGATCCCTGTCATAGATGGTTAACTGATAATGGTGCCACCAGTTTATTGACTGGGCGGTGAACCACTTGGTGAGCTGCTTGCCAATTAATTTGGGGCTTTAATTCCCCAAGCGGGAGTAATCAAAGATGTTGTGACATCTCCCCCTGGGGTGCTAGAAGGCAGAGGCTTGGGAATCTTCTTGAGAGTATCTGGTATACAGGCTTGGTATTGATCCAGTTTGGCGTTGGGTACAGGGAGCCTTGAATTTTGTTGGGCTGCTCTTGCCTTACACAAACAGAGTTGGTCATGATGCATACGTTTCAGTTCAGTTTGAGCTCCAATCCCTTTGATGAGGTAGGTGTTATTGGTTTTCACTTCCATGACAATGCCTGGTCTGCGTAACCCTGGGTCTAATTTGTGTTGGTTGTGATTGACAACCCAGATCTTGTCTCCAACTTGGAAGCTTCCTTGTTGCAATGGGATTGCTTCCCGCTAAACCCTTTGTTGTTCCATCACTTCTTGGTCCTTTCTGGCTTGTAGTACTTTTGGGTCATTACTGTCTGGTTTCTTCTTTGGAAGTGGCAGTTGTGGTCCCGTGGTTGTACTGACAAGTGAGGGTTTCTGACCATAGACAATCTTACAAGGGCTTTTGCCCGTATTGTGGTTGACTTGTGTTCTTAAGACCATGAGGGCGGTTGGTAGCATGTTGACCCAGGCTTTTGGATTGATTGCAGACAACTTACTAAGGGCTTCCACTAGAGAGCTGTTTAGTTGTTCTACATGTCCATTTTCTTGTGGGTGATATAGGCTGGCTGTGACGTATTTTATTTCACTTTTGGCAAGATAGATGTTGGTGCTAATAGCTTTGAGTTCAGTGCCTCCATCTGTGATGAAGAGGTCAGGCTTTTCAAACCTTGCTATGATTTTCTTGCCAATGAATTGTCTTACGTCATTGTCTTTGTGCTCCTTTGTGGCTTGTGCTACAAGCATCTGGTTGCATAGTTGTAGCGCTGATGATGTAATTTTTTCCTTTTCTTTCACCAGGCATAGGTCCCACAATATCCAACAACCATAACTTGAAGGATTTTGTGATGGATATGGGTATTACTAACTTGGATGGAGCTTTGGTTTGTGTGTACTTCTCACAGACCTTGCATTGTTCCAGTACCTCTCTGATATCATCTAGCATGTTGGGCCACCAGTAGCAAGTCTTGAGATATTCATGCAAGTTTCTGCTACAGGCGTTTTCCAAGTCTCTGTGACATCAGAGGATTGTGTCAATCCATTGTGTTGACAGGACGTAGGGTACAGTGTCACCATTTGAAAGTATTCAGTGAAGGGTATCATTTACGTTTTTGAACAGATGTTTGTTCTTGAGGACTATCTCTTAGATGTTCATTGGTGTGCCAGGTGGGAACCCTTCCTGGAGATTCCCCATGATTAGCATGGGCCAGTTGGAGTTGCCATCAGTGTGAAAGATGTGTTTATTGTATAGCCTTGATAGGGCGTCTGCAGTAAGCATCTCCCTTCCTGGCTTGTATTCAATTTGCATGGGGTATCTCTGTATGAGACTCATCCATTTGGCTTGTCTTCTTGACAGGTGCTGCTGTGCTTTGAAGAATATCAACAACTTGTGGTCAGTGAGTACTTTGAATGTCTGGGCTCCTTCCAGATAGCATTGCATTTTCATGAGGCATTGTATGATGGCAACCAATTCCTTATTGTGTATGGGGTATCTTTGTTTGCTGTCTGATAGCTTCCTTGATTCAGATGCCACAGGGAGAAAGTCCTTGTGGGCTGTTTGGATACAGAGGACTCCTCCTATGGCATAATCAGAGGCGTTGATTTCTAGCTCATAGATACCTTCACATTTTGGGTATTGTAGGATGGGAGCAGTAACCATGCGCTCTTTCAGTTGGCGGAAATTTTGGTCTTGTAGGGGTGTCCAGACAAATTTGGTTGTTTTTCTGATGATGGCTGACAAGGGGGCTGTCAGAGCGCCCCAATAAGGGATGAACCTGCGTACATAGGCTACCATTCCAAGGAAGGTGTGGAGTTCACTCTTGTTCCTTGGGGCTGGCATCTCTGTGATAGTGTATATTTTTTCTGGATTGGGTTTGATACCATCCTTGCTAATGATATGGCCAAGGAATGGAAGTTCAGTTGAGAAGAACTCACATTTGGATGGTTTGGCAATCAGTTGGTTTTCCTGAAGGGTACAGAGGACTGTGTGGACGTCTTCCCAGTGTTGTTGCAGGTTGGGACTGTAAATGATGATGTTGTCCAGGTAGATGATTGCTCTTTTCCCAATGTGTTCCTTAAATACTTCATTCATGAAGATTACAAAGATATTGGGGGCGTTTTTCATGCCATAAATTGAGGACAACACATTCAAAGAACCTGTATTTGGTTTGAAATGCAGTCTTTGGAATGTCTTCAGGTGTCACGCAAATTTTAGTGATATCCTGCTGTCAAATCAATTTTTTGAAGATTTGGGACCCCCCAGGGCATCAAAAAGGTCATCAATTAGGGGCAGGGGATACCTGTTCTTTATTGTGACCTTGTTGAGGACCCTGTAGTTGTGACCAGGTGGAGACCTCCATCTTTCTTTGCTACAAAGAAGACAGCAGCACTAAAAGGTGATTTTGAGGATTTGATGAGGCTTTTTTTGAGTACTTTGTCAAGGTAAGCTTTCAGAGGCTTTGTCTTCTTGTGGTGTGAGGCAGTAGATTGGGCGCGCTTTAGATATGCTACCTTTTAGGTCAATCTCGTGTTGTATACTCAAATCAGGGGGCAACCCAGGTAGTGATTCTTGGAATACAGAGGAAATTCATTAACTAGCTGGTCTCTAATTGGGTTATGTTCTTGTTGAGTTTCTGTGTTTTTGAAGTGTATGATTTCATACGTACATGTGCTCCAATTGATTTTGCTGATGTCAGTTTCTTTTTTTGTTTCTATGATTTTTACAAATATGTGGTCCCTCATGAGAGTGTCAAGATGTGTTGGGTACACATGATGGTGGACTTCTCCTTTCTGGATAGTGAGGGTGGCACTGTACCAGTTGATGTGAGGTTTTGTCTTTTGCATCCAATCTATTTCAAGTATGATATTGTATTTGGGGATTGGTATGATGGGGCTGCTGATTGTTGTTTGTACATATCCAATTTGGGCTTGGAAAGGCTTTGTCTTGTGGGTAACTGGTGTGCTGAAATTGTCCACCATGATGACTTTCTTGATGCTACTTCAAATGATAGGTAACATCATGAGGTCTGCGAAACTCTTGTTAATGAGTGATTGATTGGCTCCAGTGTCAAATAGTGCTGTTCCCTGGTATCTGCAAAAACGGAAAGGATAGATAAGGAGTTTATTTTTAGTTTGGGCGGCAAACAGTAGAGGATTGCTGGAGGGAACCTGGATCATGGTGATTGAGTCCACGTCCTGTTCTCTGTACAAGTCTTGTGAAGAGGGGAAGGGCAGCTCAACTAAGCACTCCCCTGAGCTTTTCCCTCCTTGTTGGTATCTTTGGTGCTGACCTGGTTGGCTTGTGCAGTGCAATTCCCGTTTCAAGGATGGGTATTGTTGGCTCAGTTGTTTTGCTTATTGGGGGAGGCTCTCTCTTTGCTGCAGGGTTTTCCTTGCGCTTGTTGGTGGCCTGTAGATTGTCATACTTCTGAGCTGCGCATTTTCCTTCTAGGAATACATCCTTGAGGTTCTTTCAGAAGGTCATGTCAAACTGACATCTAATATGTGTGGGAAGGCCATTGTAGAAGTCCAGACGTGGCCCAGGTTCATAAAAGTTGATGGTGTTGGGTGCACAGTCACATAGGTCTTCATATGCAGCAATGTATTCCTCAATTGTTCCTGTCATCTTGAAGGTTCAAAGTTCTGTCATAATCACCACATCTGAGTCCTTCATGGAGAACTTTTCAAGGAATGCGGCCTTGAACACTTCCCAATTTTCCTTTTGGTCAGGATGTTGGGCTAGCTATTTGGTAACAAAACGTGAAGCAGTCCCTGTGACGTGGAGGGCAATTTCACTGACCCAGAGTCTTTGGGGGTACTCCACTTGTTTGAACTTGCTCTCAGTGATGTTGATCCAAAGAGAAGCGTTTTCATAGCGTAATCCTGCAAAGGCGCCAATCTCAGCAGTACTTAAGTGTTGAAACACAATATTGGGTATCTCAGGTTGTGTAGGTGCTATTGTGGTTGGTGTGGTGGGGAAAAGTCTGCAGGCTTTGAGAGCGGTGTACTGGTCAATGGGTACAAGGACGTTATTGTAGATGACAAGGCCTGGGGAACATCTTGTCTTACTTTGTAATCTCTCCAGCCGTTAGGGAGTGACATTGTTTGGGTTCTTTTCTTGGGAGGAATTTTTCCTTCAAGTTGGATAGGTATGGATAGCCTACCTGTGCTACCACTGTCAAGTTTATACTTCTGGGAAGTATAATAAACAAAATAAAGGGGAAAATTAAGAAGAGAATGATACTTTATTGGATATGAATATAGAACATTATATAGTATCATGACAAGCCGCATGTTGTCCATATACGTCATGGAGATCATGGGGCTTATATGAGTAGTTTTCCTATGAGTCATGAGGCTTAATCAAGTTGTGTTCCATTTAGGACCTGGATTGAGTGATCCTGTCATAGATGGTTAACTGATAATGGTGCCACCAGTTTATTGACTGGGTGGTGAACCACTTGGTGAGCCGCTTGGTGATTTACTCAGGGCGTTAATTCTCTGAGAGGGGTAATCAAAGATGTTGCAACAGTATTTAAAACTACTGTAAAGAAATAGGTGTTTTCTCATAAAAACAATTATTTGTCTCTATAGGACCCCAACCTATTTTAAAGTTTTCTCTATAGTCTATTACTATAACACATGAATTATCATCAAGATTATTTATATCCCTAATATATTCTTTATTTTTATGCTTATAAAACTTTTTCATGTTGGTCAATAGATTCTAAATTTTCTTTAATGGATTTTGGCAATGACAATTTCTTTATACTAAAATCCTTTAGCTTCATTTCTAATGATTCTTTAAGTTGAGAATGTTACACATATCAGTTTGTTTTTTGCTTTTGATTATATTATTAGGAATAAGCTTTTATTAAGTGGAAAGTGAAATAGAAATGTTATTTTTTATTTTCATATCTTCATAAATTTCTTTTTTGTTTTTAATAATGAGTATTTTATTTTAGTTGAGTATTCACTCAATTCTTTTTGTAATTCTTCATAAATCAATCCAGATGATTTTTTAGTGAATTGGCTGGTTGGAAATGAATTTTTTATGTTTTCTTTCTTTACTGAATCATTTTTTCCTTTTTTATTTTTTGAATTTAATGATGCTTTTTTAGCATTTTTTATTTTTTTAGAATATGAATACTCATTTTTTGTCATTTTAAATCCACAATCCCAAAGCTCTTTCAGACTGTAGCTTGATGTAACCAATGCTCTTAGGGAAGGAAGGTGCTTGGCAGGGGACTCTGACATCAATTCCTTTAGGTTGTTAAGGAAATCATCTGTCTTAGAATTTTGTATGACAGGTAAGAAGGTACTTTTTCCAAACTCTGTTTTTAATAAAAAAAATACTCAACAAAGCTGTTAAGATCAAGCCAGCAGTAAAAAGAAATTCTTGCTTAAGCATATAGATTATTTCTCTCAGTAGAAGCCCCCAGTGAGAAGAAGGGTATCACCTGAGGTACAAACTTGATAGGCTTCATAATGATAGAGGTTGGATTCCTTGTCTTGTTTTAGGCAGTTCTTTCTGGAAATAGATGTGCAATCATCATAGAAGAGTAAATGTATGGATTGTAAAGCAAATTTCTGTAAATTTGAGCTGTTTAAATACCATGTTAGCTGAGTTTTTGCATTACAGGCATAAATCCCCAACTAATCCCCAACTGATCTCCTTGATTTATCAATATTACCCCTGAAGTCTGATATCATTGTTTATTTACAACATTTTTATATTCTGGTTAACTGTCAATATCTTGCCATTCAGTGCTTTAATCTTGCTCAAACTAGTATCATTAGAAAGCCCTTAAACTCAGCTTTTGAAATTGTGCTGCAACTTTATATTTTAATACTGTTTATTATCTTGAAGTGGCTTTGAATTTAAGCTTATAAAATTATTATTTAAAATAAAATATGCTATTTAGCTCTTAAAGTATGATGTTTTAATCAGTAAACTATTTTTGAAGTATAAATCAATATTTAGCTTACTTTTAATAAAAAAACTCAAAAACCTTTTATCTTAAACAAAATTAAGTCTATTATAGTAGTTTTAGAAGCTATGGCAACAACCAAAAATACTTCATATTTAAACAAAAAAATTCAGATTTAAGCAGATTCCAACTATCAGGTTAAAATATACACTCTGTTAACAGGGATTTTTGGTGTTGATGGGCAAAATGGGTCAACACAGCAAAGAAGTGCTCACGCACAAAGAAAAACTATTCAAAATACATTCCAAAATACATTGATTCACAAACAAAATGGTGTGAGTTGACTTTTGGTGTAAATATGTTTACTATGTGAAGCAGTGACAAAATACACCCAAGTGTGGTGTGTTAAAACTCAGTCCAAAAAAAACACAATATCAACTTGCTATATAAACAAAATCACTCAAATGTTGTGTGCAATGTATTGTAATCAAGAATGATACCAAGGTATCTAAAATAAGACATACAATCCAAGACATAAATTTTAAAAATATTGTGTTGGGTGCTTAATTTGGCGTAAAATCTGGGAAAGGGGGTGTAAAATATTTTGGGTGTTCAAAAATAGGCGTTGTAAAACCAAAAAACAACTAAATAAGAAATAAAAAAGTCTATAATTGGGATATTGGGTGAGAAAAATAGTAAAATAAATATCCATATTCAGATAAAACCAAAAATTAAAATTAGGGGGTAACTTAATTGAATTTATTTGATATTTTATTAAATTCTCAAAATGTAAGGAACATAACAACAGAGTACTAATGCACCTGTTGTGTGCTGTGGTTGCGGTTGCCCCTGCAGGTCAAAAAACAGAGTTAGTGCAACCTAATTGCCTACTCAGGAAGGAGATGGGAGAGGAGAGTTCAATAGTGACGCTGTACTGACACAGCTGGTTCAAGGAGCACAAGCTGCTAGGGTGCAGAGCATCAACCCTTGGGTCCCCAAGCTGACCTGGAAGCCCACCAAGGTTACCACCACAAAAACAGTTAGAAACAAGGAGGTAGAACTTACTTCATATGTGTTCAATGTTGTTTACTGGCAAGAGTTGGTCCCATCAGCCATTCTGGAGAAGGTAAAGCCTGTACTTGATACTAGCTACAAGCCCTATGTCAGTGATGGTAATCAGGAAGAGGACAAGGAGCCTGAGTTCTATAGAACCACAAAGAGGCAGTTAGTGTTAAAGAAAGTTACTGTATTCTACACTAAGGTACCCATGCCCTGTGTTGTGTTCAATGCCAACAAGTCAATCCCCACCTCCAAAACGCCCACCCAGAAGCACATCCCTGATATCAAATACATCATCCTGCTTAAGCTAATGTGGGGATCTGGTGATTATAAGGCAGCCGCGGCTCTTGTTGGGGTGGATCCAAAGTACACCTCAAAGCCATTCAACAAGTTCATTGATACTGGCCAAGTCCTTGCCACAGAGAAATCCCTGCAGATGTCAACCATGCTCACCAAGGAGCACAAATGGGCAATCTTCCAGTGGATAACCCAGAACTGTCATCTTGAATTGGCAAATATACAGGCTATGGTCAAATCTACTTTTGGGGTTGAGGCCTCAATTTCCTTTTACTACCATCTGGTCAAGGGAATGCGCTTTTCCTGGAAAAAGCTTGGGGTATCCCCCTACAATTGTAATAGTCCAGCCAACATTGATGTCTGGAAAAAATATGCAGAGGTGTACACCGCCCTCAAAGCCAAGGGATAGTCAAATTATATTACATTGACAAATCAGCATTTGCCTCATCAATGTGCAATGGGTATGGGTATGTCAAAAAGGCTCAAATAACAGGGTAGCTTGGTGTGCTGCAGTCTGCGCCACAGCCTATTTGATGATGGCTCTCCTTGGTCCAAAGGGGGTTGAGCTGTATCAAATGATATTGGGCTCTCACAATAGCCGTACCTTTCTATCATTCCTCCAATTGGTCCAGGAGCACCTGAGGCGCACAAGCCTGGGCTTGACCAACATCATTGTGCTGGACAATGTTAGTCTCCATAAGGTAGCTGATATTCTTGAGGAATTCCCAATGATTGACACTAGCATTACAGTGGGCCCCCAGAAATTGGCCACAGCAAATATGCACCTTCTTTTCCTCCCTGCCTATTTGCCCTTCTTAAATCCCATCAAGGAAGTCTTTGGGTGGCTCAAGCAAGTTGTAAAGCGTGGGACCCCAACTGGGACCAAGAACCTCTTTGATTTGCTACAGGCTGGTATCCACACCCTCTCAGCTGAGACTGTGGTCAAATTCTATGGCCATGCTGATTTATTCATCCCCGCGTGCCTTGCCAAACAGCTAATCAATTAAAGGCTTAGCTTGTCAACTTTTTTATATTCTCTAATTTACTATTTAAGATTTATTGATTATCATTTTATATTTAGAAGCTTCTAAGCCCACAATCACGTTCAGCAGGACCATCAATGAAGGAAAGTATTTTTTATTTAATATTAATTTTTTTATTATGTCATCTGAGGTTATCCCAAACACTTCATACTGGATTACGCAAATATATTTATATCATTTTTGTCAAATAAATATAAAAATCAAATTAAAAAAGTTAAATGTATAAGGTACAAAGTAGAACTGTATTTTATCAATGTATATTATTATGATTTTATGAAAACCTTCTCTGGGATTTATTTTGAAAAACTTGTTTGCTAAAATAAGAATTAAAAAAATTATTTTTAATAAAAATAATCTAAAGTCTAAAGATATTTATTGGAAAAGAGAGTTTTAAGGACGCCTGTAATGGGTTTGGCGGTATGTACCCACCCTGCAATGGAGGTGACACACAACCTCTACCACCACAATGTGAACGGTAGATACACCCTTATTAAGATACTCTGGCCTGCTGGTAAAAGGCAGTAGGGTCAGGTGGGAGTGAGCAGCAGCTTTTCAGGTGGGGCTGCAAATTGGTATATCCCAGACAGGACCAGGGCGTCCTGGATCACATGGTCAACTGAGTTGTATCTGGGGGGACCTTCTTCCCATCCAGGGAGAGCCTGGCCTTGTCAATCCCTAGGAGGACCCTGTCTAGGTCCTCAATGTTAGCCCCCATCCCAAAGTAGAACAGGAACCCCAAGTAAACTACAAGATGAAGCCTTTGCCCAAAAAAGGCTTCTGTAAACTTGCACAATTTATTAAGCACTGCCTTATTTTTTTCTCATGCTTTGTTTTAGCAAAGGTGAGATCCAATGCCAGAGGAACCCCCATATTGTTGGCACTCCAGGCCAGCCCAAAGTCTGCCAGGAGGATCTTGGTCTTTTTTTACAGCTGTTGTGTCTGCAACAGCCAATTTACCCACCACGCGCCCAAAGTTCTCCAATTGTAAGTCAGTGTGTGCTCCACCAGTAAGCAGAATCAAGCAGCTGCATGTGCCTGGCCTATCTCCAGTATATTCTTGAATGTGAGCATCACCAGGACTACCAAACAAGATCAATGGAGTTTACACAGTAAACTCCACTGAGAACCACCGGGTCCAGGCGGACCAGTTGGGCATCTGTCCTGTTTGGCTCCTGGGGACGACATCCAGGAGGACGTGGCAGGAAATCTTTATAACAAAAGATTTGAGGTTTGAAGCTAGCCTTGGGTTAGCCTTCAGGGAAAAATTAAGGGCACATACCTTAATTTCCTGGAAAACAAGATGTGAAAGTCCTTTTAGCAAAAAGGACAGGAAAAAGCTTGAAGATTATTAAAGCTAATGTAAATCTGGATAAACTTGTCTTTATTAGGAGTAATGATTCTACTTTAAATAGTAGACAATGGAAGGTGATCACTCATTAGTAAGACAGAGTGGCTGAGGGGGTCACATTGGGATGAGGTCATACCAGGATCAATCACAGACAGGTACAATAATCCGGAATGGATGGATATTGAGCCAGACTCATTTACAGAAGGCAAGGAATATCCAAAATTGAAAGCAAACCCAGCCAAACCTTTGCAACTATCAATATTTGAAGGCCATATCAAAATAGCATTATTTGCGCAATTTACGACATCTCCCCCTCAAGATTGGACACAGGGAGTTGATATTTGCAGATAAATTTGGAGTGAACACAGGCAAAGGGACGTCCAGAAGACAGTAGTTTCACGGTATACTCAACACCCTTTTTAAAGGTGACCTTATAAGGCCCAACCCAAAGGGAATCCAGCTTATGAGCTCTACCACCTGTATAATTCTGGTAGTAGAGGACTAGATCGCCTATCTGATACCCAGGGAGGGGGGCTCTAGCAGCATTGGACGGGGAGAGCTCCAGAGCCTTGACCTTGTAAGCAGTGGAATATGCTGTTGCTTGGATGTCAATGATACAATTGGTTAAGTCCTTAACATGGGCCTCAGGATTTTCAGACGCATCAACTTCAATCAAAGGGGGTCCCAAGATTGAGGGGGTGGCGGCTTCACGCCCATACAGCATGGTAAAAGGAGACTGACCAGTCATTTGGTGCCTACTGAGGCGGTAAGCAAAGAAAGCAGCAGGGAGGAACACATCCCAATTGGCAGCGTCAGAGAGCGTGAGCTTCCTCATTATGGAAACAAGGGTGGAGTTTGGTTGTTAAACAGTTCCATTGGTTGAGGGGTTATATGGTGCAGAGAACAATTGGTGGGTCCCCATAGCCTTGAAAATAGATGTGATGAGGCAAGCATTGAAGTTGGTACCATTGTCAGACAGCAGGACTTGAGGGCAGCCATGTTGATAGAAGATGTCTTGCAGCAAGAAAGTAGCCATGGCCTTGGCTTTATATCTTTTGTTGCTCTGGCTTTGACCCATTTGCTAAAATGGTCCACGGCAACTAAGATAAACCAACATCCTGACCTAGACCAAGGGAAAGACCCAACAGCATCAATACACACCGTGTGGAAGGCATGCTTTGTAGGGATGAGCAGGACTGATGTTGGGACGGGCAAGAGCGTTGGAGCTGACAGGAATGACAGGAGGCAAGGATATCAGAGATCAGGAGGCGCATGTTTTTCCAATAGAAGTTTTTTCACAGCCAGTCATGAGACTTTGCTATGCCTCCATGTCCAGTGTCAATGTGAGCTTGGAGGATAATGTATATCCTCATGCTAGGGCTTATGTAGGGTAGGTAGGCATTATTAACCTTTTTGAAGAGCTGTCTATCACAAATTACAGTGTCCTTGGATAGGGTCAGTAACACCAAGCAAATGTCTTCTGGCTCAGTGGTCCAAGAGTCAGGATACCCTATCAATTTGTATAGGCAGTCAGCGTCAGCAAGGTGAATAGCTAGTATTAGCATCCTTGACAGGCCATAAGTGTTTTGATGTTAGGTCCAAGGACAATGTATCACAGTGAAATTGTATCCTTGTAGACGCAGAGCCCAACAAGCTAATTGACCTTCAGGCTCCTTTAGCTGTTGCAGCCATTTGAGGGAGGAGTGATCTGTGACCACTGTGAAGTGGGTCCCATAAATGTAATGCCAAAACTGTTTTACTGCATGTAGCACCGCCAGGCATTCCTTCTCAGTGACGCTGTAGTTCTTCTCATGTTTATTGAGGACCCTTGAAGAGTAGGCTACAGGTCAATCCACACCTTCATTGTCAAGTTGGGCAAGGATGGCCACCACTGCTACTCCACTCTTGTCAGTATACAAGATGAACTCTTTATCATAATCAGGATAGACTAAGATAGGAGCCTCTTTGAGCTTGGCCTTCAACACTTCAAATGCTTGTTGTTGGCTGTCAGTCCACTCAAAGGGGACGTTTCAAAGCAACTGGACAAGGGGTTTGCTCAATTAAGCAAAATCAGGTATGAAATGTTGGTAGTAGCCCATCATACCAAGGAATACTTGAACCTCTTGAAGATATGTGGGAGGTAGCATCTTGTCAATGGCTTCCACTTTGTTATTCATGGGGCAGATTCAAGTTTGAGTGACCTCATGACCTAAGAATTCAAGGCGTTCCTTAAAGAAGGAGCACTTGGATGGTTTGAGTTTCAAGCCAGCTTTGCAAATCTTGATTAAAACAGCCTTGAGGTGTTCTAAGTGGATGGTAAAGGTAGCACTGAATATGATGTTGTCAAGGTACACGAGGACGCAAGAGAGCTTAAGATCTTGTAGGATGGAGTCCATAGCCTGTTGCAACGTGGCAGGGGCATTGCAGAGTCACTGGGGCATACAAGTGGGTTCAAAAAGGCCTTCTGAGATGATAAGAGCGGCCTTCTCTTGATCTTCAGGGGATAAGTCAACCTGCCAAAACCCAGAGGCAAGATCCATGGCTGAGAAAAACTTGGAACCACCCAGCCGTCTGAGAGCATCATCAATTCTGGGTAGGGGGTATGAGTCCTTCTTGGTGAGAGAGTTAAGGTGGCAATATTTCATTACAATGCAATGTCTGCCATTCTTCTTCTTGTGAATCAGTAGCAGGGAAGTCCAAGGACTTTGAGAAGGAGCCAGTAACCCAGCGTCCAGAAGTTGCTTGAGTTCTTTAGACACTTGAGCATCCTCCACCCTACTACAACGGTATGGTTTGACACAAAAGGGGGGTGCATACCCAGTATCAATCTGATGGATAACTCCTTTAGCTAGGCCATAGTCTGTAGATCATGAGGCAAAGATGTTGCTAAACTAATCAAGCAAGTCTAACACGTCTTTTTGTTGAACAGGAGACAGTTGAGGGAAATCAGCAGCAGTGAACAAGGAAAGAACTTGAGGATTGTCTTCAGGTAGATTGAAATCACTGAAAGTTCCAAAGGGGTAGAGGGAGGCCACCTGTTCTGCCCCCAGTATACGACCATGCCCTACAACCTAGCCTTGGGTCACCTGCATGGACAGGGCCGTCAGGTTGGCAAGCAGTAATTGTACGGGCTCTTTGTGGGTTCAATCTAAAATCCCAGGACACAGGCAGGGTTCTTTACAACTTAAGGATTCAGGTGAGTAGAGTTTCAAGAAAAACTTTTCAGGTAGCTCATAAGAAATCTGGGAATCAATCACCACTTGAGAGCCCAGAGAGATAGTGATAGCTGCTGGTGCCAGCAGAGGTACCCCATCTTCCACAGGGCAGGAAGGAGGAGGGGTACTCATGTTGGAGGAGTGAGTCCTATACTTGAGAGAGAAGATACCTGTGTGGTACTCAAGCATGCAAGCTTTAAGACGTTTCTCTGAGAGGTGCAGAGGTTCCTCAAAAATCAAAGGAGCCTCATACCCTAAGAGCAAAAGGTATCCATCCTGTAAGTTTACAATCCTGTTATATTCTTGGAGGAATTAAGTACCAACCAAGAGGTCATAGCTTTTGTTCTCAAGGACTACAGCAGGGGAAGCAATGAGGAGTTTTCCAAACCTCATGGGTAGGGCGGAGTAGGCATCAATGGCCTGTGTTTGTGCCATGTCAGCTGTGCCATACAACTGCGTGTAGTTGAGGTTGGGGGCCAACTTAAGTTTCTTCATTAGTTTGAAGATACCACATTGACTGGAGAACCGGTGTCCAAGATGGCTTTGATCTTGACCTTTTGAATTGATACTTCCACGTGGGTTGTATCTTTTTAAAGGGGGGCAAGACTGCCAACACATCTTGCGCTGCCTTCAGCTCCTTTTTCCATTTAGCTAGCATGCACTGTAACGCAGGAATCTCCTTATATACAGTCTGTAGCGGGAGAAATATAGTCACATTTTGAAAGAGAGCTTTGGCTATCTTGGCTGCTTCCTCAGAAGAGTCAACCAAGACAGGAGGTTGATGGGCTTGAGCCAGGTAAGGGCAAGCCACCATGGACTTAGCTTCAATTGAAGGTGCTTGAGAAGTGGTGGTAAGCTTCTCAGAGCAAAGTTTGTATGGTACAGGGATGATTTCTGGGACAGCCAGAAAAAATAGCCATAACTATCAGAATCTTCACTATCAGAATCTTCAGGCTCTGAATCACTAGAGAGATTGTGAAATAGATGAAGGATAGTTGGGCCAGCAGAAGAGTAAGCTTCCTCATCAGACAGAGAATCAGGGGGAGATGGGGGGATTGGTCAGCAGAGAGCATCTCTGTTTCTAAGCTGACCTCTCTTTTCCTGCCTGTGTTTTGGGATCACAACCTTCCACTCAAGGATTAGTGCAAGTACACAAGTGGTGCCCAATTTGGCCACATTTATGGCAACCTTGCCTCTTAGCCTGTCCACCAGCACCCAAGGTCATTATGCGCGGCGTAAAAGAGGTAGTCCCAGCATTGCTGGCTTTGTTTTCACGTACCACTGTACCTCCATGGGTCAAATGCATGTCTTGTAAGAGTTTCTTAATACTCTTCATGGAAGTGAGCAAAGCCTTGTGTGCCTTAAAGTGTAGGCATAGAAGCTGGTTCACCTTCAAAGCATTTGAACAAACCATGTATGCTTCCCAAGGATTTAACTGTCAACTGGTGATTAACTGCTGGCCTTCAATGTAGAAACAATATAAGAACTCAGCCAGGGTTTCCTTGGGCTTAAAGGCAATGTGCATAAATGCATCCTTTTTGACCTTTAAGCTGAGATCTCCCCCAAACTCCTCAATAAGGAGGCGCTTTATGCCCTCCCAAGTGACAATAGAGGGGATCTTGGGGACCACTACTTCTTGGCATGTAGGATGGAGACAGATGAAGATGTGTTCCTTTTTGAGCTTGTCAGTAGCCCTGCACATTGCAGTTTTGTAAATAGTTAGAAAGGCGGAATGGTAGAGGTTTTTGGATCAAATATCTGCTTGAAGGTTGGCTTGTAGTTCAGGTTGATAGACAAGGACAAGGACAAGGACTGACTGTTTTCACCAGGGTTTAGGATGTTAATATGAGGTTTGCCTTCAAAATTGGATTCAGCAGCAGATTGTCTAGCCCAGAGGAGTCAAAGGCTTTCTTCTAGAGTGTCCAAGATAGAGCTGTTCTGCCCACTAATATCCCTAGCAGTGGTGGCACCAGTCCCAAATTTTTCAATCTTGATTTGTTGTACTGCCAAGGTGCCAGCAATCCCATTGACACAAGTAGCCAGAGAAGTGGCCTGAGCAACCAAGGGGACAACTTGTCCATTTAGGGTCTTGGTAAAACAGGAGAGGTTTTTTACCTCTCTTTCCAATGTGTCTTGCCTATCAGCTACATCATTTATCACTTCTGCAAGTTGATCTAATGCACGCGCACAGTTGACCTGGGGTTGACCTTCCAGACCAGGGCAACAACCATGATTGCCATGAGCAGGAGTATTAACAACTTCACCTTCTTCTTAATCTTCAGATTCAGATGAGGAATCCTCAGAATTAGAGAGGCGCTGTCATAAATACTTGATTTTGCCTTGTAAGGTAGCCACCTGATCAGTGAGGAAGGCAATACAAGGATCAGTTGTTGATTCAACTAGAGGGGGGTTCTGAACAGAAGCTTGACGTTGAGTGGTAGCCTTGAGTTTGGCAATTGCCTCCCATACCTTTGTTTCAAAATCAGATGGGGTCTTGGCAGGAGGAGCGGGAGGAGTCACCTCAATAGACGCTACCCTGTCATCCACATAATTTTACACCTGTTATATATTGTTGCCTAGTGCAGTTTTATCCAGACTGTATTGATGCTGCAAACGGCGGTCCCAAGTATTAACATGAGCTCCTATCAATTCAAGTTGCAAGTTGACATGCTCCCTGAATTAATTAAGCTCACTAATCAGAGTCTCAAAATCCTGGCAATGGTTTATCAGAAAGGCCTTAATTTGCTCACGCCACGCTGCCTGATGTTCATCCAATTTGCATAGTTGGTCCTTTATGTATCCAGGGAGCAAAGTACAAAGGGAGATCAGGGAGGAGATTAAGTACTTCTGTGACGCCAGTAAGTTGCGCTGGTTGTCAGAAATACATGCAAAGAGACTGTGAAATCATTTTTGATAGGCCATATTTTGAGCATGGTTATTTGAGATGGCGGTAACTACAGCATCTAATAGTTGATTCTGGGATCCTGAGGCAAGTTGGTGGTGAACTAGGGCAGGTTGGATGAACTGGTTGACCAATACACCAATTGTATCCATAGATTCCATCAACACAGGGGGGGATCCAAAGTCCAAAAGGAAGGAGTACAGGTCTTCTGAAGCGTACCTGGGACAGAGCCCAGGGATAGAGTGCATTGCCACAGTGCCAGAATGGAGAAGGGAGTGGGAAGCAGCACAAGTTTGCTTGTAGTTGAGAGAGAAAGCGGGAAGGGGGGGCCCACACAGGCCTGGGAGACAGAACCAATACCATAGGATTTGAGGGGGCATTAGTGATGTCTTCTTCTAGAGGGGGACTAGAAACTTTAGGTTGATTGGGTACTTCAGAAACAAAGGGAGAAGGACCAGAGAATGCACGTGGGAATGGGGTAACTGAGGGGCTTGCAGCCCCTGTAGTGAGCACCATTTTGTTGTGTTTGGCTCCTGGGGACAACATCCAGGAGGACACGGCAGGAAATCTTTATAAGGAAAGATTTGAGGCTCAAAGCTAGCCTTGGGTTAGCCTTCAGGGCAAAATTAAGGACACATACCTTAATTTCCTGGAAAACAAGATGTGAAAGTCCTTTTGGCAAAAAGGACAGGAAAAAGCTTGAAGGTTATTAAAGCCAACGCAAATGTGGATAAACTTGTCTTTATTAGGAGTAATGATTCTACTATAAATAGTAGACAAGAGAAGGTGATCACTCATTAGGAAGACAGAGTGGCTGAGGGGGTCACGTTGGGATGAGGGCATACCAGGATCAATCACAGACAGGTACAATAATCCGGAATGGGTGGATATTGAACCAGAACCATTTACAGAAGGCAAGGAATATCCAAAATTGAAAGAAAACCCAGCCAAATCTTTGCAGCTATCAATATTTGAAGGCCATATCAAAATAGCATTAATTGCGCAATTTATAACAGCATCTTTGTAGGCAGTAACTGCCTACTCAGATGCTCCCTTGACATGTGTTAGCTCAGCCAATGCCTCCTGTGACATAAGAAAAATACCACAAATGCGGTCCTCCAGCTTGCGCAAAACAGGAGGGGACAGAAGTAACTGCTTTGCTACATGATTGATGTAATTGGTGTAGAAGGTGGGGGGACAAAGGGGACAAGGACCTGGCGGAGTTTACTGTCTACATTTTCTAAAAAAGGTAAGTATTTGGAAACTTTTATTAATTTTATTTTTTAGGTTACCTTTGCGGGTTTCCTCCTTGCCTGCGGCTTTGGCAGGTTTTACCATTCTTGGCGCAAGAAATTGCGCCGGCAATTTGGTGGTCTTGGTTCTTGCGCGCTTTGCAGGTTTCAGTGGGCATACATTTTAGGGTTGTTGACCCAGACAGACAGCGGAGAAAGATTGTACACCTTAAGCTGGAGGCGCTTGACCACTGTCTTCTGAATGTTTAGTAAGCAATCAATTGTCTTCTCAGGGGTGTCTGGTATTTTGGTCATAAGGGTCTTTGAAGACACCTTGTCAATTTTGTCTCCTTCAAGGATGGCAGACTTAACTCTTGCTTTAACCTTGCAGTCAATTTCTTTGATCTCTACAATTGTAGAGTTGAGATCTTTCAAAAGCTTCTCCAATTCTCTCATTGATTTTTTACTAACCTTTCCATATGGTTTTATAGCTTTCATCCCAATAAAATCTGTAGTATTCTGATACTATTTCCTCTTTGTTTATCCATGTTTGTTTTCAAATTACTCCAATATCACATTTTTACCTGTTGTGTATATGTTTTACGCTCATCTCAATATGTGTTCTTTGCTTTGTGTTGGCATTGCTTCCTTAATTGCCATATTATTTTTGGCGCTTTGCACTGCCCCTTATGATAATATTAACAACAATGTGGTAATCAGCTAAATTTGAATTAGAAAATTATAGTTTAATTGTGTTTAGGTAAAGTTGTTACTGATCCAAATTCAAAACCTTAATGACAAACTTTAAGCCAATCAGGAGCCAAGTGATAAAGTGATTGTTGTTACATAAAGGGCCATTCAATAATTCTTTGGTGTATGTGTTCTAATTAATATTATTGGCTGGATGTTTTGCCATTGTACGCCATTGCCGCTGTGGCAAGTTGTTGATGGACTAGTGCCTAATCAGCTGCTGGGTTAGCACTAGTCTACCAACAACTTTCCACAGCAGCAATGGCGCACAATAGCAAAACAACCAGACAATCAGATTAATTAGGGTACATGCATCAAAGAATTATTGGGTGACCCTTTATTTCACAACAAGCACTTTATTACTTGGCTCCTGATTGGCTTAAATTTTGTCATTAAGGCTTTGAATTTGAATCAGTAACAACTTTTATGGTAGAAAATCAAATGGAAGAGATAGTATGCCCTCGTAAAATCAAAAATCAGCAAAGAACCGCAGCCAAACCCCTGAAAGAAATTGATGACTTAAATGCTGTCATAGACAAAAAATGGGTCAAAGCTGAGGCCTCCCAAAAAGCCCTTAAAAATCTGGACCTGCCTTATTTTTACCCAAACAATTATGACAAAAAAATTACACGTTATACGCTATTTGGGGATGCCAGCGCTTGACCTGCTGGTTTCTGGAATTATTTGAATTATGACGTCATTGACTCAAATTCCAATGCAGGACCACCAACTGCTGAAAAAATTCTTGCCAGCCAATCAGAAGCCACGGAATCTCCTCCTGACCCATCCTGAATTCCCTTAAGTTTTCCCAATTTCTCCTCTAGAAACTTGTTTCTAGATAGCTAATTATCCCTGGTGAAAATATAATAAAGAATTGTGATCTCTATGTTGGAATACTTGGGCCTCCTGGCCCCTGTTGTTGACAGTGTCTCCTCTGCCCTATTCCACTTGGCTGCTGATTCCTTTGTTGTGCCTTGACCTGCCCTGTACTCAGCATCACCTACATCTTCTGTTTCTAATTTTCTGCTTCAAATGCTCTTCTCAATCTCTGTCCTGATGGCTACCTTCTGTTACACCTCCAAAGGCTCAAGATTAGTAAGTCCCTCCACCCAATTTGGCTTAGTGTTGCTTAAACAGCTAACAATTTGTCAAATTTACCCTCCTCATTTTTCCCTGAATAGCGCCACATGCTATTTAACTCTTACAGCAACTTTATCTAATACAATTAACTTATATTTTCTAATTCAAACTTAGTTGATCATCAAACTGTTGTTAATATTTTCACAAGGGGCTGTGCAAAGTGCTAAAAATAACTATTTTCTGGATCTAGATACATGGAATAGTAAATACATGATTTTATAGAAATAAGCTGAACATAAAGAATAAAACCAACTATAAACAAAGAGAACATGAACAATTGAAATTCAAAATAAAGATAATATAAATAGAAAATGTTTGGCAACAGGGGGTTTATTGGGGGGTGTAGAAGAGTAATCCCTAGTAGGCAGAATAGCGCAGGAAGGAAGACTTAGAGGCAGTGCTGGTCTGGGGGGTCTGGGATTGGGTGGGTGGGGCTGGAAGGTGGGGGTGTGGCAGGGGTAGGGGTAGGAGGATTTTGCGTGATGGCCGCCATATACCACTTGTCATATTCCTTGTCTGCCATTAGCTTGATTGGCTGGTAGGTGGCTGTGGCACGGGGTGGGAGGTGCTTATTTTTATATGATTGGTTGCCCATGTTCACGTGGAAAACCATTTGCGCAAGTAAGTCAGCCACCATTTGGTGACCAAAGAGAGAATTATGGTCAAGGACCCCAAGATAGAGATTGTTGAAAGCCTGAGGGTGGCACTCCTGGATTGTATCTCCAATATTAAAGAACACAACATCATCCAGATGGATGTCAGCATGGCCGGCGGGGTAGACCAAGGCCTGGTGCCTGTGTTGCTGGATGGCCTCAAGGGCAGTGGAGCTACTCTCCATCTAATGGCTCAAGAAAACCTGGTGCTTGGAATTTGAGCCATCCCAGAAGTCAAGTAATCCACCAAGGATGTGACTGTACTTGTAGTCATTGGTGAAATCTGGGTTTTCTAATAATAGACAGAACCCTTGGCTGAAACAGCCAGAAATGCACCAATGAAAGTTCCCTTCTTGACCTTCTTCCTTTTTAAGTAGTGTCTCTTCCTTGCTTGCCAAAATCATCAAAAGCTATTGATAGCTTTAAGTAGGAGATAAACATGATAACATCAGACAAACTTTCCAGGCATTTGACTAGAGTGGATTCAATGGCAGGATCATATGGGGTATCATCAGTGCCATCCCATTGGTTGCTGGCAACATTGGTCAGCACATGGACTGACGCCACCTTTCCATATATTTAGAGCTGCACCATGCGCTCAGACACCCAAATGCCATGATGTGCAAGTTGTTCCAGACCTAGGTCAAGGGAAGCTTGGGGTCCTGCTGCTGGAGGTCAAGCATAATTGGGTACGCCCCGGTGATTTGGAACTTGGAGCCTTCTTGGGATTTTTGGCTGTCCCAATCAGATTCCCCTTGTTCATCAGGTTGTTGAACTCCTGCATTATGGTGGCCCGGGTAAACTTCAATTGGTCAGCAATCTGATCCCAGGACAGACCCTGCAGGTTCAGGGCCACAATTTCCTGGAGAATTTGGGCAGTAATGATTCTGCCTTTGGGGTGCTGGGCCAGGGGGGCTGAAGCCTGATTGGCTGTAGGGGGACAGGTTGGCTAGTGGCAGGAAGATGTTCCAAATCAGAGTTGTCATCCTGATTGGTTGGTGATAAGCAGCTTGTGCGGGGATGGGTACGGGAGCAGGGGCAGAGCTAGAAACTATGTGACTACTGAACAAGTCAAAGCCCTAGGGGTCAGGGGTCAGGTACAGGTCAGCTTCCTTGTTACCGCTTCAAAGCCTTGGGTGTAAACAGTTTCCTTCACGTTCTGAGCCTTGCCTCCATTGAAGCTGGCTTGGCTGCTGCAGGCTTGGTTGATGGCACTGATGAAAATATTGTTGCTAGTAAAAACCATTGTAAAAAATCTATGATAAAATCACTAAAAGTAGAAATTTTAAAATTTTATGCTTTATTTTTATTGTAATCATCATTCTATATTTGGAAGATTCTCAAAACCATTTCATACAGATCAGGATCCATGAAAATGAATAAAATTCCTCTTTTCCTAAATTGGATAGCTGTTGATTGGCTTTTAAACTGTTATATTTCTATATTAGGCTGCTCATACTACACATCTTGTGTAAGTTCATTTTGTTTTGTGCTTGTGGAATCTTGCTTCTAGATTGCTCAAATTTTGTTTCATTTTAGTCCTTCTGTTGGTGCCTCATATGAATCCTGATTGGATTATAATATACTCTGGAACAGCATCCATCCATTTCACTTGTTGTGTCAGTTCATTTTGTTTGTGGTTTGAACTACACTGCTTGATGTTTGACATAATTTTGTATATTGGGCTAGTGAAATTTTGGTTTTTGTTTGAAAGTTCATTTATTAACTGAAATTTTATAAATTAATTTAATCCTGAATCTTCCGCAACTTGAATTTTGTTCAAATCTGAAATCATTTTGTTTAAATCTGAAGTTCTTTTGGTTGTTGCCATAGATTTTAAAACTACTGTATGAGTTAATTCTAGAGGTTGCCAATGCAATGACTAGCATTATTTTTATTATTTAGTTTAGGTAAATTTTATCTCTCAAAAGTTTAATTGATTAAACCAAGATTTTGCACACCTTTTTGATGTTTAAATTGAAATTTATATATATTATCTCTAGTATACAGCATAAAAATATAGTTTTCATAAATAGATACAAAGCTATTTTATTAAGGTTAAATACTTAAAATTTTGAAGAGAAAAAATTTAGTCTCTTATAAATTCTTATTATATATTTTTCTATAAAATTTGAATTAAGAATAAAATTCTTAAACTTATTAAATCATTAAAATTTTAATAAGAGTTTATAGTTTTAGTTTAAATTTTAGTTTTAGTTCTTAACTTTTAACAGATTTTTATATAAATTAACTCTAAAACTATTAATATTTATTTATTAAATGTGTGAAAATGCTATCTGCCCTCTTTAAAAGAGGAATTCAAAAATCATTCTATTTTTTATTTAAATACTTTTAAAAAAGATAATATTTTAGGTAAAAATTTGATTTCCAACAAAACTCATAATACCAGTTTTTTATCAATATACTTATATTGGTTTTTAGAATGATGTCATTTTGTGTTAATCAGGAGTCAAGAAATAATGATATCTGAAATAAGATTGTTACCAGCTTTTAATAAAGTTTATTTTAGCTCAAGTAGAGAATGCTTAATTTAATATAGGTTTTTATCTTATAAGTGTGAGGGCCAGCTCAGTGGGAACAGGAACAGGGTTTGAACCCCCACACTCAGCCGCCAAGCAAAAACAAGGGTGGCTGCAAAAGCCTGCTAGGGGATTTGAATCCCTAACCACCCACCAGGACAGGCAAGGGCTGATTCAAACTGCCCTGGCCATTTTGGGCAGTTTGAATCAACCACAGAACAGGTCCTGTCCTGGGGCCAGTTTAAATACTGGCCTGGGGGAGCTTGCAGCTCTCAACGGCATTGGAGCACCCAGCCCCAATGCTATAATTGGGCTGGGCGCATCCAATGTCCCCCTCAATCAGATCTTCTGGGTCCTGCAGCAGAATTCAACCATTAGAGCAGATAAAATCCAGATTTCTGCTGCTGCTTCAGCAGCTAAAAATACTGCTGTTCCTGCCACCCTCAATCACCCTAGCTGCGCTGAGGTGCTAGCTGAGCATCTTGCAGCTACTGGGGCTGCTGTTAACACAGCCAATAAATTGGTTGTGAAAAGCACCTCAGTTGAGATGAAAGATTCAGAAAATCCTGCAGCCAAAGCCAAACCTGAGGAAGAAATTGCCTCAACATCCAACCAAACAAAAACCCAGATTGAATATGACAGCCAATTATCCACCAGCCGCCTACAGAGTCCCCTGCTCAGACCAAGTCACCCAAATTCCCATCTACACTTCCCAAGCCACATTCTACTACTTCTCAGAAGCCAGTACCAAAGAGCTGGTACATCAAAAGCTCACCAGAAGTAGGAAGTAGTATGTTCCAAGGTAGACCAGATGAGTGGTATAAAACCCACTTCTCCACACTCAAATCAAGTGCAGACAACGTCAAATAAAGTGAATGAATCTTTCAGTTTTGTTTGCTTTATTAGGATTTCAATTTATACACCACTTGAGCAGAAGTCAAACCAGAAGACTAAAGTACCACCCTAGACCTACACTTATGGACTACCAGCCAGGTCCAGATCCTGGAATGACTGGCATTCCCTATGACTCCCCTGCTCCTCCTATTCCTCAGCCCTACAACCACAATAGAGCTGGGATGGTCATCCTGACCATCCTCAGTCTAGCCAAAGTCATCATTCTTTCCTTGGTGCCTATTGCCCCTTAGCTGCTGTATTGCTTTACCTAAATTGTTCTGCTCCATTCCTCTACTGGGCCCTTGTTACACATTATCCGGATAGGTTAAGCTCCCCTTTGGTACCTTGGTACATAACAGCTACCAGCCATGACAATAAGGATTAAAGAAAGATTTGTTTTGATAAAAGTGTTTTAATTCTTTAAATTTATTGATAGGAAAATTAAAAAATAATTTTAAAGTACAAAGTAGCACAGTTAATAGGAAACAGTTTAATCTTTAAAATAATGACCCACCTGTTGAAAATTGGCGTACACCAGCAGATTCAACAGAAGATTTAGGAGGCAGGGGCACACACTTGCTATATGCCTTTGAATGTGAGAATTCTGAAGACATTGACCAAGTTGATTTGTAATTAATAACTTTATTTGATTCTATACAATTAGGTAAAAATTCTACCTCCTGGTGTTTACTACCAATGCCTTATATAGTGTTATTCTCATATTAATAATCATTAGTCACTTACAATGTCTTCTAGGACATTCCAGCACACTGTAGAGTCTTGGTTGTGTTGGCAGAAAAAGGGTAAACTTCCCATTTTAGGGCACAATCTCATAATGCCTAGCACAAGGACACTCTTTGCTAGTGCATTAATCAGTGATCCTTTTTTAGGTGTATAATCACTTCTATATTTTAAATTGATTGGGAGTTGAATCAACCAGTCAAATCAAGCCTGGCGCCTTGGCGTAATTCCACCTTGAAGCTGGCGTCTCAGTGCTCAATTTTAATTATTGCAATGCTCTGGCGCTTGCAAATAATTGTGCTGGTGTCCCGGCGCTTGATGTAAACCAAAGTGGCGCTCTGGCGCCAAGAACAATTAATGCTGGTGCTGTGGTGCATATTTCTGATGTTGCTGGCGTCATGGTGCCCAGTTATTAAGATGGCAGAAACGTGGTGTGATTAATAACAATGACTACGTCATGAGCCACTAATTGTACATTCATTAATGTACTTTTAATTACACTAATTTATGAAAGGGTTATTGATTGGCCCTTAACAATTTGTTATTGATTGCCTAATAGATTAGGCTTTCCAAAATCCCTGGTCAACAATTCTTCACAGAATATATACTGTGTAGCTTTACCATAAAACAGTACATGGACAGTAGAATTACTTGCCACCAGTAATAGTGGGACAAGCAAGCTGCAAGGAATCAGGAAACCAAAAAATTTTATTTCTCAGTTTGAATACAACCTTGTTTGAGGGACAAAAGCAAAAGAAAGAGATTTTTTCTCAAAATAACCCACCAAAGGCAAAATTGAAACATGGTGAGTGATGGCATTCACAACATAAAATCTGTTACTGCAGGAGTCAGGCATCCACCCACTTGGAAGTAAACTTCCAAGATGATGAATAATGGCAGAGAAATTAAGACCAGTTAATAAAGATCCCACAGTAAGAGACACCATTTCAAGGTGGAACAGCTCACCAAACAGACAATACTGTCCCAAGAGAGGATTGAAGCAACCCAAGATGAAGTGCGCCCCCAGATAGCTAAGGAGGAAGGCAGAAGCCAAAGGATGAAAGACCTTGGTATTGACAGGCTTCTTTTGAGACTGATAAGTCTGAGGCTCTTCCTTTTGGGGTGGATTGTGTCGTTGTGGGGTAGAAGTATACTAGACTTGTGGGATTAAATGACACCAGGATTTCTCTAAGAATTGGGGATCAGGAGAGGTACCAGAATCAGCTCTAGTGCCCAGTAAAATGCTGGCCTTAAAGGCCTGCAGCAATATTATCCAAAGAAGCTCTTTATACCCAATGACCTTTCATAGGAAAGTATTGGGCAATCTCATGGTTTAGCTAGGAGGTTTAAGTCAAGATTATAGGAAACTTATTGGGTTAATGTGAGACTTTATTGATTGAACAAATATAAAAATATATCTTACCAGCCTTATATAGTATGGTAGCAAGAAATAGTTTAGGTAAAATATAAAGGAGATCAGTAAATCTGGAGATAAAGCAGGAGAATCTGGATAAACTGGAACTTAAATCTAGAGTTCTAAATTAAAGTAGTCATGATTATGTTCTTAAACAATAAAGCTTAACCTGCCCCGGTTTATTTGTCCTCCACCCAGGGCAAGGACTAGGGAAATATCATATCTTCCTCACAAGAAGCTGAGGACCCAGAACAAGGACTAACAGCAGAACCAGCGGCCAACAGAACAATATTGGAAACCAAGAGCCTGTAACCTTGCCAACGTCACTAAGAGTGTTTACAGAATGATTCAAAGTTGATTTGTCTTTTATTGATTGGCTGCAGCCTATTTCAAAAGGTAATGATTTATCAAGCTTAAGTTTAACACTAACATCACTATTTAGATGGTCAATTAAGTGCAGGGAAGCAGCGGGTTTGATCCCTGTCCCTGAATTTAATGAATAATTAAATTCAACTGGACCAGAATTCATTGGTAATATTGAACAAATGCTACCCACTAATTCTTCATTTCTAGGAGTTTCCAATGGTCCAGGATTAAAATAATCCTCTATAGTTGGTGCCACCAAATTATTTTTGACAGGAATATTCCCAGGAAGATTCCTGACAGCGGGCTTGCTGCCCACCTACTAGCCATCAGCTATCAACCCCCAGGGCTGCCCACCCAGCAGTCCCTTAGGCATACTTGGCAGCCCAAATCAGGAGACCACCAAAAATTATTTTTTGACCTAAAACTGTGACCAAAGTTGCTTCCACCTTTTGGTAACTATCTAATATCAGTTCTCAGACCACAAACTTGCCAAAAATAGAGCCCTCAAATATGATAAATTTTGGGGGCCTATTTTTGATATCTGAACTTGGATGCCCCAAGAAGGGCCATCTCCAGAAGAATGATGTCAATTTGATCAGCTGCTAAACATTTTGGCCTGGTTGAATCCATACTCATCCCTAAAAGGAAATTTCTATAAATTCTAGATCTTAGGACACTCAATTCAATGCTTCTAAATTTTCTACCTTGCATCAGAAACACAATATAATAAACTTTGAGCTCTTAGTGTTTTTTTGTGCTATCATTAAGAGAATTCCCTCCTGTTGTATATCATATAAGACAGGGCTATACTTTCCAGTTAAAAGTATTGGTCTTAGAAACTACACTACCAAGCACCATTTGCCCTGCCCCAGGAAAACATGAATCAATTCATCTTTCCTGCTGTGCTAACAGCTTTCCTATGGTATGAGGCCCAACAATCAAATACTGCCTTTGCAAACTCCTGCTCAGAGAATACTGGCAACTGGTATTATGAAGAGCTATTTCAACTCAAATCTTTGCAAAACACTGTCTGGTCCACCCCAGCGTCCCCCTGCTTTACCACACCTTAGCCAGCAACAGTCAGAATTTAAACTGTCTGCATGTAACATCCTCCTTATTGACAATCCCAAATTTTATTTTGGCTTTATTTTTTAAAATTTTACTCAAACTTAAAAATTAAAATCAAATTTAACTTTTAACATTAGAAAGAATTATTTAAAGTAAAAAAATCAATAAACATACAATAAAATACAAAACTTTTTTTTTGGAAATTGTTGACATGGAGGAATTTACATGTAGACAGTTTAAAAGCTGACAGTTGCCCCTTATTCACATACACTCCGTGTACAACCTCCTGACATACTTTGCTGGGAATTCTGGCCAATTTAATGCCCTTGCCAAGGTCTTTTACTAGCTGAGGGCTGTATATTCTATAGTCACAGCCTTAACTTTATTTCAACTTGGTAACTTGTTGCCCCACTTATCCAAAGTAATCCTCCACATTCTTGGGCATTACATCTGTTAACTTGATAATGGTTAGGTGGTACATCAATGCAGATCTGATAGATCAGGACCAATAGCTATTTGGTTCCATCTGAAATCTTTTTGATGGATGATTTACAGCTGTCCAGATGCTGTCAGAGTATAATATGTTGCCACAGCATGAGTTTTTACAATGGGGAAATAAAGCCCTGGTGAATGAAATAGTGATAACAACTGGAGACATTTGAAAGGATATATAAAGAATTTTCAGGATATGTCAATTGCTTTAAAAGTACCTAGAAAAATTGGGAGGAGGGACTGATGAGTTTTGCTCCAAGGTCAGTATAACAAAACACTGACATGAGTACAGGAATGAGGAGCAGCATTTTGAGAGGTAAATTAGAAAAATAAGCCAATAAGGAGGTTTGGTACAAAGCTGGCCACTGCACTGCCAGAGACTTGGAGGCCAGCTTCAGGAAGGAGGTGATTAGGATACCAAAAACTGGGGCCAGAAGGTCTAAGTGTTCAAGTATAATTGAGCTTTAGGAAGTTCAATAAATTTATTTTCTCAGCAATAATAAACTACCTAGAAACAAGTTTCTGGTGTGGGGGTAAGGGAGAGTTTTAAAGGAATTTGAGTTGGGGGATGTTACTTTCACATCTTCTGATTAGTTGGCAGGAATATTTTCATTCTTTAAGGGCCTGCATTGGGATTTGACACAATTCCATCATAATTCAAAAAATTGGCAGCCAGAAGAGCAAGTGCTGCCTTTGCTAAGCAGTGTATAACACACAACTAATTTGTTGTAGTTAATGGGCAAGAATAATGAGAGATCCAGAATTTTAAGGGACATCTGATCAACTCCAGCCTTGAACCAGTTCTGAACTATTACAACATTTAAATTGTCTAACATTTTCAAGGGCTTGGTGGAATTTTGATGCTGATTTCTAGTATTATGAGGTTGCACTATCCCCTTCATTTGGTTTTCTACTATAGCATCAATAAAGATGAAAGAAAGGCCAAAATCAAGCTTATAAAAATAAATCATTTTATTGAATGAGAAAAGTGAGACTCCTAGAGAGTTTTTGAATCTACTGGGAATATTACAGTATGATTATAATGTCCATTAGACCTCAGCTTTAGAATCTAGGCATACCAGAGATGACCAAAGCTCCAGATAAGAAAAAATTGCTCCTTATATTCAGAAAGATATATTGAAGACCCTTCAGCTTGATATTCAACCCCAAGTAGTAACAATAAAAAAGCTTTATCTTAGGAATATTATCCGGAACAGCCACCAGGAACACAAAATATAAATAAAGTCTAAGAAGTGTTAGTTTAACACTTATTTATAAAATAACAAGCTAATTGAAACTTCATCAGTTAAGCAATTTCCACAATAAGCAAAAGCTAAAAAAACTGTTTCAGATGTTACAACATCTTTGATTACTCCCTCTGAGGAATTAACACCCTGAGTAGATCACTGAACAAGTCACCAAAGGGCTCACTGACCAACCAATAAGTTGGTGTCACTACTATCAGTTGACCATCTATTACTGGGATCAAACAATCCAGATCCTAAGCAGAAAACAACTTGAATAAGCCTCATGACATATGAGGAACATTACTCTGATAAACCCCATGACTCTCATGACATACATGGACAGTATGTGGCTTTCTATGATACTATAAATATTATCCTTTATTCATATCCAATAAAGTATCATTCTCTTCTTAATTTTCCATGTTATCTTGTTTATTATACTTCCCAGAAGTATATACACAATATTGGTAGCACAGATAGGTTATCCATACCTACCCAACTCAAAGGAAAAATTCCTCTCAATAAAAAGACCCAACAAATGGCCCTCCTTACCAGCTGGAGAGAATACAAAGAAGGACAAGATGTCCCTGCAGGCTTTGTCATCTATGGTGATTTCCTTGTACCTATCAAACAATACAACACTCTCAAAGCCTGCAGACTGCTACCTGTAGCTCCAAATAAGACAAAGTCACAACAGCCTGAAATACCTAACATTGTATTCCAATGTCTACGCTCAGCAGAAATTGGGACCTTTGCAGGGTTACGCCAGGAAAACGCCAGTCTCTGGATCAATTAGCACACAAAGCAAGTTCACACAAGTAGGCTACCCCGCAGACTCTGGGCCAGTGAAGTCCCCCTCTGTGTCACGGGAGCTGCCTCTTGTTTTGTAAGTGAATGGCTTTAACCAACACCCTGACCAAAATGAAAACTGGGACATGTTCAAAACCGCCTTCCTCAAAAGGTTGCCATGAAAGATTCCAATGTGGTGATCATGACAGAACTTCAAAATTTCAAAATGACAGGAACAATTGAGGAATACATTGCAGCGTATGAGGGCTTACATGACCAAGCTCCCAGCACCATCAACTTTGACAAGCCAGGACCTCAAATGGACTTCTACAACAGCTTCCCCATACATATCAGATGTCAGTTTGACATGACCTGCTGCAAGAACCTTGCAGATGTATTCTTGGAAGGAAACTGTGCAGCTCAGAAATCTGACAATCTACACGCAACAAACAAGCAAAAGGAGAGGCCCACAGCAAAGAAGGGCCCTTGCCCTAATAAGCAAAATAACCAAAGCAATAACTCTCACTCTTGAAATGTGAACTGTACAGCGCAGGCTAACCAATCAAGTACTGAAGACACCAACAAGAAGGGAAAAGCTCAAGGGAGTGCCTAGGCAAGCCGCCCTTCCCCAACTCATAAGACTTGTACAGGGACCAAGACGTGGATTCAATCACCATGATCCAAGTACCCTCCAGCAATCCTCTACTGTTTTCTTTCTAAACTGGAAATAAACTCCTCACTTATTCTTTCTTCTTTTGCAGATATCAGGGCAAAGAATTATTTGACACTGGAGCAGATCAATCCCTTGTTGACAAAAAAATTGCCAACCTCATGAAACTACCAACAGTCCAAAGCAATATCAAGAGAGTCATCATGGCAGACAACAGGAGTACACCAGTCAACAATGAAGAAAAACCTTTCTGTGCCCAAATCAGAGACGTGCAGACTACGTGTAGTGGTCCTATCATACCAATTCCCAAATAAAATGTTATACTTGGCCTAGATTTGATGAGAAAGACCAAACCTCACATTGACTGAGACAGCGCAACTCTCATAATACAACAATGCAAGGTACACCACCATGTCTACCCAACTCACCTTGACATGCTTATGAGAGACCATGTTTTTGTGAAAATCATGGAAACAGAAGAGGAAACTGACCCCAGCAAAATCAATTGGAACACCTGTACATATGAAATGACCCATTTTAAGAATACAGAAACCAGACATGAAAAGGACTATATCTGAGAACAGCTTGTCATTGAATTCCCTTCTGTTTTTCAGAAAACACTGTCAGGGTTACCACCTAACTGTGGCATACAACACAAAATCAACCTCAAGGGAAGTGTACCAAAAGCACAATCCATCTATTTCCTCACACCCCAAGAAGACAACGCTCTGAAAGCTTATTTAGACAAAGCCCTTGAAAAAGGCCTCATTAGACCCTCAAAATTGCCTTTTGATGTCCCTGTCTTCTTCATAGAAAAGAAAGATGGAGGACTCTGCCTAGTCACAGACTACAGGGCACTCAACAAGGTCACAATTATGAACAGGTATCCCCTGCCCCTGATTAATGACCTTTTTGATGCCCTGGGGGGATCCCAAATCTTCACAAAAATTTATTTGACAGCAGGTTATCACCAAATTTGTGTGAAGCCTGAAGACATCCCAAAGACCACATTCAGAACCAAATATAGATCCTTTGAGTGTTTTGTCCTTAAATTTGGTATGAAAAACTCCCCCAGCACCTTAGTGACTTTAATGAACAAGGTTTTCAAAGAGCACAGCAGGAAACAGGCAATCATCTACCTGGACAATATAATCATTTACAGTCAGACCCTAAAACAATACTGGGAAGACGTCTTCCTGGTCCTCTGTACCCTCAAGGAAAACCAACTCATTTCCAACCCATTGAAGTGTGACTTCTTCTTGTCTGAACTTCCATTCCTTGGTCACATTATCAGCAAGGACAAAATCAAACCAGAACCAGATAAGATACACACCATAACCAAAATGCCAGCCCCCAGGAACAAAAACAAACTCTGTACCTTCCTAGGCATGGTAGTCTATATTAGAAAATTCATGCCTGACTGGGGTGCTCTGACAGCCCCCTATCAGCCATTACAGGCAAAACAACTAAGTTTGTCTGGACACCTCTATGATATCAGCATTTCTGACAGCTAAAAGAACAAATGGTCACTGCCCCTATCCTTTAATACCCAAACCCTGAAGGAATATACAAGCTGGAAATCAATGTGTCTGACTGTGCCATAGGAGGGGTACTCTGTATCCAGACAGCAAAAAAGGACTTCCTCCCTGTGGCGTACAAGTCAAGGAAACTGTCCAACAGTGAAAAAAGGTTTCCCATACACAATAAAGAACTAGTAGTCATTGTATACTGCCTCATGAAATGGCAATGTTATCTAGAAGGAACCCAAACATTTAAAGTTCTCACCAATCACAAATCACTAATATTCTCCAAGACACAACAGTATTTTTCAAGAAGACAAGCCAAGTGGATGAGTCTCATACAGAGATACCCAATGCAAATTGAATACAAGCCAGACAAGGAAATGCTGACTTCAGATGCCCTTTCAAGACTATACAGTAAACATGTCCTATGCACTGATGAGTATTCTGGCTGGCCTATGTTTATCATGGGTAATCTCCAAGAAGGGTTCCTACCTGGCACCCCAATGGGCATCCAAGAGAAGGTCTTTAAGAACAAACATCTGTTCAAAAACGTATATGGTACACTACACCAAATACTTCCAAATGGTGACATCTTACCCTATGTCCTGTCAACTCAAAAGATTGACACCATCCTCCTATATCACAGAGACCTTGGACACACCTGCAGTAGAAACTTACATGAATACCTCAAGACACGCTACTTGTGGACCAACATGCTAGATGATATCAGAGAGGTACTGGAACAATGCAAAGTCTGTGAGAAGTACACCCAAACCAAGGCATTGCCTAATTCAGTAGTACATGTATCCATCACACAACCCTTCAAGGTATGGTGGTTGGATATTGTGAGACCAATTCCTGGTGAGAACAAGGGCAAAAAGTACATAATAACAGCTATCAACTATGCAACCAGATGGCCTGTGGCACAAGCCACAAAAGAACATAAAGGCAATGATGTGAGACAATTTATTGGGAAAGAAATCATAGACAAGTTTGGGAAACCTGACCTCCTGATCACAGACAGAGGCACTAAACTTAAGGTCATTGGCACCAATATCTACCTTTCCAATAATGGAATAAGACACATCATAGCCAGCCTGTATCACCCACAAGCAAATGGACAAATAGAACAACTAAATGGCTTGCTTGTGGAAGCCCTCAGTAAGTTATCTGCTAATAATTCAAAGGCCTGGGTCAATATGCTGACAACAGCACTCATGGTCTTTAGAACACAAGTCAACCGTAACAGGCAAAAGCCTGTATGAACTTGTCTATGGGCAAAAGCCCGCTCTTGTTAGTACAACTGCAGGACTGCAATTACCTCTTCCCAAAAAGGTGCCAGACAACATTGATGCTAACATACAGCGTGCTAAGAAAGACCAGGAAGACATGGAACAAAAAAGAGTTGATAGAGAGGCAATCCCCCTACAACAAGAAAGATTCCAAGTCAGGGACAAGATTTGGGTTGCCAATCACAATCAACATAAGTTGGAACCAGGGTTGTATGGACCAGGCATTATAATGAAAGTCAAGCCCAACAGCACCTACCTTATCAAAGAAATTGGCGCATAAACTGAACTAAAGTGTATGCACCATGACCAACTCTGCCTTTTTAAAGTAAGAACAGCCCAATAAAATTCCAGACTCCCTGTTCCCAACGCCAAACTGGATCAATACCAAGCCCGCATCCCTGACACTCTAAAGAAAATTCCCAGGGCTCCGTCTTCCAGCACCCCAGGGGAAGATGTTGCTACATCTTTGATTACTCCCTCTTGGGGAATTAACACCCCAAATAGATCACCAAACAAGTCACCAAAGGGCTCACTGATCAACCAATAAGCTGGTGGCACTACTATCAGTTAACCATCTATTACAGGGGTCAAACAATCCAGATCCTAAGCAGAAAACAACTTGAATAAGCTTTGTGACTTATGAGGAACATTACTCAAAAAAAACCCCATGACTCCCATGACATGCATGGACAGTATGTGATTTTTCATGATACTATATATTATCAGATATTCATATCCAATAAATTATCATTCTCTTCTATATTTTCCCTGTTATCTTGTTTATTATACTTCCCAGAAATATATACACAACACAGATATGATGTATGAAGCACTAAGTATAATTATTTCTGGTCAATCAATTATTAAATTATGATAACATAAAACAATTCGCTCCTGTTTTCACTTCTGATTAATTGGTAATCAAATCAATAACACCACAACAAGTAGTTTTGGTCACATAATTACTAAAAAGGTAATATTATTTTCCTCCAAATATGGATAAGATCTCTTGAATTATATTAATACCAGACCAAGTTTATGAATCAAATGATGAAAGTGAAATCATAATAAGATTTTCCACAAGTTTAGCTGCTAAAAATAACATTTATCAAGTTTTAGGAGCTCTTAAAAGAGATAAATTATTCACTGATCCTGACCTTGAATCTAGTCTGAAGACCACTACTTTATATTGGGCCATGTTCTCTTCTCTAGGCTATAAATTCAATCTAGCCTACATGATTCAAATCTTGTTTTTTCTGCTGCAAACTCTAGTTTATTTTATTCCTTGTAGCAGCAATACACTATGAAACTGTAACAACCCATCATATATGGGAGTACTCTAGCAAGTTACAGGATCAAGCTTGACGCTTAAAACCCTATCAAAGAGATAAAAAGTGGGTATATGGTTAATACCAAACAAAATACCTTCACATGGACATTAAATCTACTGGAATCACTGGCAAAAACTTGAGAACATGGTAGGTTATGGTGTAAGCTGCTATAGATGTTATGGAATGGGGAAGCATCAGCTGAGGCCAAGAGTTCATGTGGGAGGAGTTTAGTTGGGCAGGCTCCTCATAGTAAGTCTCTTCTGTAGTATATGGTTTAGGTCCAAAATTTTCAAATGTGGTTTGATGATTCTTAATCCCTAGGCAAGCTGTGATAACAGTAGAGAAGATGAGATGATTCATATTATGTTCCTGAGAAGTGGTGATAAATATTAGTGTCTGTACTTCTATTAGTGAAGGTTTATTGATTGTGTGATACTATTGAGGGATAATTTCATCAATTATAACAAAAGCTATCATCAAGGAATGAATCTTTATTGCATAATAGTTTGCATGTAGGGTAGATATATTAAAAATAATTGAACTAGGGACCCAATAGCCTTGATTATATCTAGAATTCCCTTTCTGGGTTGGCACTAATAGTTTGTGCACCCTAAGGTTTGGCCAGCATCCAGATTTTAATGGCATGGGTTGAGATGGTCTTTTTTGATGCACCCAAATCAGTTACTGAATTTGGTTCATCAATTATTACCAAATTGAGATGGGTCAAGGAACCTGTATTTTAATGGTTTTACATTTGAGCAGCACTCTGGTCTTGGCAGCAACCTTGGGAAATTTCCTTTTTGGGATTCTTAATTGGGGGATTCTTCAAAGTTGGAAAACCCAGGGTTGCTACAGGTACCACTAGAAGGGCAGTGGGGCCTAGTCTGGCAGGAATGGGAGTGGCTGACTGGCGCATGGCCTGCAGAGGCCTGGCAGGCAGCTGTGCGGTCCGCTGCCTGGCTTGTGTGTTCAAGGGTATAAAAGGCATTATTTTTGAATTCTTAATTTTAAATTACTCCCTAAAAATTTTGCTGATGTTTCTCCAATCAGGGAAAACTACTGCCAATAATTCAAATTATTTACATACATGTACAATGTGTAAACTTTAGTGTTATTTTCTTATGTCAGGAATATTCCTGACATTTGATGGGAAGATTCTCTTTTCTTGGGAAATTTGGGCATTTGGCAATTTTAACTATTTATATTGGTTCTGTAGTAGCTGGTCTTAACTTGGGGGTCTTAGTTCACAAGGTAGGAATAATATTTCCCACACAATGGATCTCTGACACATGGCCATGTATTCTATGATGTTGCAGCCTATCTTAATTTAAACCATACATACTCTGAGTATGGTAATATCAGTCTTAATATATGGATTCATTTTTCTTTGCTTTTACTAAGCTGGTTTGAATCATGCTAGTGTAATTGTGGTAAAGGCAGCACAATGTAACTGGGTCAGGTGGTTAATAATATTTGGGACTAGAGAAAATTATTTTTTGGGTATAAACATTGATAATTGATTAACCCCAAGTCATTTAATTAATTAATATTGTCAAAACAATGGGATCAACCCCCAGAAAGGTTCTGACTAAGCGGGTTTGTGATCTGCAATCTGACTTCCCAGTGACCCATAGCCAAATGTGGAAGTCAACTCAAATTTCCAGAAACAGCAACATGAGATGATGATGATGATCTTTTATGATGTATGCCTCAATTTAGCCCTTGAATCATTATCAGGATCAAACCACTCCTACTCATCCAACCAAGTGATCTTCATAATCATGTTCCTGCTATTTACTGTAAATTCAGAACCTAAACGTAAAAATGCGGGATTGTCAAATCCTTGGTCCAAATTTTGAATCACTTTTGCAGGCAACTCAGCTGAGTGAAAAAATAAAACATTTAATAGAATCAACCATTTATTTGACTTTTTTGATTTATTTAAATTGGCAAATTTTGAATCTCTTGAGCAGATAACTCAACTAACAAAAGACAAAACTCAGCAAACAAATGCAGGATACATGAATCAGAAATGCAGTAGTCTTATGTACAATTTGAGATTTCTTGTATGTCAAACAAATCATAGACATCATGTAAAAAATAATGAATCTGAAATTGCAGGATTGTCAAATCCAAGAACCAAGTTTCAAATCATAATTGCAGTGAATTTGAAATAAATATAATTTATGGGTATCACAAAAAGGATGCTAAAGGATCTAGAGTGGATTTGTGCTGATTCTTTTAGGAATCACAGGCATTCTCAAAAATCACCCTATTCCAGTTTAGGACGGCCAAAATTTATATCCTAATGATCACTGACTTGCCATATATAACAATAAAATTGACTAAAATATACATTCCTCTTCTTGAGTTTAAAATTGTAATAAAAAATTTATTATGTCTTCTTCCAACACCAACCAAGTCAACAAGCTGTTCCTTGGCCTTGACAAAATCATGCAGGGCTACGCTGGGTCTTCTAATAGTGAAGCCTCCTTCTATGGCCACTCCCAATGTGCAGGCCCCTCCACAAGCACCACCCAGGAGTGTGTTTTTTCTCCTGTGTCCTCAAGCATGGCCCTGTGGCCCATCACGCACAGGCAGCTGCTAACCCAAATTATACAGCAACACTAGCATCTGTAATTGACCAAGTTAGCCATGGGGCTACCAATGAAAGCCAGAATCCAGAAACAGCCAATCAGATGGCACTGTCTGGTTCTCAAGGTAGACACACCCCGCCTCCAGCCAATCAGCCTGTGAGGCGCAAAAGAAAATTAATCACTCCAGAGATTGTTCTTGAAATGGTTGAAAAGCAAGGGATGCTTATGTCCATTGGGGAAATTGCAGCCACAGTGGATTTTTGCAAAGTCCACTGTGGCTGCAACCCTGCAAGCCCACGCCAACTGTGGCTCCCCTACCAAGAAGACCCTAACTGGTGCCCGTACTTTGACTGAAGGTGACACAGCCTATCCCCTTATGATGGCCATTATGGAACGTGACCTGTGGATGCCCCTGGTCCAGGTACGTCTCCAGCTGGGACTCCACAGCATCTTCACCAACAAAAGAACAGTGAATTTGTGGATGCACAGAGTTGTGGTTGCTGCCAGAATCCTATCCAATCAGGTTCTTGGTGGCCCCAGTTTGATGGATACCAACCCATACAATTCAACCATCATCAATTTTATTAAAGAGAGGGCAATGAGGGCCCGTAATGACGTCATCTTCCTATCATACACTAAGATTTCTGCAAGTATCCAAGACTTTGGAGAGAAGCGTATCCAGTCTGACGTGTACAAGCGCGGCCCAATCTTGTATTGTTTTGTTGGGGTTTTATTAGCAGTTTCCCCATTGGGCGTCAATTATTACTTGGCAATATCAAACACTGCAGATGGGTATGCCTACCAGACAGAGCTCAAGGCCATGCTGGAGAAGTGGGCCACATAAAACGCCGTGCACAAAGTTGTACTGAGTACTGAAATGGAGCAGCAGGAATGGGCCACCCAAGAAATCAGGGCTGCAAGACATACCTATTGGTCCTACCCCATCAACCACGCTGACATGCATCTTGCAGATGTATGTCTCTACAATTTTTGTTCCGCCCTCAGGCGTTTAAAGCCTGCCAACTACAACAAACTATGCACCCAAATTGATAAGGGTTATGAGATTTTCCCTTCTGTGTCTGTCCAGGACTTATTTGATCTCATCATCTTCTATGCAAGTGATAGTGATAAGTCCAGTTAGGACCCCTGCCTCCCCCCACACCAGTCCATCTGTTTTGTCAAGCCAGTATATGTGACAGAAGAATAATTTGAGCAATTGAAGCAAACCGCTCTTGCTACCCCTTCCCGGTCAACAAACCCTGCTCCCCAACCCTCACCTATCAAGCAACCCGCCTTCCAACTCTGACTCCCAAGCCACTATCAATCCCCCTCACTATCTCTGATACTGTCCCTTTCACAGGCGCAGATGAAGGCAATGTTCATTCTGCCCATCCCCTCCCCTTCCTGTCCTTTGATTATTTATAAATCTTTTCTTTGTGACAACTATTAAATTAATATCTCTCTTTCAATTCATAATTAATAATATTTTCTTTTACATTATCAATATTTCTCACAAATAATACAATGTTGTACATTTTATGAATAGCTTAAAATTATGAGCATACATATTTTTCATCATTATTAACAAATCAAAGACCATAAATATAATTATTGCATTTAAAGCATAGCAATTAGACGTCAACTCTTGATATTTTGATATTATGTGCATAAATCAATGCATTTTGATTAATAAAATCATTGTAAACTTGGCCTTTTTCATTGTAATTTATTAAAACAGTTTGTGTTTATATTTGAGAGCCATTAACGCTTAGTACAAATATTGATACATAGTGCATTTTAAAGCCTGTATATTTACCTATTGGTAATAATTCTATAAACTTTTTGGAAGGTTTTTGAGAGGTAATAATAATGTAATGTGTTAGTAAATTACTGTTTATTGTCATTAATTGGCTGATTTTCTTTGCTGTGGCAATTGTGCATTTTCTGATATTTACGCACTAGTATCCAATTGGTTGGCTTCACATCCAATCACACAGGCAATAGGAAAACAAGCTGCCAACCCAACCACATCCAGTCTTGGGGTGGCAACTTGATTTCCTATAACCTGTGTGATTGGATGTGAAACCAATCAATTGGATACTAGTGCGTAAATATCAGAAAATGCACAATTGCCACAGCAAAAAAAATCAGCCAATTAATGACAATAAACAGTAATTTAATAAAACATTACATTATTATTACCTCTCAAAATCCAACTAAAAAGTTTATAGAATTATTACCAATAGGTAAATATACAGGCTTTAAAATGCACTATGTATCAATATTTGTACTAAGCGTTAATGGCTCTCTAATATTTACACAGTACATTTCATTAAATTATGATGGAAAAGGCCAAGTTTACAATGATTTTATTAATCAAAATGCATTTAGTTATGCACATAATATCAAAATATCAAGAGTTGACGTCTAATTACAATATTCTAATACAATATTTACGTTTATTGTCTTTAATTTATTAATGATGATAAAAAATATGTATGCATTGAAGGTAGTACTATAAAAACCAGTTTTTTAATGAAATTCAAACAAAATGTCAAATATTTATAACTTAATAAACAAATTAGAGTCAGCCCTCCAAAAGGCTGTTGAGCTTGAATACAACATAAGGGAAATTGTGGTAAATCAACTGGGAAATGAGGGAAGAGCCTTGGTCCAGCAAAATGAAACTGCAAAAATAGCCTGAGAACAATGGTCAACAAAGAACACAGGGAAATAATTTTAAATCTTCAAAAGGAAATACTCAAGTGGTTAGATTTCAAAAGTAAAAGTTACAAGATGTGGGAATTCACAAAATTAACAGAAAGATTACTCAAAAAATCAAACTAATTGAAGGAAATGAGATCCCATGTGAAATAAGCACAAATGAAGAGGAAACTGACCAAATGGAAACAGACAAAAACAAAACTCAGTCAAGAAGCAGGAGCGCTTCAAGAAATACATAAAGTTTATCAAATTAAAACCAAAATGTTGCAACTGAACCAATGAGGATTCAGTATTTGGAATTGGGGAAGACAACAGTCCAATAGGAAGGACAGAATAATAAAAATAAGGTATTGTTTATTGTAGGATATTGTGATTAATATACCATATGGGGAAAGCCACAAGGCCACAAGGGGATGGCATAGTGGGAAGTTCCATGTAATTTCAAAGCCAAGGAATAACTTGTGCAGGGATCAGCAAGTCAAATTGGTAACACTCCTAATTAGGATGAAGTACCTGACATTTGATATTTGCCATCAGATTAATCTATGCTGGTAGATACGTCAAGGGGCAACTTGTTGAGCGCCCCCTGTGTATCATAAGATACATTAGCAGGCAAGTCTGGAAACTTGGATGCAACACCCCCCTTCCCCCTTCTTGTTGTCAGACACCAAGATTGGAGTCTCCAGAAGGTCTGGGAAGGTCCACACAAACAGCTTTTATGTGGGGATGGTGCGGCAGGGGCGCAAGCAATCATGGTGAAGCTTCTTGGTGTTTCCTTGGGCATCTTCAAGTTGATAGGTATAATTGTTGTAGACAGCGGCTATCTTGAAGGGCCCTAGGTGGTTGGGTTCCAACTTGGTGGAATTGGGTGAGGGTGTAGATGGGGTCATCTACGGTGTATCTAGCTTCAAGGTGCCTTGCCCCTCCCTCAATTTGCTTGTATTCAATTTCCCAGGCTTTGGCACGCCATTGATCTAGGGATGGAGTTGTTACTAGGGGAGGCTTGTTGGGAACTCTGGACCGTAACCTTCCCTTTTTAACTCCTGCCAGACTGTCAGGCGTCCCAAAGGCCAGGGTGCTGGGGCTGAACCCTGTGCCCTTATTGATTCTTTCTTGCAGGATAAGTAGAGCAGTGGGCAGGTGTTCAGTCTACGCAGTGTTAGGGTGCTCTTGTGAGAGCTTGGCAATCAATTAAACCAGTGAGCCATTTAACTGTTCCACGCGTTCATTGGCTTGAGGATGATAGGGGGTTGTAACTACTTGTTGGAGCGTGTTCTTGGCGCAGTATGCCTTTATGACGTGCCCAATGAGTTCAGGGTTGCCATCTGTGATGAGACGTTTGGGTTGCCCAAAGTGGGCCACAATTCCCTTGCCAATGAAGCAGGTGATGGTGGTGGCGGTGTGGTTAGTTGTTGCCCAGGCCACTGGCCAGCAAGTGAAGTAGTCAATGGCAGTGATAATATACTTCTTCCCCAGTCTGTCTTTGGGGAGTGACCCCACAATGTTGAGGGCCCACCACTCAAAGGGTTCCACAGCCTTGATGGGCAGGACAGACTTGGGGGTGCAGGTTTGGATGTGTTCTTCTCACACAGCACGCATGTTTTGAGGAGATCCAAGATGTCTTGACGCATGCACAGCCACCAAACCTTCTGTTTCATGATCTCAAAGAGGTTGCGCCCTCTTATGTGACCCAGGGTTTGGTGGTAGTGCAATATTGTGTCACTGTGTTGCGTGGTGGGAATGTAAGGTGTCTTCTCACCTGTCTCTGCCCAACAGAAGACGTTACCAGCGTCAGTGGTGAACTGACTCTTGTTGACCTTCAACTTTGAGATGGTTACCAAGTTAAGGCCCTTGTAAAAAGTTGCCTCAGGGCGGAGGTATAGCATGGGCCAATTGGGATCCAAACCATTGTCTCCAGTGATGGGCACTATGTAGAGTTGTGAAAGGGCATTGGCATTGAAAAGTTCCTTCCCAGGCTTGTACTTGATGCGCAACTGGTAAGGGGATAGGCGCTCAACCCATCCTGCTTGACAGCGTGTCAAGTGGGACTGTGTGTTGAAGTACTGGAGTAACTTGTGGTCCTTCAGTACGCGGGGTGGAAAGGTAGCACCTTCCAGGTAACAGCGCCACTTCTCAATGCAGTGCACAATTGCTGCCAGTTCTTTATCATGGATGGGATAGTGTTGTTCCGAGTTAGTAAGTTTCCTGGACTCATACACCACGGGGAGGAAGATGCCATTGTCAGTTTCTATCCTTAGCACGCCTCCTATGGCCCTATCAGAGGCATTGGTCTCAAGTTCATACTGATGGTTTTGATTGGTAAACTGTAGTACTGGTGCTGTTGTGAGCCTTTGCTTTAACATCTCAAAGACTTAATCTCTGACAGGGGTCCAATAGAAGCGCTGTTTGGTGTTGAGGAGCTCAGTGAGGGGTGCAATTAGTTCCCTGCAATTGGGAATGAAATTGCGCATGTAGGCAACCATTCCTAAGAATGTACGCACCTGGCCCACATTAGTAGGGCAGCATGCTGGTGATTGCCTTGATTTTGGCAGTTTGGGCTTTATCCTCTGAGCAGAGATGGTGTGCCTGAGGAATAGCAGCTCTGACTTGAGGAACTTGCATTTGGAGGGTTCAGCTTTTAGCTGGTTTTTCCAAAGGGTGTCAAGGATAGCACAGAGGTATTGGAGGTGCGTGGTTTGATCTTGACTGAAGCCAATAATGTCTTCAAGGTATACAACCACACATTTTCCAATCAGTTCCTCAAATGCTTTGTTCATCAACATGGCAAAGGTGGAGGGAGCATTGGTCATTCTGCAGTTCATGACCTGACACTCAAACAACCCGTAGCGCGTGCAGAAGGCAGTTTTTGCCTCATCCCCTGGTGCAATGAGGACCTGATTGTATCCCACATGTCAGGGATTCAGTCATAGGCAGAGGTGTTGGGCAGCTTGGGGTGAGGTGCAGCCAAGCCGGCAGGTAAGGCCCACCATAGAATGGGTGCTAACTTGATAATGTAAGAGACAGATTGCCCAAGCAAGGACCAGGGTCCGGTGTTGGGGACCATGGAATCCACCAACCCTGTCAAAGTAATACAGAGTACTCCAAACAGTTGGGTAGAGGTGGTCTCAGCAACAGCAGGGGGTTCCAGTAGGCAGTCTGGTCTAGGGGTTAAGGGCAGAGTCATGGGAACAAAGTTGCTGGTAGGTAGTTGTACTTGTCTTTGAACAATAAGGGCGGTATCTCAATCCTTTTTCCTTTGCATCCTACATAGTCAGTACTTCTAGTCCTTGCCAAGGGGTCGGCAATGAAAATGTTTTCCAAGTTGTACTTGGAATAGGCCAGGTTGGGGGTATTCAGTAAAGTACACATATCTAAAGGGGGATCCCAGGGGACAGAATAATGCCTGGGGCAATTTGGCAGGTTGGTCTCTGGAAGGGGCGGCGGCCTGGTAGTCTACTTGACCGGAATTAAGATGGAAGATCACTAAGACTAGATAGGGTAAGATTTGTTCAAACCAAAGGTTCATAAAACTTTATTATCAAAAATGATGATGTGGTCTTCATCATAACACCGGGGATTTTATACCATGGTATTTTGCTTCTTTGATTTTTGCAGGGTTCAGGTTTGCAGGCAGGCACTGGTGGGGCATGGATCTTGGCTCAGAGTCTTGGAGGCAGCAGACCCAGGTTGTGCCTGCTCTGGTGAATAGAAGTGGCAATGCTTCATCCCGTTGCCACTGTTTGCTATGTCACCTGAGCAGTTCAATTGTACTACCCATTCTAGATGGAAGGCTGGCAGTTGCTGGTAGTCATTAGCAGAGTTAATAGTAGGTTTTGTTTTAACCTCCTTAAGGCAAGCTACAACCTCTGCATAGGTCCGGATCTTTGGTGGCTCAAGGTTGGCATTAATCTGGTGACCATTTGGGGAATTGTCCTTGGAAGACTGGCGGTTTTGGAGTAACTCATCATCTTGGTTTTGCAATTTAACAAGTGGGTGGTTTTATGTCCACTTTGTGTGACTCAAGTAGTCTTTGGAGGGTCAGGGTTTGATTTCAGGGTTTCCAATGTTGGTTTCAAAACTCCAGTATTGGCGTTGGGCAGGTTGGCAATAGGTCCTTCCCCAACCTCTGTTAGCCAGGTTACATCTCCTTTACAGGTATGGTTCTTCATTGGCACCAGTTTGGCGGCAGACTGGCAACTATTCAGGAAATCCTCTGTAGCAGGCTGGCGGGTTGTGGGGTAATTTAACAATTTGAGCCTGTGATTTTTTGGATTGGCAGGTCTTGGTCTGTCCTGGAGGGTTTGATCTGCCTTCAGGGAACTGGGGTTTGACTCTTGGGTTTTCAATACAAGTATTGAAATGTCATTCATGACACTGCAGTAAGATCAATCTTGCTAAAGACCTTTGCACCTGCAAGTGTATCAAACAGGTTGTCAATCAGTGGTAGGGGGTACTTATTCTTGATTGTCACCTCATTTAGGGCGCAGTAGTCTGTGACCAGGCAAAGGGACCCGTCCTTCTTGGCTACAAAGAAGACAGCCGCCCCGTATGGAGAGAGCAAGGGGCAAATGAAGCCCTTATCAAGCGCGTTCACAAGGTGTTGGCAGAGGGTCTCATCTTCCTTTGGTGTAAAATGGTATAATGGTTATGCTTTAGGTAACAGTCCTTGAAGTTGCACAGCATGCTGAATCTCCTGGGGAGGAGGTAGTTGTTCAAGTGTCTCACTAAATACGTCCTTGTATTCCTCAAGGAGGGTGGCATGTGCTGGTGAAGGTACAGTGGTCACAGGAGGGGCCATAGGTGGTTCAGTGCGGATAACTTTGACTGAGCATTGGTTGAAGTTTAGTTTCCCCCCTTGAAATTGTAAAAGCCTGTTTCTGTTATTATGACAAACACAGTGTTGTGAAGAAGCTTGCTCATCTTGAAAGGATAGATCTGAAAGCCCACCCCATTTCTATTGAGGGTGATAACAGATGTATCCCAATTGATTTAGGGACAATTGTGGAAAAGCCAGTCAAGGCCAGCAATCACATTGTGGCTGAGCCTGACCATGATTGACCCAGAGAGCTTAACCTGAATGTTCCCCATTCTTACAGAGAAGGGTACCTTCTTGTGGGTGATTGCAACTCTGCAAGAGTCAGCTACTTGTACTGCCTTGAACCTGCTGGCCACTTGGTCCAGTTGTTGAGAGTCGGCAAATGCCTGGTCCACCATAGTGTGGTTGGCCCTGGTATCTACCATTAATTTGTGGGTGTTCCCACGGAAACAGAAGGTATAGGATAAGTGTGTTACTTTATTTGAGGAGTGACTTGATTACAATAAAGGGTCTTCACTGTGGACTTGAAAGATGTCCAGGTTTCAACTTTGTGGATTTTGTAGTCACAGGGGTTCTTTGTAAGCAAGGATGGGTCAGGTGGGGTTGCAGGTCCTCTTGTTGCTACAACCTCCAGGCTTTTCCCTGATCTTCAATCTGCGCTAGCTGGAGCTCCCCCTAGTGGGGGTGTTTAGTCCCATTATCATGCTGATGGGGCTGGCGGTGGCCCACTTGACTGTGGCCATTGCCAGTTGTTGTAGATGGTTGGGATGGAGCGTCACTGGTACGGCAGAAGCCCATTGAGTCCTGGTTGTTAGACTCCACTATGGCCTTATAGCAGTCATTGATGGAGGTACAGCAACCTACAGGGACCCACTTGCAGATATGGGGGTTTAACCCATTGACAATGAGGGTGAGTAGCATTGAATTTCTGTTGGTCACAGCTTTGGGGGCAGCAGTAAGAGCTTGTTGCCAGGCAGCAAGGTACTCAGGAATGGAACCAGTTTGTTTTATTGCTAGAAGAGGAGTTCCTACAACAATGGGGGAGAAGGTTTTGCTGTAGCGGGACTTGGCGGTGTCTTGGAATGCCGCCCAGGTAACGTCAAGTTCTTGACTGGCCTGGTTGGTGAACCACAAAGCGGCAGGCCCCGTGAGGCAACCAGACGCAGTGGCAACCCACATGAGCTCAGGAACCTGACAGATACAGAGGCTGATTGCAGTAGATTGGTGCCAACTAACAATGTTGGCCCCTTTGACGCCCCCAGCAAAGGATTCTAGATGAAGGTTGAGCATGTGTTGGGACAGGTCTGACTGAGGAGGGTAATGCTGGCGTCATGCTGCCCAAGGCAGAGCCAATTGTACATGCTGGTGAGGACTAGCTGGTCTTGATAGATGATATATCTGTTGGGGATGTCCCCCTTGGGGATTGGCAGGAAAGTTTCTTGTTGGGGAGTAACCATATGGCCCTAACTCCATCCTTTCTTGGGGGGATTTTGTTTTAGGTAGGTTGTCAACCTACTTCTGCTATCACTGTTGCAACTGAACCAATGAGGATTCAGTATTTGGAATTGGGGAAGACAACAGTCCAATAAGAAGGACAGAATAATAAGAATAAGGTATTGTTTATTGTAGGATATTGTGATTAATATACCATATGGGGAAAGCCACAAGGCCACAAGGGGGTGACATAGTGGGAAGTTCCATGTAAGGTTCAAAGCCAAGGAATAACTTGTGCGGGGATCAGCAAGTTAAATTGATAATTCTTTTAAATAGGATGAAGTACCTGCTGCTGCAACATCTTTGATTACTCCCTCTTGGGGAATTAACGCCCCAAGTAAATCACTGAGCAGCTCACCAAGTGGTTCACTGCCCAGGCAATAAACTGGTGGCACCATTATCAGTTAACCATCTATGACAAGGATCACTCAATCCAGGTCCTAAATGGAACACAACTTGATTAAGCCTTGTGACTCAAGAGGAACATTACTCAGATAAGCCCCATGATCTCCATGACGTACATGGATAACATGTGGCTTGCCATGATACTATATAATATCTTATATTCATATCCAATAAAGTATCATTCTCTTCTTAATATTCCTCTTTATTTTGTTTATTATACTTCCCAGAAGTATAAACTTGACAGTGGTAGCATAGGTAGATTATCCATACCTACCCAACTCAAAGGAAAAATTCTTCACAAGAAAAGAACAAAAGCAATGTTGCTCCCAAACAGTTGGAAAGATTACAAAGTAGAACAAGACATCCCCCCAGGCCTTGTCATCTACAATAATCTCCTAGTACCCATCAACCAGTACAACGCTCTCAAAACCCGCAGACTGTTCACTACCACGCCAACCACAACAACGCCTACACAACCTGAGATACCCAATATTGTGTTTCAACGCTTATGTACCACTGAGATTGGTGCCTTTGCAAGACTACGCCAGGAAAACAATTTGCTCTGGATCAACAGCACCAAGAGCAAGTTCAAACAAGTGGAGTATCCCCAAAGACTCTAGTCAGCAAAATTACCCTCCATGTCACAGGAACTGCTTTACGCTTTGTTACTGAATGGCTAGCCCAAAATCCTGACCAGAAGGAAAATTGGGAACTGTTCAAAGCTGCATTCCTCAAAAAATTCTCCATGAAGGACTCAGACGTGGTAATTATGACCAAGCTTCAAACCTTCAAAATGACAGGAATCATCAAAGAATACATTGCAGCATACAAAGAAATGTGTGATTGTGCGCCCAACACCATCACCTTTGCCAAATATGAGCCACGCCTGGACTTCTACAATGGCCTTCCCACACACATTAGACGTCAGTTTGACATGACCTGCTTCAAGAACCTTGAGGATGTATTCCTAGAAGGAAAACGCGCAGCTCAGAAGTCTGAAAATCTACATGCCACCAACAAACGCAAGGAAAACCCTGCAGTTAAGAGAGAGCCTTGCCCCAATAAGTAAAACAACCTAGCCAACAGTACCCAGCCTTGAAACGGGAATTGCACTGCACAAGCCAACCAGGCCAGCACCAAAGATACCAACAAGGAGAAAAAAGCTTAGGGGAGTGCTTAGGCAAGCCGCTCTCCTCCTCTTCACAAGACTTGTACAGAGAACAGAAAGTGGGCTCAATCACCATGATCCAGGTTCCCTTCAGCAATCCTCTACTGTTTGCCGTCCAATCTGGAAAAGAAACACCTCATCTATCCTTTCTGTTTTTGCAGATACTAGGGCACAGCACTATTTGACACTGGAGCTGATCAATCACTCATTAACAAGAGTTTTGCAGACCTCATGAAGTTACCTATCATTCAAAGTAACATCAAGAAAGTCATCATGGCGGACAACGGCAGCACACCAGCTACCCACAAGACAAAACCTTTCCGGGCCCAAATTGGAGACGTCCAAACAACAATTAGTGGCCCCATCATTCCAATCCCCAAATACAATATCATAATTGGGTTAGATTGGATGCAAAAGACAAAGCCTCACATCAACTGGGACAGTGCCACCCTCACTATCCAGTAAGGAGAAGTCCACAATCACGTGTACCCAACACATCTTGACACTCTCATGAGGAATCACATATTTTTAAAAATCATGGAAACAGAAAAAGAAACTGACATCAGCAAAATCAATTGGAGCACATGTTCATATGAAGTAATCCACTTCAAAAACACAGAAATTCAACACAAACAGAACCCAATTAGAGACCAGCTAGTCAATAAATTTCCCTCTGTATTCCAAGAAACACTGCCCAGGATGCCCCCTGATTGGGGTATTCAACATAAGATCAACCTAAAAGGTAGTGTGCCCAAAGTGCAACCCATCTAGCGCCTCACACCACAAGAAGACAACGCTCTGAAAGCTTACCTTGACAAAGCACTATAGAAAGGCCTCATCAGACCCTCAAAATCACCCTTTGGCGCCGCTGTCTTTTTTGTGGCAAAGAAAGATGGAGGCCTCTGCCTAGTCATAAACTACAGGGCCCTCAACAAGGTCACAATAAAGAACAGGTATCCCCTGCCCCTAATTGATGACCTTTTTGATGCCCTGGGGGGTCCCAAATCTTCACAAAAATTGATTTGACAGCAGGTTACCACCAAATTTGCGTGAAACCTGAAGACATTTCAAAGACCACATTTTGAACTAAGTATGGCTCCTTTGAATGTGTTGTCCTCAATTTTGGCATGACAAACGCTCCCAGTACCTTTGTAATCTTCATGAATGAAGTATTTAAGGAACACATTGGGAAAAGAGCAATCATCTACCTGGACAACATCATCATTTACAGCCCCAACCTACAACAACACTGGGAAGACGTCCGTGCAGTCCTCTGTACCCTTAAAGAAAACCAACTAGTTGCCAAACCATCTAAATGTGAGTTCTTCTCAGCTGAACTTTCATTCCTCACCCATATCATCAGCAAGGACAGTATCAAGCCAGACCCAGATAAGATACACACCATGACCAAAATGCCAGCCCCCATGAACAAAAGCAAACTCTTCACCTTCCTTGGAATGGTAGCCTATGTACGCAGGTTCATCCCTGACTGAGGCACCCTAACAGCTCCCTTGTCAGCCATCACCAGAAAAACAACCAAATTTGTCTGGACACCCCTACAAGACCAATATTTCTGCCAACTGAAAGAGTGCATGGTTACCACCCCCATCCTGTAATACTCAAACCGTGAAGGTATCTATGAGCTAGAAACAAACACCTCTGATTATGCCATAGGAGGAGTCCCCCGTATCCAAAGGGCCCAAGAAGATTTTCTCCCTGTGGCATATGAATCAAGGAAGCTATCAGACAGCAAACAAAGATACCCTATACATGATAAGGAATTGGTTACCATCATACACTGCCTCATGAAGTGGCAATGCTATTTGGAAGGAGCCAAGACGTTCAAAGTACTCACCGACCACAAGTCTTGGATATTCTTCAAACCACAACAACACCTGTCAAGAAGACAAGCCAAATGGATGAGCCCCATACAGAGATACCCCATGCAAATTGAATACAAGCCAGGCAGAGAGATGCTTACTGCAGACGCCCTATCAAGGCTATACAATAAACACATCCTCTGCACTGATGGCAACCCCAACTGGCCCATGTTAATCATGAGGATCCTCAAGGAAGGGTTCCCACCTGGCACATCAATGGACATCCAAGAGAAAGTTCTCAAGAACAAACATCTGTTCAAATTGTATATGGTACCCTTCATCAAATCCTTCCAAATGGTGACACTGTACCCTACGTCCCGTCAACACAAAAGATTGAAACAATCCTCTGTTATCACAGAGACTTGGGACACACCCGTAGCAGAAAATTGTACAAATATCTCAAGACTTGCTACTGGTGGCCCAATATGCTAGATGATATCAGAGAGGTACTGGAACAATGTGAGTTCTGTGAGAAGTACACACAAACCAAAGCTCCACCCAAGTCAGTAGTACCTGTATCCATCACACAGCCCTTCAAGGTATGATTGTTGGATATTGTGGGACCTATGCCTGGTGAAAGCAAAGGAAAGAATTAAATCATCACCACCATCAACTATGCAATCAGATGGCCTGTAGCACAAGCCACAAAGGAGCACAAAGGCAATGACGTAAGACAATTCATTGGCAAGGAAATCATAGCAAGGTTTTAAAAGCCTGACCTCTTAATCACAGATGGAGGCACTGAACTCAAAGCTATTAGCACCAACATCTATATTTCCAAAAATGAAATAAAATACGTCACAGCCAGCCCATATCACCCACAAGCAAATGGACGCATAGAACAACTAAACAGCTCTTTAGTGGAAGCCCTCAGCAAGTTGTCTGCCAAAAATTCAAAAGCCTGGGTTGACATTCTACCAACTGCCCTTATGGTCTGCAGAACACAAGTCAACTGCAATACAGGCAAAAGCCCTTATGAACTTGTCTATGGTCAGAAACCCTCACTTGTCAGTACAACCACGGGACCACAACTGCCACTTCCAAAGAAGATACCAGACACTAATGACCCAAAAGTACTACAAGCCAGAAAGGACCAAGAAGCAATGGAACAACAAAGGGTCCAGCAGGAAGCAATCTCATTGCAACAAGAAAGATTCCAAGTTGGAGACAAGATCTGGGTTGTCAATCACAACCAACATAAACTAGACCCAGGGTTACGTGGGCCAGGCATTATCATGGAGGTGAAGATCAATAACACCTACCTCATCAAAGGGATTGGAGCTCAAACTGAACTGAAACGTATGCACCATGACCAACTCCATTTGTGTAAAGCAAGAGTATCCCAACAAAATTTAAGGCTTCCTGTACCTAACGCCAAACTGGACCAATATCAAGCCATATACCAGATACTCTCAAGAAGGTTCCCCAGGCTCTGCCTTCCAGCACCCCGGGGGGAGATGTTGCAACATCTTTGATTACTCCCTCTTGGGGAATTAACGCCCCAAGTAAATCACTGAGCAGCTCACCAAGTGGTTCACTGCCCAGGCAATAAACTGGTGGCACCATTATCAGTTAACCATCTATGACAAGGATCACTCAATCCAGGTCCTAAATGGAACACAACTTGATTAAGCCTTGTGACTCAAGAGGAACATTACTCAGATAAGCCCCATGATCTCCATGACGTACATGGATAACATGTGGCTTGCCATGATACTATATAATATCTTATATTCATATCCAATAAAGTATCATTCTCTTCTTAATATTCCTCTTTATTTTGTTTAATATACTTCCCAGAAGTATAAAATTGACACCGTTATTTGATATTTGCCATCAAATTAATCCATATTGTTAGATACGTCAAGGGGCAACTCATCAAGCGCCCCCTGTGTATTGTAAGATATGTTAGCAGGCAAATCTGGAAACTTGGTTGCAACAAGAAGAAACACAAGTTGCAAGAAAGATAAAAAAAATTAAGCCTAGGAAAATTAATGAAGAGCAGCCAACACCCATGAAGTTTGCTGAGGTGGTGCCTGTAGCTGAGGGGGCCACAGGGGAACCAATTAGCAAGTCTTTTTATGTTTTATTTATATTTATTTTAGTCATCACCAGGAATGGGGACAAGGTTGCAGAAGTGGCAGCTTTTACATCAAGTTGGTTCTACGGGGAGTTACCAGTCACTGGTAGCCCCTGTAAAACAAATAAATAAAAACCAAATAAATAAAATAATTCAACAGAATATTAATAATTTTTCAAATATTGAAGCTAAAAATAGGGAATATTTACCACTTGCGGGGTGCTTGCCATGGTTGAGGGAAACATATGAAATAGGATCAAGTATCAACTTCAAAGAAATGAATGAAATTCATGGGAATATCAAATTAAACTTCAATGAATATATATGATAGCATTTAATGATTCCCATTTTCAAACATCAACAAATATGAAAAAAAAACTTAATAAAAGCCAACTTTCAAATAGGAACTGAATATTTAAAAACTGAAATTTTTAATGAAGTATTCAAGGCATTGCCAAACAAAGTTGGGGACACAGTCCTTGTGAACACATTTAAACCTTTATTCATTTTGTTTGCCGAGGCATGGGGGGCTGATACAAGTCAGGCACCCCCGGAACCCTCTTCAAATTCAACCAAACATCCTATATCAATAGATTAGTTCAATTATTCAAAAGATTGTGCATGTTCTCCAAAAAATATACTTTGCAAAGAATTCACGCCGCAGTAAACCCGGGAATCCTCCTCCACTGCATATTAAAAACTAATGTCAAAAAGTTGGAGGATGTACCTATTCAAATAGACATATGCCGCTTAACACTTGAACGCCAGAAGACACTGCGGGGGTATAGGACAGTTGAGCATGTCCTGTATGACTTCTTTGCATTGGCAACATTGTATGGGTACTACGTGCCCCCTGAAAAAAACCTATTAATTGATTCACTCACCCGGCTTCCTTTTATCAAACGGTCAACAACCACCGGGGTACAGGGTGCCACCCCTCTAGCAATCACATCCAGGGTTGCCCACCACGTACAGAAGAGTATGTGGATCCAATTGGACACTCTAGCCAAAAATTTAATTTTGGGGTATAATTCCCTGGAATAATTGCATTCCCCTTTGCAATTAGCATCCCCTCAATAAATATTTTTCCTTACAACTTAAATTTTATTTTTTTAAAACTTTTATATTTTAATACTAAAATTTTAATATTGAAATATGTAATAGTGAAATTCTAATTTTAAAATTTTAATAATACATATTTCAATATTAAAATTTTCATATATAATATTTCAATATTGAATATATCACAATTAAATAAAAACTTTAAAAAAAATTTAATATTTAAACTTTAATAGATTAATTTTAAGATTTATAATTATAATTTACTTTTAATATTTTAATTTTATTTTAAATTTTAGTAGGTAAATTATAATATTAATATATCATAATATATTACAAGACATTAGTTATAGTTGCAACCACATCAAATAATAAAAATAAGTTAAAAATGTTTTTATTTACTAGATTGTCAAGTATGGGTTCATTCATTACATATACAGATAAAAAGAATTGAATTTATCTGCATCATGCAGCCTGCTCCACTTATATTCTAAACAAGTGATTGTTTAGAACTCAAATTACCTTTCCCTTGTAATATGATTTGATAAATATATTTGATATGCTTGACCCGCGTCTTAAGTACTAATTACAGTAGTTTTAAAAGCTATGGCAACAACCAAAAATACTTCAGATTTAAACAAAATGATTTCAGATTTGAATAAAATCCAACTCTCAGGTTAAAATATACACTCTGTTAACAGGGTTTATTGGTATTAATGGGCAAAATGAGTCAACACAGCAACAAAGGGCTCACACACAAAGAAAAACCATTCAAAATACAATCCAAAATATATTGATTCACAAAAAAATTGGTGTGAGTTGACTTTCAGTGTATATATGTTTAGTATGTGAATTGGTGACAAAATACACCCAAGCAAGGTGAGTCAAAACTCAATCCAAAAACAAAACACAATAGCAACTCACTATGTAAACAAAATAACTCACTCAGTGTGTGCAATGGATTCTAATCATGAATGATACCAAGGTATCTAAAATAAGACACGCAATCCAAGACATAAATTTTAAAAATATTGTATTGGGTTCTTAATTTGGCATAAAATCTGGGGAAATGGGTGGAAATTATTTCAAGTATTCTAAAATGGGCGTTGTAAACCAAAAACAACTAATTAAGAAATAAAAAATCTATAATTGGGATATTGGGTGGGAAAAATATTAATTAAATATCCATATTCAGATAAAAGCAAAAATTAAAAATAGGGAGTAACTTAATTGAAATTTATTTAATATTTTATTAAATTCTCAAAATGGAAGGAACACAGCAACAGACTACCATTTCACCTGTTATGCGCCGCGGTTGCGGTTGCCCTCGCAGGTCAAAGAATAGAGTTAGTGCAACCCAAGTGCCTACTCAAGAAGGAAACAGGAGAGGAGAGTTCCATAGTGACGCTGCACTGACACAGCCAATTCAAGGAGTACAAGCTTCTAGGGTGAAGAGCATCAACCCTTGGGTCCCCAAGCTGACCTGGAAGCCCACCAAGGTTACCACCACAAAAACGGTTAGAAACAAGGAGGTAGAACTTACTTCATATGTGTTCAATGTTATGTACTGGCAAGAGTTGGTCCCGTCAGCCATGCTGGAGAAGGTGAAGCCTGTACTTGATACTAGCTACAAGCCCTATGTCAGTGATGGCAATCAGTAAGAGTACAAGGAGCCTGAGTTCTTCAGAACTGACAAGGGACAGTTGGTGCTCAAAAAGGTTGCTGCATTTTACACCAAGGTGCCCATGCACTGTGTTGTGCCCAATGCCAACAAGTCAATCCCCACTGCTAAAAAGCCCACTCAGAAGTGCATCCCCAACATTAAACGCATCATCCTGCTTAAGCTAAAGCGTGAATTGGGCAATTACAAGGCGGCTGCAGCCCTTGTTAGAGTGGATCCCAAGTACGTCTCCAAGACCTTCAACAAGTTCATTAACACAGGTCAAGTCCTTGCCGCGGAGAATTCCTTGCGTGTTTCCACCATGATCACCAAGGAGCACAAATGGGCAATCCACCCGTGGATCACCTGGGACTTCCATCTTGAACTGGCAAATATACAGGCAATGGTCAAGTCCACCTTTGGGATTGAGGCTTATATTTCCTTTTACTACCATCTGCTGAAGAAGATGTGCTTTTCCTGGAAAAATCTTGGGATATCTCCATATAATTGGAATAGCCCAACCAACATTGAGACCCGGAAAAACTATGCAGAGGCATACACTGCCCTCAAAGCCAAGGGGACGGCCAAATTTTATTATATTGATTAATTAGCATTTGCCTCGTCAATGCACAATGCATATGGCTATGTCCCCAAAGGCTCCAATGACAGGATGAATTGGTGTGCTGCAGTCCGCGCCACAGCCTACTCAATGGTGGCTCTCCTTGGTCCAAAGGGGGTTGAGCTATACCAAATGATATTGGGTTCTCACACCAGCCGTACCTTCTTGTCATTCCTCCAATTAGTCCAGGAGCACCTGAGGCGCACAAGCCTGGGCTTCACCTTTGTCATTGTGCTGGACAATGTTGGTCTCCATAAGGTGGCTGATATTCTTGAGGAATTCCCAATGATTGACACTAGCATTGCAGTGGGCCCCCAGCAATTGGCCACAGCAAATTTGCGCCTTCTCTTCCTCCCTGCTTATTTGCCCTTCCTAAATCCCATTGAGGAAGTCTTTGGGTGGCTCAAGTGAGTTGTCAAGCAAGGAACCCCAACTGGGACCAAGGACCTCTTTAATTTGCTGCAGGCCAGGATCCACACCCTCCCAGCTGAGACTGTGGCCAAATTCTATGGCCACACTGATTTGTTCATCCCTGCATGCCTAGCCAAGCAGGCAATCAATTAAAGGCTTAGTGTGTCCAATTTTTTTATATTCTCTAATTTACTATTCAAGATTTATTAATTATCATTTTATATTCAGATGTTTCCAAGCCCACAATCACGTTCAGCAGGACCATCAATGAAGGTAAGTAATTTATTAATTTTTTTATTATGCCATCTGAGGTTATCTCAAACACTTGATACTGGATTACGCAAATATATTTATATCACTTTGGTCAAATAAAAATAAAAATAGGTTTAAAAAAATTAAACATAAAATGTACAAGTTGGAATTTATTTTATTAACATATTATTTTATGCTTTTATGAAACCTGTTTCTGCAATATATTTTGAAAAACTGGTTTGCTGAAATAAGGATTATAAAATATTATAATAATAAAAATAATATAAATTGTAATGAAATTATTGAAAAGAGAGGATTTATTAAGAGCGCCTGTAGTGAGCTCTTCTGTATGTACCCACCCCGCAATGGAGGTGGCGCACAACCTTCACTGCCACACCATGGACGGTGGATACATCCTTATTAAAATATACACAGTGACTAGTAAAAGGGAGTAGGGTCAGGTGTGAATGGAGAACAGCTTCTCTGGCGGGGCTGCAAACCCGTAGATACCAGCCAGGACCAGGGCGTCCTGGATGATGTGATCCACTGAGGCATACCCGGGGGGACCTTCTTCCCGTCCAGGGAGATCCTGTCCTTGTCAATTCCTAGGAGGACCCTGTCAAGATCCTCCACGCTGGCGCCCATTCTGAAGTAGAAGAGATACCCAGGGTAAACTATCAGATGAAGCCTTTGCCCACAAAGGCTTCTGTAAACTTGCATAATTTATTGAAAACCGCACTGATCTTCTTATCATGCTTGGTCTTTGCAAAGGTCAGCTCTATGGCTGCAGGGACCCCTGTCTTGTTGACAAGGAGGATTTTTGTCTTCTTGACAGCTGTTGCGTCTGCAATAGCCAATTTTCCCACCGCGCGCCTAAAGTTGTCCAGCAGCTAAGAAATTGTGCGCTCCAAGGGGTAGCAGAAGCAAGCAGCTACATGGGCCTGGCCCATCTCCAGTACATTCTTGAATGGGAGCATCACCAGGACGTCCCAAACAAGCTCAATGGAGCTTACACAGTAAACTCTACTGAGGGACACCGGGTCCAGGCAAACCAGTTGGGCATCCTTGTAGGGAGTAACTGCCCACTTGGATGCCCCCTTGTCATGTGTCAGCCTGGGCAATGCCTCCCACAACATTGGAAAAGACCTGTGGATGTGGTTCTCCAGCTCCTGCAAGACAGGGGGGACAGATACAGCTACTTGGCCACATGAGTGGCGTAGAATGTGGTAGGGACAAAAGGGACCAGGACCAGGAAGAGTTCACCGTTAAAATTTTCTAAGAAAAAAAGGTAAGTATTTTGAAAATTTATTAATTTTATTTTTTAGGTTACCTTTTTGTGTTTCCTCCTTACTGACGGCTACAGCAGGCTTGGCCATTCTTGGCGCAAGCAGTTGTGCAGGCAATTTTTTATCCTCTGTTCTGGCACACTTGGCAGTTTTGAGATGTTCATACATCTCTGGGTTGTCAACCCAGACGGATGGCGCAGAAAGATTGTATGCATTAAATTGCAGGCCCTTGACCCCTGTCTTCTGGATGTTGAGTAGGTGCTCAATTGTCTTCTCAGGGGTGTCTGGTATTTTGGTCATTAGGGCCTTTGTGGACACCTTGTCAATTTTGTCCCCTGTAAGGACGGAGCCTTGACTTTTGCCTTGACCTTGCAGCCAATGTCTTTTATTTTGGCAATTGCCAAGTTGAGATCCATCAAAAGCTTCTCCAATTCTTTCATTAATTTTTTACTAACCTTTTCATATGTTTTTATAGCTTTTTCCCAATAAATTCTGTATTATTTTGATACTTTTGCCTCTTTGTTTATTCCTTTTTGTTTTCCCATTTACTACATTATCCCATCTTTTTGCCCATTTTATATATATTTTACACTCATCTCAATATGTGTCATTTGCTTTGTGTTGGCATTGTTTCCTTGATTACCATATTATTTTTGGCGCTTTGCACAGCCCCTTGTGAAAATATTAACAACAATCTGGTGATCAGCTAAATTTGAATTATAAAATTATGTGTTAGCTGTTTTTAGATAAAGTTGTTACTGATCCAAATTCAAAACCTTAATGATAAACTTTAAGCCAATCAGGAGCCAAGTGATAAAGTGATTGTTGTGACATAAAGGGTCATTCAATCATTCTTTGATGCATGTGTGCTAATTAATATTATTGGCTGGATCTTTTGCCATTGTACAACATTGCTGTTGTGGCAAGTTGTTGATGGACTAGTGCCCAATCAGCTGCTGGGTTAGCACTAGTCCATCAACAACTTGCCACAGCAACAATGGCGCACAATAGTAAAAGATCCAGCCAATAATATTAATTAGCACACATGCATCAAAGAATGATTGAATGACCCTTTATGTCACAACAATCACTTTATCACTTGGCTCCTGATTGGCTTAAAGTTTATCATTAAGGTTTTGAATTTGGATCAGTAACAACTTTATCTAAAAACAGTTAACACATAATTTTCTAATTCAAATTTAGCTGATCACCAAATTGTTGTTAATATTTTCACAAGGGGATGTGCAAAGCGCCAAATATAACTGTGCTCTGGATCTAGATACATGGCATAGTAAATTATGATTTTATAAAAATAAGCTGAACATAAAGAATAAACCAACTATAAAAAAAGAGAACATGAACAATTGAAATTCAAAATAAAGATAATATAAATAGGAAATGTTTGATGACAGGGGGTTTATTGGGGCGGGAAAGAGTGATGCCTAGTAGGTAGAATAGCGCAGGAAGGAAGACGTGGAGGCAGTGCTGGCCCTGGGGGGTCTGGGATTGGGTGGGTGGGGCTGAAAGGCGGGGGTGGTGGTGGCAGGGATAGGGGTAGGAGGATTGCATGTGATGGCTGCCATATACCATTATTGGTATTCCTTGTCTATCCTTGACTGGATGGGCTGGTAGGTGGCAGTGGAACAAGGTGGTAGGTGCTTGTCCTTCTGTGATTGGTTGCCCATGTTCACATGGAAAACCATTTGCGCAAACAAGTCAGCCATCATCTGGCAGCCAAAGAGAAAATTGTGGTCAAGGACCCCAAGATAGAGGTCATTGAAAGCCTGAGGGTGGTGCTCCTGTAGTGTGTATCCAATGTTGAAGAACACAACATCATCCAGATGGATGTCAGCATGGCCAGCTGGGTACACTGAGGCCTGGTGTCCGGGTTCCTGGATGGCCTCAAGGGTGGTGGAGCTACCCTCCATCTGGTGGCTCAAGAAACCCTGATGCTTTTAATATGAGCCATCCCAGGAGTTGAGTAATCCACTGAGGATGTGGCTGTACAAGTAGCTATCAATGAAATCTGGGTTTGTCCAATAGTAGACAAAACCCTTGGCTGAAACAGCCAGAAATGCACCAATAAACGTCCCCTTCTTGACCTTATTCCTTCTATTCTTGGCAGCGGCTTTTCCTTACTCACCAAAATTGTTGAAAGCTATTGATAGCTTATAATATGAGACAAAGATGACATCATCTGACAGACTAGTCAAGCATTGGACCAGGGTTGATTTGATGTCTAGATCATACAGGGAATCCTCAGCGCCATCCCATTGGTTGCCGGCAACATTGGTCAGCACATGGACTGATGCCACCTTCCCATACATCCAGAGCTACACCATGCTCTCAGACACCCAAATGCCATGGTGCACAAGTTGCTTCTGGATCTAGGTCAAGGGAAGCTTGGGATCCCGCTGTAGGAGGTCAAGCATTATTGGGTATGTCTCATTGATTTGGGACTTGGGGGCCTTCTTGGGCTTCTTGGCTGTCCCAATCAGATTCCCCCTGTTCATCAGGCTGTTGAATTCCCGCATGACAGTAGCTCAGGTAAATTGCAACTGGGCGGCAATCTGTTCCCAGGACAGACCCTGTAGATTCAGTGCCACAATTTCCTGAAGAATTTAGGCAGTGATGATTTGTTGCTTGGGGCGCTGGGCCAGGGGAGCTAAATCCTGATTGGCTGTAGGGGGGCAGGTTGGCTGGTGGCAGAAAGTTTGTCAGGGCCCATAATGGGCCAGACAAAACCCTATGTTATATAGGTTCAACGCCTGCAATTGAGCAATTGCATGACCAATTAATTGCATCGTTGATTACGCAGATTTACCCAAAGGAAACTTTAATTCCAAGTGGGGAATTGAACCCTGGTCAAGGCCAAGCCTGGGGGCAATTGGAAACCGTCCTAAAGCCAAGCAAAAAAGATTTTAATTGGCCCACACCCTCTGAAACCCAGAATTGGGAACTTGGATTGCCAAATAGACCAAAATCCCCCTACCAGCTTCCCCAGGGCAAAAATAATGAAAGGATCCATCTAACTGACAAATCAGGAGTCACCAATGGGGCCCAGCTTGAGAATAGCCCATTGACAACCAATAAGAAGTTGCCAGTAAGTCCAATTGCAGTTTCCTAGCAGGATATAGCTGGGAACGCTGACATCCCCTTTCTTTGTTGACATCTTCATCTAATAAAATTTGTTGGTTAATGCACACTGAGCATTTAAACTTTTCAGGGGTTTATTACATTATTATGATTTTATACTGCTGGTGCTTTCAAACAGATAGTACCTCCAGTATCAACGCCAGCGCTGGGAAACGGAGCAACTTCTAGCTGCCTCCAACCAATCACTGCCAGCCTTTACCCCATCTCCTAGAGTACATAACCAAGAAATAATTCCTGCTCCTGCACTGCGCCTCTCCTTTTCTGGTGTTCCTCTGCTCCAATAACTTGCCCAGCCAAGCCTGACCATGAGCACTGCCACAGGAGAACTTCATCTCATTCCTTCTGCTTCATTATATGACTACAATAAGCTTGGATTCGCCTATTTGACTATGTTGGGGCTCACTGAGCAAGTGATACCCCAGCTGGGAGTGTGGCGTCCTTGGGCTACTGCAGCCAATTATGTGATATGAATGGCCCCTGTCATTTACTGGGCCTTCCAGACTTGACGCTTCCCCTTGACCAAAGGTTCCCCTGGGAGTCACCCAGGCCATGACAAAGTTGTTCCAAATCAAGGTTTCCATCCTGATTGGTTGATTGACAGGCAGCTTCTGTGGGGGTAGGATACAGGAGCAGGGGCAGAACTAGACACTGCATGACTACTGAACAAGTCAAAGCCATAGGGGTCAGGGGTCAGGTACAGGTCAGCTTCCTTGTTACCGCTTCAAAGGCTTGGGTGTAAACAGTTTCCTCCACGTTCTGAGCCTTGCCTCCATTGAAGCTGGCTTGGCTGCTGCAGGCTTGGTTGATGGCACTGATGAAAATATTGTTGCTAGTAAAAACCATTGTAAAAAACCTATGATAAAATCACTAAAAGTAGAAATTTTAAAATTTTATGATTTATTTTTATTGTAATCATCATTCTATATTTAGAAGGTTCTCAAAACCATTTCATAAAGATCAGGATCCATGAAAATGAATAAAATGTCTCTGTTCCTAAATTGGATAGCTTTTGATTGGCTTTTAAACTGTTATATTTCTATTTTAGGCTGCTCATACTACACATCTTGTGTAAGTTCATTTTGTTTTGTGCTTGTGGAATCTTGCTTCTAGATTGCTCAAATTTTGTTTCATTTTAGTCCTTCTGTTGGTGCCTCATATGAATCCTGATTGGATTATAATATACTTCAGAACAGCATCCATCCATTTCACTTGTTGTGTCAGTTCATTTTGTTTGTGGTTTGAACTACACTGCTTGATGTTTGATATAATTTTGTATATTGGGCTAGTGAAATTTTGGTTTTTGTTTGAAAGTTCATTTATTAACTGAAATTTTATAAATTAATTTAATCCTGAATCTTGCGTGACTTGGATTTTGTTCAAATCTGAAATCATTTTGTTTAAATCTGAAGTATTTTTGGTTGTTGCCATAGCTTTCAAAACTACTGTAGTAAGTGATACATAAAAATCATTGGTGGTTGTGTTGTGTGGCTGTAGTGGCACTGAAATAATAAGGATCAGATGATGACCTGAAAGGTCCAATTTGTGGCTTAAAAAGCCAGAGTACCAACAAGGATTCACAATTATTTAAATAAAATTAATCTATTTCTATCTTTTTTAATTTATTTGTTTGTTAGCGCAACAGTCAATATAATATTCAGTGCATTATAATAAAAATATATTCCTCATACCTAGTATAATTAATTTTACTTACCTTTTCTACATACTCTTATATGTCTATAATACAATCAAACGTCACGTCATTATATATAAATAATAATTTTTGAGTCCTACTAAAAAAAACCCAGAGCGCCCATTTATCTGGTTGGCTCAGAGGCCAGGTTTTTGGGGAAGAAGGATTCTGAGTGCTTGTAAAAAGCCGCCACCACATCAGGTGGCATTGCAAATTGACTGACCTCAAGGATGTTGAAGAGATCCTTGGTGTCCTGAGGGAGGCCTTGCTTCATCTTATTCTTGATCCAACCAAACACCTCCTTGATTGGGTTCAGAAATGGAGAATAGGGCAGAAGGAAGAGGAGTCTCATTAAGCAGTCAGCCAGGTGGTGGCTGGCCAAATGGTTATTTTTATCAATTGGCAGGAACTCAGACACAACCAGATCCACTTTGTGGAGCCCGACATTATCTAACACAACAATGTTGGTTGTACTGCAGCAATTGATCCAGAGATACTCCTTGACAGTTTGGAGAAAGTCAAGAAATGTCCCGCTATTATGGGAACCCTTGATCATCTGATACTGGTCCAACCCGCAAGGACCAAGAAGCACTACCATTGAATAGGTCTGGGAACAAACTGCTGCACAATGGGCTAAGCTGTCCTTGGACCCCTTCTCAACCCACCATTGCCTAGACCTGAGTGAGGAGGAAAACAACAATTCATCAATGTAGAAGAACTGGACATTCCCAGTCTTTTTTAGTGCCAGATATGTCTTGGCATAAATGCAACAATCCTTGATGGTCTTCTCATTGTTTCTGTTGTACGGCAAAACCCCCAGTACTTTCCAGGAGAAGCCCAAATCAACCATTGTTTTTTAAACAAGGGTTTTAGAAACAGAAAGCCCAAACTCAGTGGTGAGCATTGATTGGACAGCAACTGAGTCCAGGTGACAATCCTTGGTAACCCACTGTTTTATTGTGTCAATATGCACAGGCTGCAAGAGTTTGGGCTGTCTTTTTGCCTTGGTGGATTTGGCAATTTTCCCAGTATTGCCATACTTGTTGTTGATGTTGGCAATGTATCTGGCTGTGACACCAAATTGGGACGCAATATCCCAAACCACCATTCCCCTGTTCAAGCAGTTGAGGAGAGCTTCACACTCACTATCTGTCAACCAACGCCAGCCCTTGGCAGGTACCACGGCATCTTGGCTAGCAGGCTCAACACAGGGGATGGGGACCTTTGTGTAGAAGGTGGGATCATTCTTGCTTGCAGTGGCACTGTCAATATTGGAATACATCACAGGCACAGATGGCTCCTCAGTTGTGGCCAATGGCTGATAGGAGGTATCAAAAATGCGGGGCAGGAAGTAGCAACTCTTGGGTCAAGAGTGCGGGCCAGGTGACAACTGGGTAAACAGTGGAGATTTAAGTAACCTCATTATTCCCAATGACATTTGTGTATGAGACTTTGGTTGCAGGCCTTGAGAGCAGCTTCTGTCTTGGATTGAGGCTTTGTGCTCTGGCTTGGGATGCAGGAGGTGGTTGACTGGCGCTGACACCTTGGGAGGCCTGTGTGTCAGCATGACTCCCTTCAATTTGTGTTCTGGGTCTGTTCTTGGACCCTCTGGGATGCCCTCGTATATGGGCTGCCCCGCGGGCTGGTGCAGGAGCGGGTTGAGAATGTGATTGACAGTCCATAAAAATAAAATAAAAAAATACATTTTAGATTAAATATGTATTTATTTGGATTTATTTTTTTAGTTGTGAGTAGTTGTTTTCTCTTGATTTAGCCTTGAATATTAGCAGATTTTCTATATCCGTAATTTGAAGTGTATAATATTGTACAATTTCCAGTTTGAATGATTTTAAAGTTTAATCACTTTTTTATGTCTAAACATGGTTGTTGAGATTGAATTTTTTATTTGATTTTATCCAGAGTGGAGCTTCTTGATTTGGGTTGGTATTTCCTAGTGTGCTTACTGTATGTTAAATTTGGATTCCAGTTCCTGCAATTAATATCTGAGTTTACTAGTGGCATTCAAAAGTGATTTGAAATTTGGTTCATGGATTTGAAAATCCCGCAATTTCAAAAAACATAGTAAACTTAATGAAAATGGTTGATGGATTTGAACACTTCAAATCTGATTCCAGTTAATTCATTTTATCCGTTAGAAATATGCAGTTTGACTTGAACTTTGCAAATTTTCTATGAGTTCCCGCATTTTCAAATATTCAAATAAATACTCAAAGAATCCAATTTAATTAAAAAAGGCCATCCTGCAAAAGTGATTTGAAATTTGACCAAGGATTTGACAATCCCGCATTTTTACGTTTAGGTTCTGAATTTACAGTATGATTCACTCAAACTATATAAGTCATCTCTCCCAATAAAGATATCTATCTAGCTTCTAATCATTTTCCCCCTTGTAACTCTGCTAAAATAGCACAGTTACGGCAATATGTCAAACTGTGAGCCAGGCGGTGCTGCATCACCTGGCTTTAATCTGAGATGTTACAGTGGGACCTTAACATGTGATACAATTGATAGGCTTCACATTGATGCTTAATGAATAATTGTTTTATCATGGTGGTAACTCAATTTGATTTCACAAGCACATTTTGATGTATACTTAAAGTAGTTATTTTTATAGAGTGGTATATTCGATTAAAAATAGTGTCTTTCATACTTGCTGTACGTATCTTATCAATATTCCCTTCAAAGATCAAGTCACAGTAATTTATCTTAAAATTCAAATCCATCATTCAATAAAATAATGCTTCTCTCATTTTATTCTTGCTTTCCCTCTTCAGGCTGCCTCATCATTGCCTATGAAAGATAGAAATAGAAATATCAGTTAATGATTTGAATGATAAATATAAATAAGAACATACTATTTAAATTAAAGATGAGATAATTGCTAAATGGGGAAATAGGTTTTTAGCTATGATTGATCAAACAAAATATTAATAGATGATTAAAATATCTCTGGTGGTTTTGTTGGTAATTCAAATAATGCTTTATAGTAACTATGCCAACGGCACCAATTGCAGAGAAGATAAAAAAGTCAATATTAGATAAATAATATTTATTTAAGAAATAAAAGCTTTTTATACCTGTGTAAATAGGTATCATTATGTAGTCATGAAGATAGTTTTAACTTAGGATTGACTTGTGTAGATGAATGATGTTCATAGTAAGACAGAACTATTGGAGATGTTGTGATGAAAATTAGTAGATATACAATATTAGTTGTTATCCTAACTGGATAAAGCGTCAGGTCAGGGCCTTTGTTGTTTTGTAAGAAATTGGTTCAGTTACAACGGATACATGTGCAAAAAAGAAAATGTTCAATTGCTCAAATGATTCATTACTTTTTTAATATATATTAAAATTTTATTGAAAGTATTTTAATATCAATTTTGGTAAACTTATTCTCTATTTATGCTTCAATATGCTTATTAATAACAGTGAGATAAATATCACCAGGATCTGAAATTTGAAAGCAAAGTTGTGAAAAATTCTTAGGATCTTAAAAAAAGCCTCACTCAACAGCACCTCATTGTTTTAGAAAGTTGTGAGAATCCTAAGTGATATTAGTAAGGCTTATTTCACTCAGAAAGCAGAAGTGACTCTAAAAGTTGCTAATACTGTTTTTACTTTTGAAGGGCTTGGATTGATTAAAGTGGGTTTTCAGTTATCAAATTCTTGCTGAAAAATTGACCCATAAATTTAGCAATCTCAAGAAAATTCTTAAAAATATCAATGCAGAAGTTTCTAGAGCTGAGAGGATAAACAAAATTAAGTCAACCTAAATCAAATCCATTCAATTCAGAAAAAAATCAGCTAAAATCAAAGCAAAACTAAAAGTAAAGAAATTTACAAGAAATTACAATGGTTTTATACTTTCTTCTATTTTATTCTGAGCTATGTTGGTCTTTTCTTATCTGAGCAGGTTTTTATTTAGGATAACTTAATTTTGTTTATTCTAACAGCTCTGAAAGCTAATGTACCTCTTTTTCACTATATAAAATATCCTAATTTATCTTAAAAAGGCAACTTGTAAGTATTTTTTCAGTAATCTCTAAACAGTATCTTTGTATTTCAGTTATAATACTGAACCAATAAAGTAAGTTGTAGTAAAATGATACTTCTTTTTAATACAATTTTTTACTAGATGATATTTTTTATGTTTATATTAAGGTTTAAAAATAAATATGGGGTAGTTGGATGCTTTATTAACAACTTCTAATAATTTCAGAATCCTTGAAGGGCTGCAATACCCCTTTTACCACAAAAAATTAGACTTCTGTTGAGTTTATACTTCTGGGAAGTATAATAAACAAAATAAAGGGGAAGATTAAGAAGAGAATGATACTTTATTGGATATGAATAATGAATATTAGATAGTATCATGACAAGCCACATGTTGTCCATGTACGTCATGGAGATCATGGGGCTTATCTGAGTAATGTTCCTCTTGAGTCACAAGGCATAATCAAGTTGTGTTCCATTTAGGACCTGAATTGAGTGATCCTTGTCATAGATGGTTAACTGATAATGGTGCCACCAGTTTATTGCCTGGGCAGTGAACCACTTGGTGAGCTGCTCAGTGATTTACTTGGGGTGTTAATTCCCCAAGAGGGAGTAATCAAAGATGTTGTGACATCTCCCCCTGGGGTGCTGGAAGGCAGAGCCTGGGGAACCTTCTTGAGAGTATATGGTATATGGCTTGATATTGGTCCAGTTTGGTGTTAGGTACAGGAAGCCTTGAATTTTGTTGGGCTGCTCTTTCTTTACACAAATGGAGTTGGTCATGGCGCATATGTTTCAGTTCAGTTTGAGCTCCAATCCCTTTGATGAGGTAGGTGTTATTGATCTTCACCTCCATGATAATGCCTGGCCCACGTAACCCTGGGTCTAGTTTATGTTGGTTGTGGTTGACAACCCAGATCTTGTCTCCAACTTGGAATATTTCTTGTTGCAATGAGATTGCTTCCTGCTGGACCCTTTGTTGTTCCATTGCTTCTTGGTCCTTTCTGGCTTGTAGTACTTTTGGGTCATTACTGTCTGGTATCTTCTTTGGAAGTGGCAGTTGTGGTCCCGTGGTTGTACTGACAAGTGAGGGTTTCTGACCATAGACAAGTTCATAAGGGCTTTTGCCTGTATTGCAGTTGACTTGTGTTCTGCAGACCATAAGGGCAGTTGGTAGCATGCCAACCCAGGCTTTTGGATTGTTGGCAGACAACTTACTGAGGGCTTCCAATAAAGAGCTGTTTAGTTGTTCTACGCGTCCATTTGCTTGTGGGTGATATGGACTGGCTGTGGCGTATTTTATTTCATTTTTGGCAAGATAGATGTTGGTGCTAATAGCTTTGAGTTCAGTGCCTCCATCTGTGATTAAGAGGTCAGGCTTTTCAAACCTTGCTATGATTTCCTTGCCAATGAATTGTCTTACGTCATTGCCTTTGTGCTCCTTTGTGGCTTGTGCTGCAGGCCATCTGATTGCATAGTTGATGGTGATGATGATGTAATTCTTTCCTTTGCTTTCACCAGGCATAGGTCCCACAATATCCAACAATCATATCTTGAAGGGCTGTGTGATGGATACAGGTACTACTGACTTGGGTGGAGCTTTGGTTTGTGTGTACTTCTCACAGACCTCACATTGTTCCAGTACCTCTCTGATATCATCTAGCATGTTGGGCCACCAGTAGCAAGTCTTGAGATATTTGTACAATTTTCTGCTACGGGTGTGTTCCAAGTCTCTGTGATAACAGAGGATTGTTTCCATCTTTTGTGTTGACAGGACGTAGGGTACAGTGTCACCATTTGGAAGGATTTGGTGAAGGGTACCATATACAATTATGAACAGATGTTTGTTCTTGAGGACTTTCTCTTGGATGTCCATTGATGTGCCAGGTGGGAACCCTTCCTGGAGGATCCCCATGATTAACATGGGCCAGTTTGGGTTGCTATCAGTGCAGAGGATGTGTTTATTGTATAGCCTTGATAGGGCATCTGCAGTAAGAATCTCTCTGCCTGGCTTGTATTCAATTAGTATGGGGTATCTCTGTATGAGGCTCATCCATTTGGCTTGTCTTCTTGACAGGTGTTTGTGGTGATCCACATGTGTGCTGTTTTGCAGGCAAGGGTTGATTTTGCTTCAAATAAAGACAATATGCTGAAGAGTGACAATGTGTGATTAGCTGGTGACTCTGTAAACTAGTAGGTAACATAGGGCTACTAGGGGTAAGTAGGGTGAGCCTAGTAGATAACATGGTCTACTAGGGTAAGTAAGGCCTTCCTGGTAGGTAACATAGGACTACCAGGGGCAGATGTTACCTCCACCCAGCAGAAAAAATAGGCTGCTTTGGGCTATAGTGCTTCACCTTGCAGGGAACTGTGGCTGCGGAAGGGTGAAGACTGAAATAGCAAGCAGGGAACTTTTCCTGTCTGAGGGAGTAGGTTTTGAACCCCTGGCAGGTAACGCGGGCTGCCAGGGAGGAGAAGAGCTTTGAGGGCTCTATGTACCCTAATACACTTACAGGAGGTCTGTGAGCAAGCACCCTACCTAACAGACTGGTAGGGTGTCCTTGTTTATGCCCCTATGGGACTTTGGGGGAGCCCAAAGTGAGCATTGGAGGGCATAGATTTGCTCAGAGGTGTCACCAAGGCAGTTTGCTTGGGGAAGAAAGCTGCAGAACTTGGTGTGATCAGGCCTCTGGGAAGTGGAGCTGATTACTCTGCAACTGAAAGCCCATACTTAATCACCTGGTTGAGTAAAAACAACGCATAGACATTGATCTATGGCTGAATGGCCTAAGTAGATTGCCACTTGCAAGGGCCCAGTCTAAAGCCAGTTCAATGTAGACTCATGCCTAGGTCTACAAGTTCTGGTAATGGGGACTGAGATAAAGAACCGAGGTGGTTCACGGAATTAACAGAGAAGACTAGCAGGAGGGACTGTTTGGTCACAGTGAAGGATAGTTGATGGACTGTTAATTCATATTGAATTGTAGGAACCAATATGGTTTGGTGTGTAGAAGGAACAAAGGAGGTTCCTAGTGAGGATTTGTTGAGGAACTGGCTGAGAAGAAGTTGAAGAACAAGAAGATTATGATGCAGGACTAGCTGATCATAAAGCAGGATGGCCAAAGGACCAGAAGTTTGTGGGGAAGGACTGAAGAGCTAAGAGGATGAACTAGCCAGACTGGATGCAGAGGCTGGAAGAGCTGATTTTGGTGTCTTTTGAGAGGAAAATAGATAAAAAGAAGCAGTTAAATAATAATTGAATATTGGCTGATTATGATTAAAAAAGGGTTTAATATCATATAATTAAAAAGAAAGAGGAGGAAAAATAACATATAGTTTGTTAGAACTATATGTTATTTTAGAAAGAAGAATTGAAGAGGAAATGAGCCAGAAAGAAGCTGGGGAAAGAACGGAGAAACTGTAAGGGCAAAAGAGCAAATTTTGCCAAGGACAACTAGGAGAGGCAAAAGGAAAAGCAGGAAGCAGGTTCAAAGTCGCAAAACGTTGAAAGAAACACGGAGAAATGTTGAAAAATTGAGGGGTCAAAATTTGCCTAAGTAAAACATATGTGGAAGCGCTCAAGATTTGCCGGGGAAACATGACGGGAATTACGGCAAAACCGTTCAAACGCAGAGAAGTTGTTTACCCAGAGCAAGACAGTCTCAGGTTCAAACCAGGATCAAGGATGGGTCATCTGGGGAAACCTTTTTGGAAAAACTGTTGAATCAAGGCGTGTGATTGGCTGCAAGCCGGAGTCTATTTGATCAGTGTTTTAAGGGCTTTAACTTGAGAGTTAAAGCCTAAAAAATGAGGAGCAGAAGCAGAAAATTCAGGGCTTTCATTGGCTGAAGTAGGTTTAAAGGTTTAATAAATTATATAAGGAGAAAAACAAGATAGTTTAATCTTTAAAGAACCAGAGTTCTAAGAGAGGTTTTTTGGTCTGAAACAAGGGGCTATAAAGGGGAGAGCTATCTGAGACTCTTCAGGGACTGGATCAAGTGGATTACAAAGGCCACAAAAGCTATAGAAGGAGCCAAAGACTAATAGTAGGAAGCCCAACCTGGAACAGACTGCAGGAGCCCAAGATTAGAACACAGGAGCCCAAGACCAAGGAGCAGGAGCCAAAGACCAAGTACAAGGAGTCCAAGAGATTGTTAAAGGATTCCAAGTATTGGCACAAACCCCTCATTATTTCCTATCCCAAGGCCATATATCAGAAGGTTTCTAAGGTGATCTTCCTTCTGACTGTGAATAAAGCGCCTATTATGACCCCTATCCAAATTTCCCGCGTTAAGAAAAGATATAAGTTCTATGAGTCAATTATTCCACATTTTCTATCCTAGCCCAGGGGACAAGGAATCCTATTGCCTAGGGTGCAGGAAGTTTGCCTCTAGTAAGTCTGCCCAGGAGGAGTGGGAAAAGGTGACTAGGCATCTGGAAATGACAAATAGAGGAAGAGAGTTTATTGGGGGAGAGTTTGCAAGACTACTACAAGATTGGTATTGGCCTACAGAGGGGTTGGCACCTGCTGAAGTACAAGTGTATGGTGGAGACGCTTGCCTAGTGATTGGGAAGGTACTGGAGGAGTTTGCTCTTAGCAGGCCAAGTATAAGCTCCTAATCAACCATTCACAACTGTTGGAGAATGACAACTCCTCCAAGCCGGTCCCTGGCTACAACCCAGGACACACTTTGGGGACTAGTGGCCAGGAACCCCACAGTGTTGTTGTGTTTTGAAGAATATCAAAGACTTGTGGTCAGTGAGTACTTTGAATGTCTGGGCTCCTTCCAGATAGCATTGCCATTTCATGAGGCAGTGTATGATGGCAACCAATTCCCTGTTGTGTATAGGGTATCTTTGTTTGCCATTGGATAGCTTCCTTGATTCATGTCACGGGGAGAAAGTCCTTGTGGGCTGTTTGGATACAGAGAACTCCTCCTATGGCATAATCAGAGGCATTGGTTTCTAGATCATAGATACCCTCACAGTTTGGGTATTGTAGGATGGGGGTGGTAACCATGCGCTCTTTCAGTTGGCAGAAGTGTTGATCTTGTAAAGGTGTCCAGACAAATTTGGTTGTTTTTCTTGTGATGGCTGACAAGGGAGCTGTCAGAGCACCCCAGTCAGGGATGAACCTGCGTACATAGGCTACCATTGCAAGGAAGGTGCGGAGTTTTCTCTTGTTCCTTGGGGCTTGCATCTCTGTTATAGCGCATATTTTGTCTGGATCTGGCTTGATACCATCCTTGCTAATGATATGGTCAAGGAATAGGAGTTCATTCAAGAAGAACTCGCATTTGGACGGTTTGGCAACTAGTTGGTTTTCTTGCAGGGTACAGAGGACTGTGCAGACGTCTTCCCAGTGTTGTTGTAGGTTGGGGCTGTAAATGATGATGTTGTCCAGGTAGATGATTGCTCTTTTCCCAATATGTTCCTTGAATACTTCATTCATGAAGGTTACAAAGGTACTGGAAGCGTTAGTCATGCTGAAATTGAGGAAAACACATTCAAAGGATCTGTATTTAGTTCAAAATGTGGTCTTTGGAATGTCTTCAGGTTTTACGCAAATTTGGTGGTAACCTGCTGTCAAATCAATTTTTGTGAAGATTTGGGACCCCCAGGGCATCAAAAAGGTCATCAATTAGGGGCAGGGGATACCTGTTCTTTATTGTGACCTTGTTGAGGGCCCTGTAGTTGGTGACCAGGCGGAGGCATCCATCTTTCTTTGCCATAAAGAAGACAGCAGTGCCAAAGGGTGATTTTGAGGATCTGATGAGGCCTTTCTCAAGTGCTTTGTCAAGGTAAGCTTTCAGAGTGTTGTCTTCTTGTGGTGTGAGGCAGTAGATGGGTCGTGCTTTAGGCACGCTGCCTTTTAGGTCAATCTTATGTTGAATACCCCAATCAGGGGGCAACCTGGGTAGTGTTTCTTGGAATACGGAGGGAAATTCATTGACTAGCTGGTCTCTAATTGGGTTTTGTTTATGTTGAGTTTCTATGTTTTTGAAATGTATGACCTCATACGTACATGTACTCCAATTGATTTTTCTGGTGTCAGTTTCTTTCTCTGTTTCCATGATCTTTACAAATATGTGGTCCCTCATGAGAGTGTCAAGGTGTGTTGGGTACACGTGATGATGGACTTCTCCTCGCTGGATAGTGAGGGTGGCACTGTCCTAGTTGATGTGAGGCTTTGTCTTTTGCATCCAATCTAATCCAAGTATGATATTGTATTTGGGGATTGGAATGATGGGGCCGCTAATTGTTGTTTGGGCGTCTCCAATTTGGGCTTGGACAGGTTTTGTCTCGTGGGTAACTGGGGTGCTGCGGTTGTCTGCCATGATAACTTTCTTGATGCTACTCCAAATGGTAGGTAACTTCATGAGGTCTGTGAAACTCTTGTTAATGAGCAATTGATTGGCTCCAGTGTCAATTGTGCTGTGCCCTGGTATCTGCAAAAACAGAAAGGATAGGTATGAAGTTTATTTCCAGATTGGGTAGTAAACAGTAGAGGATTGCTGGAGGGAACCTGGATCATGGTGATTGAGTTCACATCCTGTTCTCTGTATGGGTCTTGTGAAGAGGGGGAGAGCGGCTTGCCTAAGCACTCCCCTGAGCTTTTCCCTCCTTGTTGGTATCTTGAAGCAGGTTATGTTGAACTGATGTCTAATGTGTGTGAGAAGGCCATTGTAGAAGTCCAGGCGTGGCCCAGGTTCATCAAAGTTGATGGTGTTTGGCGCACAGTCACATAATTCCTCATATGCTGTAATGTATTCTTCAATGGTTCCTGTTATTTTGAAGGTTTGAAGCTCGGTCATAATCATCACGTCCGAGTCCTTCATGGAGAAATTTTTGAGAAATGTGTCCTTGAACACTTCCCAATTTTCCTTCTGGTTAGGATATTGGGCTAGCCATTCAGTAACAAAGCGTGAAGCAGTTCCTGTGACACAGAGGGCAATTTTGCTGACCCAGAGTCTTTGGGGGTACTCCACTTGTTCAAACTTGCTCTCGGTGCTGTTGATCCAAAGCAAAGCATTTTCCCTGTGTAGTCCTGCAAAGGCGCCAATCTCAGTGGTATGTAAGCGTTGAAACACAATATTGGGTATCTCAGGTTGTGTGGGCGTTGTTGTGGTTGGCGTGGTAGTGAACAGTCTGCAGGTTTTGAGAGTGTTGTACTGGTCAATGGGTACAAGGAGATTATTGTAGATGACAAGGCCTGGGGGGACGTCTTGTCCTACTTCGTAATATCTTCAACCGTTAGGGAGCAACATTGCTTGTGTTCTTTTCTTGGGAGGAATTTTTTCTTTGAGTTGGGTAGGTATGGATAACCTACCTGTGCTACCACTGTCGAGTTTATACTTCTGGGAAGTATAATAAACAAAATAAAGGGGAAGATTAAGAAGAGAATGATACTTTATTGGATATGAATATAGAATATTATATAGTATCATGACAAGCCACATGTTGTCCATGTACGTCATGGAGATCATGGGGCTTATCTGAGTAATGTTCCTCTTGAGTCATGAGGCTTAATCAAGTTGTGTTCCATTTAGGACCTGGATTGAATGATCCTTGTCATAGATGGTTAACTGATAATGGTGCCACCAGTTTATTGCCTGGGCGGTGAACCACTCGGTGAGCCGCTCGGTGATTTACTCAGGGTGTTAATTCCCCAAGAGGGAGTAATCGAAGATGTTGTGACACTTCTTAAAATTTAGTTTGCACTCATGATTTTGAATTTAGAAATTTTACAGGGGTTTTAAAACTTTTTTATAGTGGTTTGTATCATTTCTTTACCTTTTACCAGCCTATTTACAATAGCTTTGATAATTTGCAATATAGGTTCCAAAAAAATTAAATTCAATGAAAATATGGTCTTTTCGACTTGATATTGTGTCTTTTTAAACAGGTGATGAAATGAAATGCAAGGGATGTCCCACTTTGTGAAAATTCTAAAATCCTCTTGCAAGATTTTTAAATTCAACAATGTAGCTCCGAAATTGATTGCAAATGTTGCATTCAAGATTGACTCTCCGCCCGCCAACATATCTTACAATACACAGGGGGTGCTTGAAGAGACACCTCATGACGTATTTAACGGCATGGACCAATCCAATGGCAGTGTCAAACTGTGGGCATTATCTCCCAATTAGAAGTGTTGCCAATTTTACACACTGATCCCCACACAAGTTATTCCATGATCCCAAACCTTATATGGAACCTGCCACCGTGCCACACCCTGTGGACTTGAGGCTTCTCTATATGGTATATTAATTATGATATTCTTCAATAAACTACATTTTATTCCTATTATGTGTCCTTTCTATTGGATGATTGTCTTCCCCAATCCAAATACTGAACTATAATTGGTTCAGTTGCAACACAAACAGCTGTGATAAAAATGCATCACAGCTTTTGGGGTTACTGTCTTACCTTTGGAGCAAGTAATCAAATATCTGGTCATTAAATTTAGTAAAAGCAGGAATCTAAATCGTACAAAATAAGTTCAAAACTGTTGAGATAAAGACTTCTAAGTTATAAGGCCTGAGTTTGATCTTTGTACCATTCATTTAGCCCATATATGATATTTGAAGCCTTTGGAAATAAACCAATTAGGAATTTTTTGTTCAGATCTTTAGTTACCAAGTATTTTAACATTGGATAGTTGACATTTAGAAACTTCTTAAGCTTCATTTAAAGAGCACCTTGAAAGATTTATTTTCAATCCCGGTTTATAAAGCAATTGCCTATTTATCCCTGATCTGTATTTGAAGCAGATATAACAACTTGCAGAAAATAGCCTAAACTTAGACTTTGAGAGGTTTGGAAATTTATAAAAACAAATGTTCCTGGGAGTTAGCTAGTCTAAGTAGCAACTCCACTGTCCACAACAAAAAATAATAGCATGATCAATAAACTAGATTACCTGAATATATTTGATAATTTTAAGAAATAAATGCTTTTAAATTTATACCATATCAATACAATGATAAACTCCATCAAATGTCCATAGCATAAGTAGTAAACTAAATTATCTGAATATATTTGATAATTTAAGAAATAAATGCTTTTAAATCTATAACATATCAATACAATGATAAACTCTATCAAAGTGTGCTGTAATAAAATACACTTTGTTAAAAGATCCATATATATGTTCTTAATTAAAAATAAGTTCAACCAAAAGGTCAAGGCATCTTACTGTACAACTGGCTCGGGTACAGGAGATTCAGGCACAGAAGAGCTGACAATAGAAATGCCTGATGACTTGGAGGGGTCATATAAAGTTGGCACCCAGACACGAAGCTTGAAGCGGGACTGGCTACAAGACTGCTCTGCAAGGAACTTTTCAAGATACTTGGAGGCACCAGCAGTATTCTTGAAAACAGCAAGGGCAGTTGGTCCCCGACCTGAGCTTTTCAAACGCTTGATAGTAGCGCCTGGGATATTAAGATCTAAGAGTGAGTCATTGGAGGCAAATGCATAGATTTCAAGAATGTGATTGGGCTGAACAGGCTTGTCGGTGGGCCGAACACCTTCATATGAATCACCTGAGTAGTCGTAAATCAGATTGTCCTGCTTCTTTGGTGTACGACTCCCATTGGGCTTGGAGATGTTAAGAGAACGATTGAACTGATCTACAAGTGTTGCCTCTGCCTTGCGTCCTGCTGGCGTTGGCCTGCGTGGGTCACTCCCTGAGTTTGGTTTATTGGGGTCAAATAGCTCTCGATTTTTGGATGGAGGGCGCCGGATAAACTCAGGAGGGCGATAGTGAAAGGGGGGCTGCTGGTATGGAGCCTGGTAGTTGGCAGTTGGGTGGGGGTAATGTGGCACAAAATTGGCAGGGTAGGGAGTCTGGAAAGATGGAAACCCGGAGGATGGAGAAGAGGCTTCAGGACCGCCCCAGAAACGATACCCTGCTTCATAGGGAAAAGGATTGGGTGGTACAGGCTGCTGGCAGTTGTAAGGAGATGGATTCATAGAGTAGTAGAGTGAGGGAGCTACAGCGGCATCAGCTTCAGAAGTAGGTGGTTTTCCTATCCGTGGGTCAGACTGGTCGAGATTGGGGTCGTATGGGTGGTAAGATGGGTAGAACTGGCCTGGGTAATAGGGTGAAGGTTGGGCCTGTGGTGGATGGGGGAAGAATTGTCCAGTATAAGGATCATAGTATGGGGCGTTTGGAGTAAATTGCGATTCACTTGACGGAGGCATAGCATAAGGCACTGCCTCAAATGTGGGATCTGGTCCAGCAGTCACAGGATGGGAGGGACCAGGTTTGTAAGCCACATATGGAAGTTGCTCCTCGGGTGCTCCTGGCTTAAATGGCTTTGCAGCAATGACGGGAGAAGTGCGGGAGCTAGACAAGTTATCGCTGCGTCGAGTAGATCCTGTAGAGGAGGGAGCTCGTTCAGGCGTTTTGGGATCAACTGATTTGGGCTTGACTGGTTCTGTTTTGAGGGAAGCGGTAGTTTTTTCCTTGGAGGGGCCCGAAGCTCTAGTCTCAGTTGAAGAGGTACTGGAGTTATCATTAAAAATTCGGGCACGAGCTTGCTGATATATCGCTTCCCTCTCTTCTAAGCTGAGCTTATACCTATCGTTCCCAGAATTATGCTTTCCACCGTTTTTAGAATTACGCAGGCCATCGTTTGAATTATTTCGTTGCATAATCTTAAGTGATATTTTAGGATTATCTTCCTCCACTTCAATTAGATCACTCATCCGAAGAACAGGGCTTTAGAATTGGGATTAAGGCAATAACTTAAAAGCTTACATTTCAGTTCTTTCGTTTTTGCGCAATACTATTGCTTTTTTATCTGAATCCAGGGAGTGTGATAAATTAAAATAATCAGCAACTCTATGAACAACCCTTCGCTGGTATGAGTTCATTTGGGGGAAAACAAGTTTGGAACGACTTCAAGGATTAGATAGAGAAGTATAAACGCATTTAAATTTACCTTTCATCATTGATAAAGACTTCAAGCTCTTTATCGAGCTTTAAGATAAATATTTTATCCTTGGGGATCTTAATAGCAGTCAGTAAAAAGCTGTCGATGGCCCCTTCAGTGGGTTCAGCCATGGCACAAATCAGTAGTATAAAAAGCTAAGACAGAGGCTAAAAGATACGGAAGACAAGTAAAAGATGGCGTTATTAGTTAGATTGGTGGATAGGCTCTTGTTTAATTTAATTGACATATGGTACAACCTTCAGCTCGGCCAAGGGTCTATTTCATGCTTTTCCTACCTAACCTCAAGCCAGCGTTTGTTACAGTTCTAAACCTAGTAGGATCTTATTTACTCCCACCTCTCACCAAGACGAAGTTTTTTCAATGACACCCTTCACATTGCTTCCAGCTCTACCGATGCCCCTTTTGAGAAAATCCATGTTAGAATTTTAATATTTTGTCAAGCCTCCTACCGATTAACTGCATAGATAAACTAGAAAATATAAGCTTTTTCACATAATTTGTTCACCACCCCACTGATTAGCACTACGATTCAAAACTAAATTTTGATCTGCATATATATAAAGCCAACTCCATTTAAGCTTAGATTTCCAGTGGCAAGATAAGCAAGCCCTAAGTTCCTTGCCTCAGTTTAAGCACATCTAAAATGATTTCATCAGTTAAACTAGCTTTTAAACAATCGCCAGCCAAACCTCAATCCAATCACAAGCCAATTCCTAACCTCCATTTCCAACAAGCGAATAAACTAAATCCGAACTTCACAACAGCAAATAACTATTCTTAATATCACAATTCGACCACCATAGCACCACTATTTGCCTTGACGCCACCCGATATCAATGGGCAAGCCACTGGCCAAATACAGTAGCTTTCAAAGCTGTGAGAATAAGCAAAAGAGCTTCAGAATAAAACAAAATTAACTCAGTCAAAAATGAAATTGAAAAGGCTTGGATTTCAAATGATTAACAGTAGATTTGGTACCATCTTATTTTTATTTTTTGACTGAGAAGTTTATTTTGGGCTGATTTTTTTGCTTATCCTCACAGCTTTGAAAACTACTGTACCATCCTAATCAAATCATACAAGCACTATTAATTTACTAGAATATAAGGAAATTTGCAGGATTTAGTAGTCTGATCAATGATGCAGTTTCACTGAGTCTGACATGATTTACCTTTTTAAAAGGCTTACATAAGTTTTTTGGCTCCAAGGGATGGGTATAGTGCTGTTTTGGCCCATTCCTCACACACTATTCACTGAGCTGAAAGCTTATAGGAGCTAAACAATGCAGCACTAGACAGGTACATCTTAGACTTGTTGGTTTATAAATGATGGTCTGAAGTAAAGGTGGGTTATAAAAATATATAAATTTTGGCAAGATAGCTCACATGAGTATAATGAGTTTTAGGCAGGGGTGATATATTTTAAAAAATTTAAAGTTTCTCATTCCTTTAGCTTTGAATAGATTCATCCATTCTCAAAGAACAAAGAAGCCTCTTTCAAATCCCATCAAGTTGTTAAACATATTGTCAAGGAGCTGGATGTACTGGTATTCTGGCTGTTGCCAACACACATAACATCCAATCATTGCCTGGTTTGATGCCAAACCAATATTCAGTTCAGCATTCCAGAAATGGCAACAAACCAATATCATATGACTTGTCCAAGTATCCAGCAATCTGGATCTAACTCACACATGACCTCCCCTATCTTTGATCCAACTTAAGTCCCTTCACAGACCCAAGCTATATAATTCTTAAGTATTATCCAATAAAATTTACTTCTTTCTTCTCTAAATCCATATTCAAAGCTTTCCCAAAAGTTGCTCCTCATCACTGGTAGCAGCTACGGTTTTTGACCATGTCCATGAAAGAGAAAATGACTGAACAGAACTGACCCACCTTTGCTCACATACTAAACCAGGCTACATTTCAGGATACCTGGAAAACGTACTTCCGCGCCTACGACATTAACAAAGATATACCTAGTGGATGAACCGTATTTGAAGGACTAGTCATGCCCAAAGCTGCACTAAGATAATTCAATACAGTCACTTTCTACAACCACAAACAACCACACAACCACCTATCACAGGCAAAGTTACCAACACAAAGTACATTGGTATCAACAAGTTCTTTGGTAAAAAAAAGGAAAACATTATTAACTGGATGGACCACTCAGCCACAAAACTCTGCGCCAGCCGCATCCCCCAAAAAAATGGGTCCAGGAAGCCAGCAAGCATCTTTATAGGCCACAGCTAACTGGTTTGCCACTTGGGTTGGCTCACAAACTGACAACCAGCTTGAAAACTGGAAAGAGTTCAAAGCTGACATCACCCACAACTTTTGTGTCACTGAATCTCTCCAAGACATTGTAATTTAGCTCACCAATCTTCCTCAGAAGACCACTGTCACAGCTTATGACAATGAATTCAAAGAGATATTTTGCAAGATTTAAAACCCAGCACAAGCTGACAACGTGCACACAAGAGCCTCATTCATCAACAGAATGAAACCCTTGGTTGCTGCCCTCATTTTCCCAAAGGCCAGCACCTCCATGCCTGTGCTTATTACAGAAGCCAAAACATGCAGAAAAACACACAAATATGGAATATGCTGCACACAATGGCAACCACTCCTCCAACAAAAAAGGAAGAGATAATCCCAATGGCAACAAACGCCAAAACACCAACCACAACAACAACTCCAATAAAAACAATGACAATTGCAGCCAAAGCGCAAAATGCTCCCGTCCCAAGAAAGAGGACACCACTAAATTTAACAACGCTGAAGTAGCAACCCACTATTAATCTGACCCCACATTCTCTGACCTTGAAGGTCTTAAAACAGAGAAACAGGGAAAAGAGGAGGGGGGACAGGCTTAAGTGTCCCTGTCTCCCCCCAAACCAACAAGAAACTGTACCAAGACACAAACTTTGCTGCTCACATCCCATGTGTCCTGCAATCCTCCATTTTTATGAACATAAAATTAAAGATTACTCACAACTTCTTGTCTACCCATGCACTTATAAATCACATACACATACAATTTTATTTGACTCTGGTGCACAACACACCATGGTTAGCAAACCATTTGTAACCAAATACAAAATACCAGGTGTCAAATCCAACTTCAAATCCACCAGAATGGCAGACAAATCTAAGGTTCTACTTGAAGACAAAACAACTCCTTTCAGAATTGACCTTCAAGGCATCCAAACGTCCATCAAAGGACTTTTCATGAACAATATAAACTACAACATTGTAGCATGCATGGACTGGTTCACCTGAGTGAACCCCAGTGCATGTTGGAAAACAAAAACCATGACCATCAAACACAACAGAGTCAATTTTAACATCCTCAAAGAACCCAACAATCTCATCCTAAGAGACACAGTATTTGTTCATGTCATAAATCAGGAAAACTTAGAACGTCTGACAAAAGACAGTAAACTTCATATAATGAGGTATACAGAATTTAACAACATGCAAACAGTCAAAATACAATCCCCAGAGCTTGTAGCACTCCTAGATGAATACAATCATTTATTTAAGGAAGAGCTAACAGACCTACCCCCAAAAGGGAGGTCAAACATGGCATTGACCTATGCAAGGCCATGCCCAAACCTACACCCCTCTACAGACTCTCCCCCATGGAGACACAAACCTCAAAAGTCATATTGATGAAAACCAAGCTGAAGGTTTCATTCATCCATCAGAATCCCTATGGGGGCAGCAGTGTTCTTTGTAAATAAAAAGGAAGACACCCTCCATCTAGTAACAGACTACAGAGCTCTCAATGAAAGTGCAGTAAAAACTAAATATCCCCTTTCACTTATAGAGGATCTGTTTGCAAGACTCTCTGGAGACAAGTTTTTCTCCAAAATTGACCTCACCTCAGGCTACAACCATGTAGAGGTAAAAGCAAAAGACATACCAAAAACTGTGTTCCATACACAATTTAGATCCTTTGAGTGTAGAGTAAATAACTTTGGGATGACCAAAGCTCCTGTAACGTTTATCACTATGATGAACCAAGCACTGAACAATCTTTGAAATACATTATTCTACCTTAACAATATCATTACATTCTCAAAAACCAAAGAGGAACACCTCATGCATGTTCGCAAAACACTCAATTGACTTGCAAAGCACAAACTCTACACAAAGCCTAGCAAGTGCCAATTTATGGAAAAGGAACTCTTGTTCTTGGGCCACATTGTCTCTGACAGTGGCACCAAAGCAGATCCAGAAAAAATAAAAGCCATAAATAACATGCAAAGCCCCACCTCTGTTAAATAAGTTAGATGCTTTCTCAGAATGATAGCTTAACTAAGGAAATACATCCAAGACTAGGGAAAACTAAGCACATCAATCAATGACCTAACCAAAGGTAATACCAAAAAGAAATTCATCTGGACACCAGAATGTGACAAGAATTTCCAACTGCTTAAACAAGCTCTGATTGAAGCACCAATCTTGCAATACCCTAATAACAACTTGTGCTACAAGCTCTAGTCAGATTTCAGCTTTACCAATATTGGCACAGTCTTACACATCTGCCAGCCAGGGCAGCAAGACTTCCTGCCAGTATTTTATGAAAGTAGAAACTAAATAACTCTGAGCAGAGGTACCCTATACACAATAAAGAATTTCTAGCAATATACCACACATGCAAGAAAAGGAGATTTTATCTATAATGACACTTAAACGTCTGAGTACTAACTGACCATAAATCCTTAATCTACTTTAAAACACAGGACACACTTGCACACCAACAAGCCAAATGGATGTTCTTTCTTGAGTAGCTTAACATGGGCACACATTACAAAAGGGGGCAGAGCTGGCCACAGCTGATGCTCTCTCTAGGCTATGTCAGCCAAGAGAGGATCACCCTGACCACCTAGATCCAGATTGGCCAAACTTATACAACACTGAGTGCAAAATCAAATGATAAGATCCTTTAATCCACCAGTTAACTCATGTCACACTAGTAATAAATGAGAAACACTTCCATGTTTTCAATGGTACAGTATACCATATCATTGAGGACAAACACATCCCCTACATTCCCCTTGCACAAAGGATTGATACCATTCTCAGACATCACCATCTATTAGGACACACAAAAGCCAATAACCTATACCTCACCCTAAAGGAAATAGTATGGTAGCCTGATCTAAAATAAGAAAATATTGACATCCTAAAGAAGTGCACAGTATATGAAAAGTACTCAAGCACCAAAGCACCACAACCTGCAGTCAACCCAGTGCCTGACCCAGAGCCATTTAAGGTTTGGGGCCTGTACGTAGTAGGACCCTTCCCAAAATCCAAAGCAGGACAACACTTCTTAATTTTAGTCATTGGCTTTTCAAAACACTGGCCAATCTTCTAGGCAACCAAATACCACAAAGCAGAAACAATCAACCACTTTACCAATAAGGCAATCATAGCAGACTAGGGAGCCCTGGACTAAATCATCACTGATGGAGCCAGGGAACTTTCAGGACACATAGTGAATGATAATATTAAAACAAAGAACATCAAATACTCCAAAACCTCACCCTACAGGCCACAAGCCAGCAGCAGAGTTGAATGCCTAAACAGCAGCCTCATCAGAACCCTTGAGAAAATAATGAATAGTAAAGCCAAAGACACATGGCCACTATAAATGAAACATGTATTATTATTATCTTGTGTTTTTGCTAACCAAGGGACAGGATACTCACCATTTGAATTAACATATGTGTCATTATTTTAGGGATTTGGCCATTTTCTAATACACATGCTGCCCAAGTTGCATCATAGCACAGTTCAATTATGAAAAAGTAACTAATCAACATTTATATTTAAAAAAGTAGTAACTCAACAAAAAATTAATAACTTTTTACACTTTAAGATATAAAATGAAGCTAAGAATCTCATATTTCTATTGGTGCAAAAATATTAATATATACTATTGAAACAGCAGGTTTGACCCACAAGCAAGGTTCTGAGTAAGCAGGTTTGTGACCCACAATCCAATTATCCAGTTACTTGAAGCCAGACTAGGAAGTTGACTTGAATTTCCAAATCCAAGAGCATGAAAAAATGATGATCCCTTACAATGGATACCTTGTTTTGGCACTTGACTCATTACCAGGATCAAGCCACCCTCTTCACCATCCAATTGTATGATCAACACAATCATATTCCTGTTATCCATTGATTCACAATAACTATATAATCACTATCTCCCAATAAAGATTATTATCTAATTTCTAAATATTTTTTCCCTTGTAACTCTGCTAAAACAGCACAGTTGCAACAATACACTATACTTAATTTTAAAGAAATTTTTTTAAAAGAGCATAGTCCAGATTTTATTATATTATTTTGATAATAATAAAAAGTAGATCACTTTAAGGCTAAATAAACCTATTTTTTACTATAAAACAATTTTTTTTATTTAAAGAAACTAAAGATAAGATTGAGAGCTTTATTTTTGCATTTTATTTTAATTAAAAAGCTTAAATATTTAGGGTTTTATGATAGTTTGAAGTTAGAACATTTTGTTAATTGCTGTTTAGATTAGTTTTAAGGTTCAAGTGAGCTTTGAAACTCATTTTAAGCATATTTTAAATAGAATTATTTAATATTTTATCATTTAAAAATATGCAGAAGAGTTAAAATTAAGGGAATACATCATTTTAATTGATTTGTATTGATTACAAAGAGGATATGATGTAATTTGATGCTTAGCTGCTACACATATATCACTTATATATTAAAGCTAAGGATTTGATTTATTTTAGGAATGTAAATTTAAGTTGAAATTTTAATAAAAGCTATCACATCATTTCTTTCAGAATGGTGTCATAAGGGTTGGTATATAAGAGATAAAGCACCACCTAAGGTTTACTTCAAACTATCTTTACAAAAAGATATCATCCCTCCAACCAGTACTGTTTTGCAAGGCATCTCTACAAAGCATCTCTTTATCATCAATCATAAATCCAATATTATGGAATCTGTTAACTTCACCTCTGCCATGCAGCCATTTTCCTCATTGGGAGCATCAACAAAAAGAGAAAGAATTATAATTCTAAAGAAAGAATTCCTCTTTGTTTCTGGAGGCAATCTTAATTCCTTCATCAATCACTTTCTTACTCAAAATCAGTTTGGAAAAACAGAGTTCCTTCCTGCTGTTCAAAATCATAAATTAAATGGGATACTTGATAACTTAAAAGATCTCCTGAAATCCTCTCCCCAAAAGCATCTCCCATCTTTATGATCTCTGGTTACTTCCAGTTACTCTTTAAAAGAGCTTAATGATATGTGGCTTAATATAAAAAAGAGTGAGTTTGAATACTCAAGAAAAATAAATAAAAACAAAAATGCAAGCTTAAACAAAAAAGCCAAAAAATAATAGATATTCATTAAAAAAGAAATAATCAAAAACTAATTAAAAAAACTGCTGGAAAATTCTTTTGAAACAAGACAGTTTACAAAAAAAGAACCAGCAAAAATTTATAAAGATATCAAAAAAGAAATGAGTGCATACTCAGCTGCAATAAAATACTATCTCTTAAAAACAAAAAAGAAATATATGAAAGTATGAAAATAAAAAAATGAAGTAACAATATCAATTTTAACTTACTATAAATTAATCCCTAAAAATATAATAAAGAGTAAAAAACAAACTGACATATGCAATATTTGTAATTTAAAAAATTCACTAGAAAAAAAGAATAAAGAATGTGAAAGCAAAAATTTACAACTTCCAGAATCTATAAATGATGACTTAAAATCTATTAATCAGCACAGACTTTTATATTCACCAAAATAGGGAATATAAAAAAGATATTAATGAATTAGATGATGAATCTTGTGTTATAGTCATAGATTATAAAGAGAATTTAAAAGTTGGTGGTGGTCCAATAGAAACCAATAGCTATTTTTATTCTAAGAAACCTATTTCTTCATTAGGATTTGCATTGGCATTTAAAGAAATATATATAAAGTTAAATATGAATACCATGACTTTTTATCTCAAATTGTTGTCTCATGATTCTTCATTTTCAGGTGAATCTCTAATAAGCCTTCTTAAAGTAGATAAGTTTAAAAATATAAATAATATAAAGGAATGGACTGACAATGGAAACCATTCTAGATCCTATGAATCCATATATTATCTATTTAAAGAGGCACCAAAATACATTAAAGGGTTTATTAAATATAATGGATTTGTAGAATGTAATGGGAAAAGCATTTTTGATGGTCACTTTGGTTTGATATCAAAAACATTAAGAGAGAAATAAAATCAGCTTTATATTAGTAATATAAATTATCTTAAAAATATTTTTGAGCAAGAGAAAAAATAAAAGAATTAATAAATCAGTGCTATCAGGATCAAATATTTCTCAAGAGTCATTCTTTTATATTTATGAAAGAAAATTTAGGCCTATAAAAAGAGATCTTGAAGCTAAAAATCTGTGCATTAATCTTTCATATTTGATGAAAGATGAGAAGTTATATACTTCACCTCTAACATTTGAAAGTTTATCAGAATATTCTGAGATAACTTATCATTTGAAATCATGTGATGATACCAGAGAAACAAAAATATCAGAAGATGCTAGTGGTGCATTAGGGCAAGTTCATGAAGTAGGGCAGCTTACTAGAGGGTGTATTTTAAATAGAGTTATCAGTCTTTCAAAAACAACAACCTTTTTTCTGAAAAAAACTAAGAATATTTATGATGAGCCAAAGATAGGGTAATGGCATTTATAGCTTTGGGGCTGCTATTACTCTCCCATGCAACTCATCATAAATATTTTTAGCTTGTAGTATGTAGTAGCACTTAAGATATTTCCAGAAATATTATAAGGTGCAATTTTCAATTATAAAATTGATAAATTATTTTTTTTTAAAAAAATCTAAGCCCAAGATCAATTAAAGATTTGACATTGATTGTATTTTAATCTTTCTGATTAATTTGAGTATGAATAATGTAATTAAGTTATAAAATAATTGATCTGGTACTTAGCCATAGCAAGAAAAATAATGACACATGTTCTAAATTAAGATGGCTGAAAATAAATCAGCAGATTGCTGACTCATCACCTCCATTGTAAAAGACTTTAAAAAGAAGTATGGGCTTAATAAATTAATAAGTTTATGAAGAAATTAAGATTGGTTTAGAAGGAAAATACTAAATTCTAAGAATATGTAAAAAGATATAACTTTTAAAGGTAATTTTAAAGTGATTTGAAGATAAATAAATTATTTTTGAGTAAGCAACAAGAATTTTGGCTTAATGTCTATCTTTAGGTCAGTCTTTATTTATATTAAATATTCTGGAATATAGAAACCCTCAGAATTTGCATAACAGCAAGTGGGTAAGTATAGAAGAAACACCTACTGTTTAATAGTTGTGATTATAGTGAGTTGCCTGTTTGATAGCCAATAGTGCTTACACAACTGTTTTGGAGCCTTGAACAAAAGCTTGGTTCTAAAAGAAAAAAATAAAAGAACAAAATTTGTTTCTAAAAAACAGAAGCTAGTGAAAAGATAAACAATTTTAAAACTTGAGTGTTAACTTTAAAAGCTCTTAAAAAAGAATTAAAAATTAAAATAAATTTTTTAAAAATCAAATCCTGACAAATTATGGGAAATTTTGGGCTCTTCTTTGTCTCTCTGAGTGCAAATCCTCAGCAGCTGTTGTACACCCTGGACAACTTTCTTGATCATGTGCCTGTCCTGATACTACAAGGGAATATCTTTTAAAGAGCTTGACCTCAGATGAGGATCCTTTCCCAAATCCTGAGCTAAAATTTCTACCCACCCTCGGGGGTTGTCCTGGCGCCCTTGGATACTGTAGATCCAGAACCTGGGTCATTATTTGTTAGATTAAGCCAAGGCGCCAGCTTAAGCATTTCAAAGCCTTTTAACTTCTTTGGTATCATTTAAGTCATAAACTTATGTTTTTTGAACATTAGTATAATGCTTAGTTTACTGAAGAAAAGTTTAATAGTGTAAAATATACAAATAATAGAAATAAATTTTATTTCTATTAGCTGTATTTTTTGCTAAAACCCTTTTTTCTATTTTAATAAGCCAAGAATTAAATATATGAGTTGCATGGGAGAGTAATAGCAGCCCCAAAGCTATAATTGCTATTACCCTATCTTTGGCTCATATAATTAATTTCCTAGTTATTTTTAGAAAAAAAAGTTGTTGTATTTAAAAGACTATTTACCCTATGTGAAATATAAGTTTTTGTTATGCGTCCAACTTCATGAACATGTCCTACTAATCCTTTAGTAGTATCAGCTCTCTTTGTTTCTCTGTCATCTGTGCAGAACTTTGCACAATAATTTATTTTGGAGTACTCCTTAACATCCTCAAATGTCAAAGGTGAAACATACAGGTCACCATCTTTCATTAAATATGAAAGATTAACATAAAATGCTTTGACTTCAAGCCAGCTTTTTTTAGGCCTAGATTTTCTATCATAGATGTGAAAAAAGATTTTTTGGGAAACATCTGAATTATTTACAAGTGACTCATATAGACCCTTTCTTTCTTCCTCTCTCTCAAAAACCATTTTGAGATCATTTATATTTTTTATATACATCTCATTTTCCTTTTGTTTAAATATTTTAGATAATACACCAAAATGACCATCAACAATACTTTTGCCATGACACTCAACAAATCTATTAAACTTAATTGTTCCTTTTATAATTTTAGGTACCTCTTTAAAAAGATAATATAAGAATTCATAAGATCTGAAATGATTACCATTATCAGTCCAAACTTTAATATTTTTAATATTTTTAAATTTATTATTTTTAAGCAGACTTATCAAACACTGACCTGAAAACAAAGAGTCATGAGATAAAATTTCAGATAAAAAGTCATGATACTCATATTTAATTTTCTCATTTTCTTTAAAAGCAATTGCAAATCCTAATAAAGAAATAGGTATTTTCTCATAAAAACAATTATTTGTCTCTATAGGACCCCCACCTATTTTAAAGTTTTCTTTATAGTCTATTACTATAACACATGAATTATTATCAAGATTATTTATATCACTAATATATTCTTTATTTTGATGCTTATAAAACTTTTCATGTAGGTCAATAGATTCCAAATTTTCTTTAATAGATTTAGGCAATGGCAACTTCTTTAAACTCAAATCCTTTTTCTTCATTTCTAATGACTTTTTTAAGTTGCAAATGTTACACATATCAGTTTGCTTTTTGCTTTTAATTATATTATTAGGAATAAGCTTATAAAAAGTGGAAAGTGAAATAGAAATATTGTTTTTTATTTTCATATCTTCGTAAATTTCTTTTTTTGTTTTCAATAATGAGTATTTTATTTTAGTTGAGTATTCACTCAACTCTTTTTGTAATTCTTCATAAATCAATCCAGGGGATTTTTTAGTGAATTGGCTAGTTGGAAATGAATTTTTTAATATATGTTTTAAAATATTTTTTATGTTTTCTTTCTTTACTGAATCATTTTTTCCTTTTTTATTTTTTGAATTTAATGATGCTTTTTTAGCATTTTTTATTTTTTAGAATATGAATACTCATTTTTTGTCATTTTAAATCCACAATCACAAAGCTCTTTCAGACTGTAGCTTGATGTAACCAATGCTCTTAGGGAAGGAAGGTGCTTGGCAGGGGACTCTGACATCAATTCCTTTAGGTTGTTAAGGAAATCATCTGTCTTAGAAGTTTGTATGACAGGTAAGAAGGTACTTTTTCCAAACTCTGTTTTTAATAAGAAATGCTCAACAAAGCTGTTAAGATCACTGCCAGCAGTAAAAAGGAATGCTTGTTTAAGCATAGAGATTCTTTCTCTCTTAGTAGAAGCCCCCAGTGAGAAGAAGGGTGTCATCTGAGGTGCAAACTTGATAGGTTCCATAGTGATAGTGGTTGGGTTCCTTGGCTTGGTTCAGGCAGTTCTTGCTTGGAAATAGATGTGCAGTTATCAGAGAGGAGTAAAGGTGTAGATTGTAAAGTAAATTTCTGTAAAGTTGAGCTGTTTAAATACCATGTTAGCCGAGCTTTTGCACTACAGGCATAAATCCCCAACTGACCCCCAACTGATCTCCTTAATTTATCAATATCACCCCTGAAGTCTGATATCATTGTTTATTTACCCCTTTTTATATTCTGGTTAACTGTTGATATTTCCGCAAATAGCACTTCAATCTCGCTCAAACTAGTATCATTAGAAAGCCCTTAATCTCAGCTTTCGGAATTGTGCTGCAACTTTATATTTCAATACCGATTTAGTATCTTGAAGTGGCTTTGAATGTAAGCTTATAAAATTATTATTTGAAATAAAATATGCTAATTAACTCTTAAAGTATGATATTTTAATCAATAAACTAAATTTAAAGTATAAATCATTATTTAGCTTACTTTTACTAACCAACTCAAAAACCTTTTTTAAATAAACTTAAGTTTATTATAACCTTTAACAGTTCTTAAAAATAAACTTTATATATTTTAAATCTATCAAAAAAAATGTTTTTCTAATCACATATAAATATTTGCTTGTATAATTAAATTTGTATCTTATTTTTATAGATACAATGACTAAGATCATTTTCTGTTTAGTTCAAATAAATTTTAACCTTTATAAAATTTAATTAAATAAAGCAAGATTTTGATACATTCTTTTTTATGTTTGAATTTTTTATACATATTATCTCTAGCATACAGTATAAAAATATAATTTTATTAAATAGTTGTATAAAGCTATTTTATTAATATTAAATACTTAAAATTTTGAAAAGAAAAACTTTTACTCTCTTATAAGTTCTTATTATATATTTTCTATAAAATCTAACTTAAGAATAAATTACTTATGCTAAATGAGATCACTGAAATTTCAATAAAAGTTCATTTTTAATTTTAGTTTTAGTTTTTTTTTGACTTTTTACTAGATTTTTTTTTAAAAAATCCAAAATTATTTAATATTTATTAAATATGCAAAAAAGCTATCTGCCCTCTTTTTAAAAAGAGGGATTCAAAAATTATTATATTTTAAATTAAATATTTTAAAAAAGATAAGATTTTAGGCAACAATTTGATTTCCAACAAAAAGCATTATATCAGTTTTTATTGTATTTTTAGGTTGCTCTTTTTAGAATGATGTCATTTTTTACTAATCAGCTTTCAAGAAATAATGGTATATGAAATAAGATTGTTACTAGCTTTTAATACAGTTTAATTTAGCTGTAAGTAGAAAATGATTAATTTAATATAGGTTTTTATATTATAAGGATTAAATAAGATTTATTTTGATAAAATTGTTGTAATTATTTAAATTTATTGATAAGAAAATTAAAACAAAATTTTAAAGTTTTAAGTAGCACAGTTAATAGGAAACAGATTAATCTAACAAATAATGACCCACCTGTTGGTAAAAATGCAGGATTATTTTATTATTTTGCCTGAATTCACCAAAATACTGAGATTTTTTATCTAATATATAAAAATCAAGTTGTCTAGGGATGAAATTTACTTAATTAAGTTAGTGAATTTAGGTAAAAGGATTTGAAAATCTCACATTTTTGCCATTAAGTTAAGAATTTAAAGTACACCTGTACTCAGCTCACGTCATTAGAGTCTCTTTCTCAAGAAGAGCTTCTCTAATTTGATTGCACCCCCTGATTGTTATTGGGTGTGATACTCATGGGCCTGAATGACTTTTTTCTTTGCCTCTTTTCTACATCTTCCTTGTGGAATACTCTCAGAGTGACCATCCCAGTAGCCTACTGGATAAAATCCTTTTGGACTTTTCTCCCAAGGTGAGAGCCAAACTTAGTTAGTTTAGTCCCCCTCTCAAAAAATATGATTTTGTATTAAGACTAATCAACTGTAAATTAATGCCTCCTCCTTAGGCCTCCACTTCAATTACTGCCAAATGCTCAAGGATCTCTACCAAATTATTTTTGAATCTTTATCCAAAGATTTACTGAAACCCCCAAGAGAGTTCATGTGGTGTTCCAGCTCTTTTTTCACCATGGTATGTCCTGGGCCAAAGCCAGGGACTGGATGGATGGAATTGACATTCCCTAGTTGGAGCATTTGGCTGAGTTGGAGTTTGTGCTTGGCTTGAATCATGGCAAATTCTTCCAAGACTTTTCCTACCACTAGGCAAGCATTCCCTCTATGTACCTGAACCTCAGCCAGAGCAAGACCCTCTGTGGGCTGATACCAATCTTTCAAAAGTCTAGTGAGCTCAAACCCAATTAATTCCCTGCCTATGTCTGTCATCTCAAGGTGTCCAGTTAACCTTCCCACTCCTCCCTTGAAGTCTTACTAGTAGTAAACCTTCAACAGCTTTGGCAATAGGTATCCTCTTCCCCTGAACTAGGGTAGAAAATGTTAGGTAGTTCACTCATGGGAATCAATGCACAACTTGGGAATATGTGTAGGGGTCAAAATGGGAATTTATTTTTCTCAGAAGGAAGTTTCCCTTAAAAACATTCTATAATATGGCCCTATGGGTATAGGAAACAATAGGGTTTTGCCAATACTTGGAGTCCTCTAACAATCTCTTGGACTCCTTTTACTTGGTCTTAGGCTCTTGCTCCTTACTCCTGGGCTTTCTGCTCCTTTATCTTGGACTCCTGCTCCTTTATCCTTTTCCCCGGCTCCCTTTTATGTCTTTGTGGCTTTTGTAATCCACTGTTTCCAATCCCTGTCTTGCTTCAGACTGTTCCCTCTTTTATAGCTCCTTGTTTCAGCCTTTTTCCTTTCAGGTTCTTGGTTTTTACAGGCTTAAACTATCCTGTTTTCCTTGCTCTATAATACATTAAACTTCTTTACTTACAGCAGCCAATTAAAAACAGACTTTTTCTTTTTCATTCCCTCATTTTTAAGGCCTTTTCCCTTCTGTTTAACCAATGAAAAACATTGATCAAATAGGCTCTGTCATGCAGCCAATCAACCATCTGGATTGAGCAGTTTTGATGAAAATTTCCCTTGATGACTTGCTCTTTACTCTGGTTCAAACCTGGTGCTCTCTTGCTCCAGGTAAATCTTGGCCCTGCATTTTGAACGGGTTTTCTGTAATTCCTGTCACGTTTCTCTGGGCCAACTCAATTGTTTCTGCCTATGTTTTACTTAAGAGATTTTTGCACCTTAATTTCTTCAATGTTTCTCTGTGTTTCCCTGTGTTTTTTCCCTTGGAAAAATTCAAAACCAAATGTTGCTTACCTCTTGCTCCTTTCTGTAGTTTTGGAAAAACTCTAGCCTTTGTCCTCAGAGTTTCCCTGTACTGTTTCTGTCTGCTCTTGCTTCTCCTCACTCAATCAACTTCTAATAAATTAACAATTCATTTTCTTTTAACTGTTTTTTCTTCTCTTCTTATCTTTAATTATTTTTCTTAATTCTTTTATTATTCCCTTTTTTAGTTCTTTTTCTTAATTATTTCCTCTTTTTTTACTTCTTTTCTTTTTCTATCTTTAACTTTCCAAGTATTTTCTTCTCAACTCCTAGTCTTATTTTGGCAACCTTTACTAATTCCTTCTGCTTCTGCTTCTTCTTCTATTCTTTCTTTGTTGTCTTTCATTTCTTCTGCAAGTCCTTCTCTAGTTTAGCCACAACTGTTCCTTCTCTATTTCTTCTCTGTATGAACCACCAAGATTCTGTTCTTCCATGTATAAACCACCTAGGTTCTGTCCTTATCTGTAATCCCCATTACTAACTGTAAAGACCCAATAATTGGGGAAGTATTTTAGCAAAATAAGGTACCAAGTTGAACACTTGGAACTCAGTGAGCGCGGTCACAATGGGATAGACTGTCATCATCCATTTAAAGACCTTTGTGTGTATGTTATAACATCCAAAATTACCAGCAAAATATGTGAGTACGTAGTATATAAATGTGTATATAGCTACAGACTGAGTGGAGTGGTGAAAAACCAGCATGGGTCAGGTGTACTAATTAGAGGAGTTGAGCTGCTCTGGCTCCTTGTAAAAGTACTCACTATATGAACCGTTGAATGGTCCATGCAGTTGATAGTGTTGGTGGCCCCCAATCCCTAGGAATGCTGTAAGGACAGCTGAGAAGATAAGATGGTTCATCTTCTAGTCCTGGAGAAGTAAAGACAAAGCTTGTTGTCTTTAATTTTCTGAAGGGTAAAAGTTTTTGGTTGATTTATGTGATAACAATTGAGGGGTAATTTGCTCAATGATAGCACAAATTATCATCAAGTGATTGAGCTTTATTATATACTGTCATCCTTGGTGGGGCATGAATAGTGCAAAACATTGAACAGGGGACCCCAAACACTTGGTGTTGTCTGAAATTCTCTTTTGGGATTGGGATTGAAGGGGTTTGGATAGCAATGAATTGTTAATCTTAGCCTTGCATTGCTTTGGAGCTTCTTCAGGTACTTTAATACACCCAAATCCTGCTTCTGCAATTACTGCATTGAGTGTTTTTCAGGACAGCCTTTCAGCCTCATCCAAATTTGGTAGATTCCAAATTTGGGCAGCACTTCCCCCTACATTTAGATTTGGGGAAATTGCCTTTTTGGATTTCCCAATTTGGCAATTTTCCCATCTGGCGGGGTAGATTGTCCCTCTGTGGAGGGTGTGTTGTCCTCTGCCAGCTGGCAGCCGGCTGCGCGGCCTGCAGCCGGGGTATAAAATCCAAAATTTGAAAATTTCAAATTCTTTTTTAAAACCTTTTGTTTTGTGGCAGTTTCCCCAATTAGGGGGAACTGCTGCTGTGATGATCCACATGTAAATGGTTTTGCAGGTAAGGTTTGATTTGGCTTCAAATAAAGATACTATGCTGAAGAGTGGCAATGTGTGGTTAGCTGGTGACACTGTAAGCTAATAGGTAATATAGGGATACTAGGGGTAAGTAGGGTAAGCCTAGTAGGTAACATAGAAATACTAGGGTAAGTAAGGCCTGGCTGGTAGGTAACATAGGACTACCAGAGGCAGATGTTGCCTCCACCCAGCAGAAGGAATTGGCTGCTTTGGGTTATAGTGCTTCACCTTGCAGGGAACTGTGGCTGCAGAAGGGTGAAGACTGAAATAGCAAGCAGGGAACTTTGTCTGTCTGGGGGTAGTAGGTTTTGGACCCCTGGCAGGTAACGCGGACTGCCAGGGAGGGGAAGAGCTTTGAGGGCTCTATGTACCCTAATACACTTACAGGAGGTCTGTGAGCAAGCATCCTACCTAACAGACTGGTAGGGTGTCCTTGTTTATGCCCCTATGGGGCTTTGGGGGAAACCCAAAGTGAGGATTGGAGGGCATAGATTTTCTCAGAGGTGTCACCAAGGCGGTTTGCTTAGGGAAGCAAGCTGCAGAACTTGGTGTGATCAGGCCTCTGGGAAGTAAAGCTGATTACTTTGCAACTGAAAGCCCAGATTTAATCACCTGGGTGAGTAAAAAAATGTCATAGATGTTGATCTATGGTTGAATGGCCTAAGTGGATTGCCACTTGCAAGGGCCCAGTCAACACCAGTTCAATGTAGACTCATGCCTGGGTCTACAAGTTCTGGTAATGTGTACTGAGATAAAGAACTGAGGTGGTTCACAGAATTAACAGATAAGACTAGCAAGAGGGACTTTTTGATCACAGTGAAGGCTAGTTGACAGACTGGTGATTCATATTGAATTGTGGAACCCAATATGGTTCAGTGTGCAGAGGGAACTAAGGAGGTTCCTAGTGAGGATTTATTAAGGAACTGGTTGAGAATAAGCTGAAGGACCAGAAGATTATGATGCAGGACTAGCTGATCATAATGCAGGATGACCAAAGGACCAGAAGTTGGTGTTGAAGGACTGAAGAGCTGAGAGAATTTGAGTGCAGGACCAGGAGATAACCTGAAGAAACTATCCAGACTGGATACAGAGGCTGGAAGAACTGTTTTAATGTCTTTTGAGAGAAAAATAGATAAAAAGAAGCAGTTAAAATAATAATTAAATACTGCCTGATTATGATTAAAAATGATGTAATATCATATAATGAAAAAGAAAGAGGAGGAAAAATAACATACAGTTTTTTAGAACTATGAATTTACTTAAAGAAGAGAATTGAGTCAGAAAGAAGCTAGAAAGAGGCCGGAAATGAAACGGAGAAACTGTGAGGGCAAAAGAGCAAATTTTGCCAAGAACAACTGGGAGAGGCAAGAGGGCAAGCAGCAAGCGGGTTCAAAGTTGCAAAACGTTGAGAAAAACACAGAGAAACACAGAGAAACGTTGTAAAATTGAGGGATCAAAATTTGCCAAAGTAAAACATATGTGGAAGCGCTCAAGATTTGCCAGGGAAACAAATTGGGAATCACGGCAAAACCATTTGAAATGCAGAGCAGTTGTTTACCCAGAGAGTGACAGCCTCAGGTTCAAACCAGGGTCAAGAGCAAGTCATCTGGGGAAACCTTTTTTGCAAAACCGTTGAATCAAGGCGTGTGATTGGCTGCAAGCTGGAGTCTATTTGATCAGTGTTTTAAGGGCTTTAACTCAAGAGTTAAAGCCTAAAAAATGAGGAGCAGAAGCAGAAAATTCAGGGCTTTTATTGATTGAAGTAAGTTTTAAAGTTTGATATATTTTAGAAGGAGAAAAACTGGATAGCTTAAGCTTTGAAAGACCAGAGTTCTAAGAGAGGTTTTTGGTCTGAAACAAGTGGCTATAAAAGGGAGAGCTATCTGAGACTCTTCAGGGACTGGATCAAGTGGATTACAAAGGCCACAAGAGCTACAAAAGGAGCCAAAGATCAAGAGTAGGAAGCAAGATCTGGAACAGACCGCAGAAGCCCAAGATCAGAACACAGTAGCCCAAGACCAAGGAGCAGGAGCCAAAGACCAAGTATAAGGAGTCCAAGAGATTGTTAAAGGACTCCAGGTACTGGCACAAACCCTCATTATTCCCTATCCCAAGGCCATATATCAGAAGGTTTCTAAGGGGATCTTCCTTCTGACTGTGAATAAAATGCCTATTACAACCCCTACCCAAATTTCCCACAGTAAAAGAATATAAGCTCTACAAGTCAATTACCCCACGTTTTCTACCCTAGCCCAGGGGACAAGAAATACTATTGCCTAGGGTGCAGGAAGTTTGCCTCTAGTAAGTCTGCCCAGGAGGAGTGGGAAAAGATGACTAGGCATCTTGAAATGACAGATAGAGGAAGGGAGTTTATTGGGGGAGAGTTTGCTAGACAATTACAGGATTGGTATTAGCCTACAGAAGGGCTGGCGCCTGCTGAAGTACAAGTGTATGATGGAGATGCTTGCCTGGTGATTGGAAAGGTACTGGAAGAGTTTGCTCTTATGCAGGCCAAGTATAAGATCCTAACCAACCATTCACCACTGGTGGAGAATGACGACTCCTCCAAGCCGGTCCCTGGCTATGACCCAGGACACACTTTGGGGACTGGTGACCAGGAACCCCACACCACCCCTGGATCATGCCTCTTATCAACAAATATTTACCTGTCCTAGGCCACTATCCTTCTCTAAATTCAAGTATCAAGTCTTTATTTCAGCCAAATTATCCCTCACTGCAAATGACTCCATGTGGATCATCACAGGTCCTCATGCTATTAATTGAATAATCAGTTTGAAAATGCCCCACCTAACTCACCCAAGAGACACCCCTGGTTAAATATTATGTGGAAGAGCGTCTAGGAGCAGTGATAATTGCATCCAACACAGAATCATCAATTTTAGTTTAGTTGATTTCCCTTTTGATTATGTACATTCAAAAATTTGTTCAGATTTTCCTGCCTCAGGAAATGACCCCATATCTTCTCATATTATTGGTTGATTTTTTTGGGATGTCCAACCTCTCACCCTAAAACCCTTTGCTTCTTTAAATTAATGCAAGAGCTGTAAAATACCTTGCTTCATCATTCTCTAATCTAATAAAGTTCAAATTATTTTAGTAATTCTGGCCATTTGGGGTTGTCTGTTGCTTTTAGTGCTCAGTTAATTCCTTCCCTCTTAGCCTCTAAGAGATTGTTGGTGACAACCTTTTGATTGTTGCTGAACCCACAATTTTATTATGGTTGAGAGCTAGGTTTATTTATTATTAACCTGCCCCCAATCCTTACAGAAAGGAAAAGCAGGGAGTTTATTTCCAGTTTGGGCAGCAAACAGTATGGGATTGCTGAATGGTACTTGGATCATGGTGATTGAATCTGCATCTTTCCCCCTGTACAAGTCTTGTAAAGTGGGGAAGGGCAGCTTGCCTAAGCACTCCCTGAGCTTTTCCCTCTTTGGGTGTGGACAGTACTCATCTGTTTTACATGAGTTATATGATTTCCACCCTGAGGATGAGGGTTATTGGCTCAGTTGAGTTGTTTGTTGGGTCAAGTATCCTTCTTTGCTTAGGGACTCTCTTTCCGCTTGTTGGTTACATGCAGGTTGTCAGATTTCTGAGCAGCTCTTATTCCTTCCAAGAATACATCCTGGAGGTTCTTGCAGCAGCTCATATCAAACTAACGTGTAATGTGCGTGGGAAGACCATTGTAGAAGTCCAGACATGGTCCAGCCCCATCAAAGTTGATGGTGTTGGGAGCTCAATAATGTATGTCTTCATAGGCTGCAATGCACTCCTTGATATTTTCTGCCATTTTGAAGGTTTTGAGTTCCGTCATGATCACAACGTTAGAGCCCTTTATGGCAAATTTATCCAGGAAGGAAGTTTTGAAAATGTCCCAGTCTTCATTGTGATCAGGGTGTTGGTCAAACCATTTGCTTAAAAAGCGCAAGGCAGCCCTGGTAACATGTAAAAAAATTTCACTTGCCCAGAGTTTGAGGGGCAACTGTGGTAAGTTCAACTTGCTGGTGCTTGATACTATAGTAAAGTGAGAATTCAGCTTTTTCCCTGATCAACAACAGGAAATTGACACTTTTTTAATTAACAGATCTTGATGTACTGAAAACTTTTAACAAAAAATATTAAGCCTTACAGCTATGATATACTAAAGTGACTCCAGAAGACTCAAAAATGCAATAAAACGTTTATCTTAACTAATATAAGTAAGGAAAAATAAGCAAATGTTTCTCATTTTACTATGTAGATTACACTCTTTATTATAAAAAAGTTTTTGATTACCATAAAAAATAAAATTTCAATGAACCAAGAATAAACATAAGCACAACAATAAAAGTTATACAAAATATCAAGAAATATTAATATTTATTTGATATGGTTCATATAAGTACAAATGTGAATATTTTATGTTTTACTAGTGAATTAACAAAAATTTAGATATTTCACTTACTTTCAACCTTAAATATTCATCTCAAACTTACCATGTATACATAAAATAATCACTGCTTTCTAATTAAATCAAACAAACTTAAAAATTAAAGCTAAAACTGAATGATTAAAACTAAAAAGTAAAAATTAAAGCTAAAAAGTTAAAAGTTAAAAGTAAAAAATCATATAACCAAGCAAGCAACTTTACTCTTCATCTTTCTTTCCCCTTTTCATTTTTCCCCTTCCAGGAGGGCAGTGGCAATAATCTCAAGCTGTTGCTTAATCTCAGAGGCCTTATACTTATGCTTGGCTGCACCCTGGATGTCCTTGGTGAAGAGGGTGGAGCGGGTTGTTGGCGTGGTGGGGGGACACAGTTGGCAAGATCTCTGAGCTTGGAGATGATTTTCTCTTTCTTATGCTGCAGGAGGGAAAAGAACTGATTGAACTTTGAATGAAGCCCAAAGTTGGCCTTAAGATGCTTGTGATAAGCCTCTAGTGCCAAGGTGGTCTTGAGCTCCCCGTTGATGGCCGCCTGATAAACATTCCAACTGGCCTTGGCGCGGGCCTTGCCTTGCCTCTGCGTGATAACCTTCCCAATACACTGGGGCTTGAAGTACTCAAGGAAAGGATTAAACTCCAAGTGCTTCACTATTTAAGGATCCTTTGAGAGAACCTTGAACCCCTGCACAATGTGCTCTGGCTTTAAAAAAGTCAAGGCACTAAATTGTGCAAGCACAAATTTGCAGGTGTCCAAAGTGTCCCTCCGGGTCAACCTACTAAGCTTGGCCTGGGCCTGCATATTCCAAGCAACTTCTTGGCAGAAGTGGCACCCCTGCACCTCCTGCTGAACAGCTGCTCAAATGCATTGAACTGAGAAGGCTCAAAGTCCATGATGCAAATGTAAGGCCCCAGAGCTCTCAGCCTTATCTTTTCCTCCAAGTCTAGGATGACCTGGTCCTTGTCAACAGCAGGAGGGTTGGAGTGGGTGTAGGGGGGGGTCTTCTTGGCATTGTTGTTGTCAGAAAGAAGGGAAGGTGCTTGGCAAAGGATGGATAAAGCATGGGTGTAGATGGCCTTGATGGCCCCAGGAAGAAGAAAGAACACAAGTGGAATCACCCAGATGTCAATCTGGGCATGGATCATCCAGAGCTGTTTGAAAATCCGGGGGAAGTGAAAAAGGTACCAGCAACTAGCCAGGCTGAAGCCCTTTTCAACTCCAGCATGTTCTGCTAATTTGCGTAGCAGATTATACGGTCTTTGCTACCGGGCTCATTGTCATGAAGAAGAAAGTGCTCTCCACTTGGAAGCTGCTTGAGCTTGTGGGTGAGCGTAAGCTCAGAGAGGACATCAGAGGCCTTGGGGGGAGGGGAGATTGGCAGCAATTCTCTTATTGCTGATTAATTTAACAAGTTGTTCCTGGGTGGGCACCAAATTAAGATTGTTAGGCTGCAGGTGTTGGAGGGCCTTGATGAACAGATCTGATGTGCAGAGGTTGGAAGAGGTTGGGATGACTTGGACCAGGTACCACTTCAGCATACAAGTGATCAGGTGATTGGGGGGGGGCTCACAGGTGTGCTTCCCCTTCTCAGCAGTAACCCGCTCTCAACCCTCAGTGTTCACCCGGGCCCCACAAGTCTTATTCTCACATACAAAGTGCTTGCTCTTGGTAGCGCGCTTTTGATTGTTACAATTAAAAATGTAGTTATCAGCTACGTAGCCAGGGCTGCCCTTTATGGACATAATTAAGAAAAAACAGGGGAAGCACTTGGGGACTTTAAACTCTCTGTCCACATTACAGATATTGTGGATGGCCAGTGGATCCCAAGCAACATGACCAGAAGCTTTGAACTTCTTGGAGTACTCCTCCAGCTCATCTTGAGGATCAGATGAGGGAGGGGGGAAGAGTCATCAGGAGGGGAAGGGTTCTTTGAGGCCTGCTTGGAAGCCTTCTTTTTCTTACCAGAAGAAAAGGTGGGCTCCTTGGCAGCCTTTGACTTCTTGGTACGTTGCTCCTTGGTGGGCTCAGAGTCAGCCTCTGAGTGATAAAAGGAGTGGTTGGTAAGATCACCATCAGATTTATTGGGGGATAAATTTTTTGGGGAAGGTGAAGGGGATGTGAAAGATGAGGGTGGAGGGGAGGAGGAGTGGGAGGAGATGGGGTGGGAGACTTTGCATTTTCAGGCTTCTTGACACGCTTGGGAGTGGAGGCAGTTTCTTTGGAGCCCTTGGAGGCTTGGCGCTTGGGCTGTTGGCTGTTCTTGTTTGATCTTGTCTAAAGAAAAGTTTAGTTTTTAAATAAAACAGTGTGAAAGATATGAAACACAGAGGTAAAACAAAGTAAAAGTTAAATGAAAAGTATGCAAATAAAGTTTTATTTATCAAGAAAAAAATATAATGTAAATTCAGAACCTGAACGTAAAAATGCAGGATTGTCAAATCCTTGGTCCAAATTTTGAATCACTTTTGCGGGCAACTCAGCTGAGTGATAATTAAAATATTTAATAAAATTAACCATTTAATTTGACTTTTTTTGGTTTATTTAAATTGGCAAATTTCAAATCTCTTGAGCAGATAACTCAACTAACAAAAGACAAAACCCAACAAACAAATGTGGGATACATGAATCAGAAATGTGGGATTCTAATGTACAATTTGAGATTTCTTGTATGTCAAACAAATCATAGACATCATGTGAAAATTAACAAATCTGAAATTGCGGGATTGTCAAATCCAAGAACCAAGTTTAAAATCATAATTGCAAGGAATTTGAAATAAATATAATTTATGGGTGTCTCAAAAAGGATGTCAAAGGATCTAGAGTGGATTTGTGCAAATTCTTTTAGAAATCATAGGCATTCTCAAAAATCACCCTATTCTATTTTAGGTTGGCTAAAATTTAGATTGTAATATTCACAAAATTGACATATATAACAATAAAATTGACTAAAATATACTTTCCTCTTCTTGAGTTTAAAATTATAATAAAAATTTATTATATCTTCTTTCAACAACAACCAAGTCAACAAGCTGTTCCCTGGCCTTGACAAAATTATGCAGGGCTACACTGGGTCTCTTAACAGTGAAGCCTCTGTCTATGGCCACTCCCAACCTGCAGGCCCCTCTGCAAACGCCACACAGGATTCTGTTCTTTCCCCTGCAACTTCCAGCATGGCCCTGTTTGCTCACCATGCACAGGTAGCTGTCAACCCAAATCCCTTATCAGTAATGGCATCCAGAACCAGCCATTTTAGCCATGGGGTCACCCAGAGAGCCCAGAACCCCAAAACAGCCAATCAGATGGCATTGACCAGTTCACAAGATGGACATATCCCTCCCTCAGCCAATCAGCCTGCAAGACGCAGAAGAAAATTGATCACCCCAGAGATTTTTCTCAAAATGGTTGAAAAGCAGGGCAAGCTTATGTCCCTTGGGAAAATTGCAGCTGCAATGGGTTTTGCAAAGTCCACTGTGGCTGCAACCCTGCAAGCCCACGCCAACTGTGGCTCCCCTACCAAGAAGACCCTAGCTGGTGCCCGTACTTTGACTGAAGGTGACACAGCCCATCCCCTTATGATGGCCATTATGGAACGTGACCTGTGGATGCCCCTGGTCCAGGTACGTCTCCAGCTGGGACTCCACAGCATCTTCACCAACAAAAGAACAGTGAATTTGTGGATGCACAGAGTTGTGGTTGCTGCCAGAATCCTATCCAATCAGGTTCTTGGTGGCCCCATTTTGGTGGATACTGACCCATACAATGCAACCATTATTAATTTTATTAAAGGGAGGGCAATGAGGGCCCATAATGATGTCATCTTCCTATCATACAACAAGATCTTGGCCAGTATCCAAGACTTTAGAGAGAATTTCATCCAATCTGACGTGTACAAGCACGGCCCAATCTTGTATTGTTTATTAGGGTTTTATTGACAGTTTCCCCATTGGGCGTCAATTATTACTCGGCAATATCAAACACCGCAGATTGGTATGCCTACCAGACGGAGCTCAAGGCCATGCTGGAGGAGTGGGCCACACAAAACACTGTGCACACAGCTGTACTGAGTGGGGAGATGGAGCAGCAGGAATGGGCTGCCCAAGAAATCAGGGCTGCAGGGCATACCTGCTGGTCCTACCCCATCAACTATGCCAACATGCATCTTGCAGATGTATGTCTCTACAATTTTGGTTCCACCCTCAGGCGCTTGAAGCCTGCCACCTACAACAAACTATGCACCCAGATTGATAAGGGGTATGAGCTTTTCCCTTTCACATCTGTCCAGGACTTATTTGATCTCATCATCTTCTATGCAAGTGATAGTGTAAGTCCAGAAAGGACCCCCGCCTCCCCCCACGCCACTCCATCTGTTTTGTCAAGCCTGCATATGTGACAGAAGAAGAATTTGAGCAATTGAAGCAATCAGCTCTTGCTGCCCCTTCCCAGTCAACAAACCCTGCCTCCCCAACCCCCCATCAAGCCACCCGCCTTCCAACCCTGACTCTCAAGCCACCACCCATTCCCTCCCCACTATCTCTTATGTTGCCCCTTTCACAAGCGCAGATGAAGGCAACATCCATTCTGCCCATTCTGCCCATTCCCTTCCCGTCCTTTGATTAGTAAATAAATCTTTTCTTTGTGATAACTTATTAAAATTGATATCTCTCTTTCAATTAATAATTAATAATATTTTCTTTTTAAATTAGCAACATTTCCCATAATTAATACAATGTTGTACATTTTACGAATAGCTTAAAATTATGAGCATATATATTTTTCATCATCATTAATAAATTGAAGACAATAAATGTAAATATTACATTAAAATATTGTAATTAGACGTCACCTCTTGATATTTTGATATTATGTGCATACCTCAATGCATTTTGTTTAATAAAATTCATTGTAAACTAGGCCTTTTTCATTGTAATTTATTGAAATGGACTGTGTTTATATTAGAGAGTCATTGACGCTTAGTACAGATATTGAAAATTAGTGCATTCTACAGCCTGTATATTTACCTATTGGTAATAATTCTATAAACTTTTCAGTTGGATTTTACAAGGTAATAATAATGTAATGTGTTAATAGATTACTGTTTATTGTCATTAATTGGCTGATTTTCTCTGCTGTGGCAACTGTGCATTTTCTGATATTTCTGCACTAGTATCCAATTGGTTGGCTTCACATCCAATTGCACAGGCAATATGAAAACAAGCCGCCACCCCAATACTAGATGTGGTCAGGGTGGCGGCTTGTTTTCATATTGCCTGTGCAATTGGATGTGAAGCCAACCAATTGGATACTAGTGCAGAAATATCAGAAAATGCACAGTTGCCACAGCAGAGAAAATCAGCCAATTAATGACAATAAACAGTAATCTATTAACACATTACATTATTATTACCTTGTAAAATCCAACTGAAAAGTTTATAGAATTATTACCAATAGGTAAATATACAGGCTGTAGAATGCACTAATTTTCAATATCTGTACTAAGCGTTAATGGCCCTAATATAAACACAATCCATTTCATTAAATTATAATGAAAAAGGCCTAGTTTACAGTGGATTTTATTAAACAAAATGTATTGAGTCATGCACATAATATCAAAATAGCAAGAGTTGACGTCTAATTGCAATATTTTAACGCAATATTTATGTATATTGTCTTCAATTTATTAATGATGATGAAAAATATGTATGCGCTGAATATAGTACTATAAAAACCAGTTTTTTGATGGAATTCAAACAATATGTCAACAATCTATAACTTAATCAACAAATTAGAAGCACACCTTCAAAAGGTTGTTGAGATAGAAAGAAATATCAGGGAAATAGTGACAGGGAAGCTGGGTAATGAGGGCCAGCCACTGATACAGTCAAAAGAAGATGCCCTGGATAAGTTGGGAAATATTATAGATGAAAAGAATAAAGAAAAATTACTTAATCTACAGGGAACTATTTTATCAAGTCTTGAATTCAACAATGTGGCCTACAATTTGTGGGAGTTCTGGTAGGGGGCCAAAGAAAACAATAAGAAGATAAAACTATTTGAAGGAACAGAAATTCAAAAGGAAATTAACACCAACAAAGAGGAAACTAACCAAATGAAAACAGATGAAAATGAAACACAAGCAAGAAGCAGAAGCGCATCAAGAAATACAGAAGCTTTATCAAATGAAAATCAAGAGGAAGCACAAGTTGCAAGAAGAATAAGAAAAATTAAGCCTAAGAAAATTAATGAAGAGCATCCAACGCCTCATGAAGTTTGCCGATATGGCGCCTGTGGCTGAGGGGGCCACAGGGGAAACAATCAGTAAGTTTTTTATGTTTAACTTATATTTATTTTAGTCATCACCAGGGATGGGGATGGGGTTGCGGAAGTGGCAGATTTTACGCCAAGTTGGTTTTATGGGGGTTACCAGTCACTGGTGGCCCCTATAAAACAAATAAATAAAAACCAAATAAATAAAATAATTCAACAGAATATGAATACTTTTTTAATAGTGAAGCTCAAGATAGGGATTATCAACCACCTGCGGGGTGCTTGCCATAGATAAGGGAAGCCTATGAACTAGGATCAACAATTAAAATCAAAGAAATGAATGAAATTTGTGGGGATATAAAACTGAACTTCAATGAATACATATATGAAAGTGTTCAAAGGTTCCCCTTTGCAAATATCAATGAATACAAAAAATATTTAATGAAAACTGACTTTCAAATTGGAAATGAATATTTAAAATCTGCAATTTTTAATGAAATTTTTAAAGCTCTATCAAACAAAGTCGGGGATGCAGTCCTTGTGAATAATTTTAATCCTTTATTGATATTGTTTGCCGAGGCCTGGGGGGCTGATACAAGTCAGGCGCCCCCTGGAACCCTCTTCAAGTTCAACCAAACGTCTTATATCAATAGGTTAGTACAAACGTTCAAAAAACTGTGCATGTTCTCAGAAAAATATACCTTGCAAAGGATCCACGTTGCGGTGTACCTGAGAATCCTGCTCCACTGCATACTGAAAGCCAATGTCAAAAAGTTGGAAGATGTACCTATTCAAATAGACATATGCTGCTTAACACTTGAACGCCAGAAGACACTGCGGGGGTATAGGACAGTTGAGTGTGTCCTCTATGATTCATTTGCATTGGCAACTCTATACGGGTACTACATGCCCCCCCCCCCAAAAAAAAACCTGCTAGTGGATTCCCTCACCTGTTTGCCTTTTATAAGACGGTTGGCCACCACCAGGGTGTTGAGCGCCACCCCTCTAGCAATTGGCACCAGAGTCATCCACCACATATAGAAGAGTATGTGGTCCCAATTAGATGCATTAGCTGAAAATTAAATTTTGGGGTATAATTCCCCAGAATAAACACATTCCCCTTGCAATTCACATTCCCCTAATAAATCATTTTCCCTTGCAACTTAAAATTTTATTTTTTTATTTTATTTTAAATATTAAAATTTTCACTGTTAAAATCTTTAATATTGTCATATTTAATATCAAATATTTTGATATTGAATAAATCATTATTAAATAAAATTGTTATATTTTGATTATTTAAAATTAAATATTTAACTTTTAAGATTTATAATTACTATTTTAATTTTAATATTTTAATTTTAAATTTTAGTATGTAAATTATAATATTAACATATCTAAGTATGTTAAAAGATATTAGTTATAGTTGCCAATACATCAAATAAAAAAAGAATTAAAAATGTTTTTATTTACTACTTGTCAAGTACAGGTCCATTTATCACAAAGATAAACATGAAGAATTGAATTTATCTGCATCATGTGGCCTGCTCTACTATTGTTCTAAACTAATGATTGTTAACAACTCAAATTACCTTTCCCTTGTAATATGATTTGATAAACATATTCAATATACTTGAACTGCGTCCTAAGTACAAATTAGTAAGGAATACATAAAAATCATTGGTTACCATGTTGTGTGGCTATAGTGGCACTGAAATAACAAGGATCATATGATGACACGCAAGGTCCAATTTGTGGCGTAAAAAAGCCAAAGTACCATCAACAATTTACAATTATTTAAATAAAAATTCTATTTCTATCTTTTTTTTAATTTATTTATTTATTTGTTAGCGCAACAGTCAATACAATATTTAGTGCATTATAATAAAAATATATTCTTTATACCTAGTATAGTTAATTTTACTTACCTTTTCTATGTATTCTTTTATGTCTATAATACAATCAAACGTCAAATTATTATATATAAATAATAATTTTTGAGACCTAATAAAAACAAAATAAATAAAAATAAAAATAAAAATAAAGCAAACTGGAGAGCCCATTTATCTGATTGGCTCAAAGGCCAGGGCTTTAGGGAGGAAGGATTCTGAGTGCTTGTAAAAAGCTGCCACCACATTGGGTGGCATCGCAAATTGACTGACCTCAAGGATGTTGAATAGGTCCTCAGTGTCCTGAGGAAAGCCTTATTTCACCTTATTCTTGATCCAACCAAACACCTCCTCAATTGGATTCAGGAATGGAGAATATGGCAGGAGGAAGAGAAGTCTCATTGGACAATCAGCAAGGCGGTGGCTGGAGGAGTGGCTATTCTTGTCAATGGGGGGGGAGAGCTCAAACACAACCAGATCCACTTTGTGTAGCCCAACATTATCAAGCACAACAATGTTGGTTGTACCGCTATAATTTATCCAAAGGTACTCCTTGACAACTTGGAGAAAATCAAGAAAAGTCCTGCTATTGTGGGAACCCTTGATCTTTTGGTATTGGTCCAACCCGCGAGGACCAAGAAGCGTGACCATTGAATAGGTCTGGGAATGGACAGCTGCACAATGGGCTACACCGTCCTTGGACCCCTTCTTGACCCACCCATGCCTGGACCTGAGTGAGGAGGAAAACAATGACTTGTTAATATAGAAGAACTGGACATTCCCAGTCTCTTTTAGTGCCAGATATGTCTCAGCATAAATGCGTCAATCCTTGATGGTCTTTTCACTGTTTCTATTGTACAGAGAAACTCCGAGCACCTTCCAAGAGAAGCCCAAATCAACCATTGTTTTGTAAACAAGGGTTTTAGAAACAGAAAGCCCAAACTCTGTGGCAAGCATTGATTGGAAAGCAAGCGTGTCCAGGTGACAATCCCTGGGTTCCCACTGTTTGATTGCGTCAATGTGCACAGGCTGCAAGAGTTTTGGCTGCCACTTAGCCTTGGTGGATTTGGCAATTCACCCAGTATTGCCATACTTGGTGTTGATGTCAGCAATGTACCTGGCTGTGACACCAAATCAGGATGCAATATCCCAAACTGCCATTCCCCCATTCAAGCAGTTGAGGAGAGCTTCACACTCACTATCTGTCAACTGATGCCAGCCCTTGGCAGGTACCACAGCATCCTGGCTACCAGGCTTAACACAGGGGACAGGGACCTTTGTGTAGAAGGTGGGATCATGCTTGGTTATGCTGGTGCTGTTAATGGTGGAATACATCACAGGCACAGATGGCTCCTCAGTTGTGGCCAATGGCTGATAGGAGGTATCAAAAACACGGGGGCAGGAAGTAGCAACTCTTGGGTCAAGAGTGCGGGCCGGGTGACAACTGGGTAAACAGTGGAGGTTTAAGTAACCTCATTATTCCCAATGACATTTGTGTATGAGACTTTGGTTGCAGGCCTTGAGAGCAGCTTCTGTCTTGGATTGAGGCTTTGTGCTCTGGCTTGGGATGCGGGAGGTGGTTGACTGGCGCTGACACCTTGGGAGGCCTGTGTGTCAGCATGACTCCCCTCAAGTTGGGTTCTGGGTCTGTTCTTGGACCCTCTGGGACGCCCTCATGGACAGGCTGCCCTGCAGGCTGGTGCAGGAGCAGGTTGAGAATGTGATTGTCAGTCCATAAAAATTAAATAAAAAATATATTTTAGATTAAATATGTATTTATTTGGATTTATTGGTTTAATTGTGAGTAGTTATTTTCTCTTGATTTAGCCTTGAATAGTAACAGAATTTCTATATCCATGATTTGAAGTGTATAATATTGTATTATTTCTGGGTTTGGATGATTTTAAAGTTTAATAATTTTTTATGTCTAATTATGGTTGTTGAGATTGGATTTTCCATTTGATTTTAGTTGTGGTGGAGCTTCTTGATTTGGGTTGGTGTTTCCTAGTGTGCTTACTGTACATTAAATTTGGATTCCAGTTCCTGCAATTAATATCTGAGTTTACTAGTGACATTCAAAAGTGATTTGAAATTTGGTTCTTGGATTTGACAATCATGCAATTTGAAAAAACATAGTAAACTTAATGAAAACGGTTGATGGATTTGAACGCTTCAAATCTGATTCCAGTTAATTCATTTTGTCCATTGGAAATATGCAGCTTGACTTGAACTTTGCAAAGTGTCTATGAGTTCCTGTATTTTTAAAAATTCAAATAAATACTCAAAGAATTCAATTTAATTAAAAAAGGCTATCCCGCAAAAGTGATTCAAAATTTGGACCAAGGATTTGACAATCCTGCATTTTTACGTTCAGGTTCTGAATTTACAGTAACAAAGTAAATAGAAGCAAAATAGAAACTCAAAGTATAGATATAAAGGTTAAAACATAGAAAATAAGTGAATTTATGATGAAGCATCAAAGATGAAGGTTCAGCATAACATCTTAGTGTTAAATCAATGTAAAAGTATAATTAAGAATCAAAAAAATATATAAAAATTATATGGAGAGTAGCAGGAAAAGTAGTAGATCATAATTGCAAAAAAAATTTTGTGGAATTTTTTTATTGGGAGTTGAAAATTCAAAACATAGTAAAGTGTCAAGTTTGACACTGTCAATCAGCTGGGAAAAGCTGAATTCTCACTGTCGAGTATGCTTGAGTTGCGCAGAAAAATCAAATTTACGTGTTTTTACATATAAAACTTGCTTAAATTTAAAACGGGTTCAAAAGTTAACCCAAAAGCAAGGCAGTTTCATATGGGCAAGTTCCTTAGGTCAAAGTTCCTAAGGTCAAAAGTGCAAAAATCAAAAATGAGACCCCAAAAGAATGAAAAAATTGAAACACTATATAGGGTGCAAAAATTGAAAATATCAAAGATCAAAGTGCAAAAATTGGTTTTCCAGAGGTTAACTTTGAAGCAGAATAAAATACAGTTTATAATATAAAACTAGATAAATTTAAAAATATTCTAGACTAAAGAGACCCCAAGAAATTTATTTCTGCAATAAAAAATATATGCTAGATAATAAAAATATTCTTAAAATAGCTTTTTTAAAAAGAAGAACTATTTTAGTTTTAAAAGCAAAATTAGACTAGAACTTATATGTAACTGTATTCAATTAAATATAAAATATGAGACTACACAAAAAACTTCTTTATAAAATATAGGTTTAATTAAAAAATTTAATTTAATTTCCAGCTTATGTAAAGCTATAATAATACTTCAGTATAAGCAAAATAAAGGATTTTTCCTGCATGATACAAGCATATGATTTTAGGTATTTTGGTTTATTAGTGATCTTATTTCAATGATAAAAATTATAGAAGTCTATCATTAAAATAATATAAATTAAATTAATTTCTTATTAAAGCTATACTATACAATTTTATACTTAATAAAATATAAAGTCTTATATCTTATTTATAAGTCACAATATTTGTCAGGAAGCCAGTCATAGGTAGAGGCATTGGGCGGCTTGGGGTGAGGTGCGGTCAAGCCGGCAGGTAGGGCCCACCATAGAATGGGTGCTAACTTGATAATATAAGATACAGATTGCCCAAGTAAGGACCAGGGTCCGGAGTTGGGGACCGCAGAATCCACCAAACCAGTCAAAGTAATGTATAGTACTCCAAACAGTTGGGTAGAGGTGGTCTTGGCTGCGGCGGTAGGTTCCAGCGGGCGGTCTGGTCATGGGGTTAAGGGAGGAGTCATAGGAACAAAGTAGGCAGGCAGATAATTGTACTTGTCTTTGAACAATCTTGGCGGCCTTTCATACCACTTTCCTTCTTGTCCTATGTATTTGGTTTCTCTAGTCCTGGCCAAGGGGTTGGCAATGAGGATGGTCTCTAAGTTGTACTCTGAATAGGCCAGGTTGGGGGGTATTCAGCAAAATGCACAGGTCCAAAGGGGGCTCCCAGGGGACGGTATAATGCCTGGGGAAATTTGGCAGATTGGTCTTGGGGGAGTGTGGCAGCCTGGCGGTCTGCTTGACTGGAATTAAGATGGAAGATCACTAAGACTAGATAGGGTAAGATTTGTTTGAACCAAAGGTTCATAAACTTTATTATCAAAAATGACAATGTGGTCTTCCCCATACCACCAGGGCTTTTATACCATGGGTTTTTGCTTCTTCAATCTTTGCAGGGTTCAGGTTTGCAGGCAAGGCACTGGTGGGGTATGGGTCTTGGCTTAGGGTCTCAAGGGCAGGAGATCCAGGTGGTGCCTGTTCTGGTGAGTAGAAGTGGCAATGCTTTGTTCTGCTGCCACTGTTCATTATGTCACCTGAGTAGTTCAATTGCACTACCCTTTTGGGTCAGCATGCTGGCAGTAGCTGGTGGTCATTGGCAGAGCTAAGAATAGGTTTTGTTTTAACCTCCTTAAGGCAAGCTGCAACCGCTGCATAGGTTTGGGTCTTTGGTGGCTCAAGATTAGCGTCAATCTGATGATCATTTGGGGAATTGTCCTTGGGAGACTGGCAGGTCTTGGAGTAACTTGTTAACCTGGGTATACAATTTAGCAAGTGGGCGGGTTCTTGTCCACTTTGTGTGACTCAAGTAGTCTTTGGAGGGTCCTCTGTAGTAAGCCTGTGGATTTCAGAGTAATTTACTGGTTTGAGTCTGTGATTTAACAAATTGGCGGGTCCTGGACTGGTCTGGAGGGTTTGATTTTCCTTCTGGGGACTGGGGTTCAACTCTTGGGTTTTCAATACAAGTATCGAAATATCATTCATGACAATATTAAAAGATATCAAGAATCTGCCACTTACATATCATAAAATGAAGACTTGAACATTATTATGTTAAAAACACTGTACTTCCACTAAAAATGATATAGATAGAGCAAATTTGTATACCAAAAAGAAACATTTTATACATCTTATTTTACTTTAATACATATAGCAAAAAGATATAGTAGAAGATAATTGAGGGTAATAATGGAGAGAGAATGATAGAAGATAATCAAGGATAAGAATGGAAAGAGTAAAGTAGAAGATAATTGAGGATAAGAAAAGAAAAGAAAAGGAGAAGAGAGGAGAGGAGAGGAGAAGAAGAGAAGAGAAGAGAAAAGGAGAAGAGAAGAAAAAAGTTTTTCTACTTGGTATCAGATTTTATATAATCCACCCTCTTGATGATGCAGAAATTTTTTAAAAGTTTGTTTGGCCCCTTGGCTGCACTGGGGGCCAAAAAACTTTTAAAAAATGTCAAGGAGGAATGAGAGGTGAAAAGGAGAAACCTTCAAAAAAACCAAGAGCTTATTGTACTTTGATTTAGGCACTTCAATTTCTGCACTTTTTTTTGTGCACTTTGATTTGGGCACTTTGATTTTGTCCCCTGAAATAACATAAGGAAACATAGTACAATATTATATTAAAAATATTTTTTGAAATTGCCTCCAAAACACACCAATTTATTAAATTTGCAATAAAATAAAAGCCTGCAAAAAAATTTATTTCTTTTTTCATATATTTAAATATCAGGTCTTAAAGAATCTACATGAGGAATTTCAAAAGTTTTTAATAATTATTTAAAATTTTATAAGCTTATAAAAAGTATGACTAAATCTGAAAAGTTGATTTTTGATTTCCTCACTTTTGATTTGAGGAACTTAATAAAACATAATGAATAAAATATTAATTTTTTGCAAAAATTTAATATTAAGCAGTCCTAGTTTTTTGGTACCTTTTTGGATTTCAATTTGACTACTTTTCAATTTCTGCACCCATTAAGAAACTATATGTAAATTTTTAAATAACTTTTTATAAGATAAAATTTTATTTTTTAAAAATAAAGAGCTTATAATAGTATTTTATATTAATATTTGAACAAAAAAAGTTAAAAAAGCTTTTTTTAGCTCTTGATTTCTTTTTTTACATATAGAAAAAATTTTAAATTTTAAATTTTTTTTAATTTTGATGTGCCAAATATTAAAATGAAGATTTTTTTGCACTTCAATTTTTGTACTTTTGATTTTGTCCCCTATATTCAAAAGGATGAATAAATTCTATTTTAAAAGCCAAATTAATTTAAGGTGTGTTTTAAATTGCACCAATTTGGGCACTTTGAACTTGGTTTTTTGATTTTAGCTACTAGTAAAAACATTTTAAAAAAAGTCAAATTTAAGAAAAATATTAAATTTTTTGAGAAAAATTTTATTGAAAAAAGTGTGGAGATCAAAAAATCCATCAATTTGGAGATTTTGATCTCCACACTTTGACTTTAGGCACTTGCCCTTTCATATGCTCAAAAATAAAAAATACAACATAAGTTAAAAAAGTAAATGAGTAGGAAAGTGTTTATTAGTGTTTAATTTATGCTGTGAGGAGCTGGGAGTGACTTATTTACCATAGTGTTGGCTAAAACGCTAAGAAGCTCTCTGTACTAATCCCCAAGTTAAAGTGTTGAGTGGCGTTCATAGTGCGTCACATTAATTTAGCCTTAATTCCAAGCCTTTGATTAGTTAAATCTAAAACCAATTGGGTGGCAAGTGGATAGAGTCAAACAGAGGGGGAGTTGAGTTTCCATTTTTTATAAAGTACATATGAAATCTCTTAATAAATTGGGCTTGATTTATGTGGCACCACTTAATCCACAAACCCAGGAATGACATAATGTAAAACAAGTGGTATATTTGATTAATGTCTATACCACTAAATCCAGTATAGTGGTGCTTGGGAGCCTAATTGACAACTATGGACACTAATAATAAAAATATAATAGTAAATAACAATTTTTATATAAGCGCATATGTATTTTATTAATAAAATTAAAATTTGGCTTAAAAAGTGTCAAACTGGTCACTTTTTGTTTTAGAGTGTCAAACACAAGTTTTTTCATTTCTATTAGTAAATTTACTTATAAATTGCCCCTTAAATTGGTATTTTAGCTAACCAAATTATTAAACAGAGTCAAGTTTGAGTAAATTTAACCTTGGTTCTTGGTTTCAAACCCATAAATTACTAGTAAAAATTAGCTTAAAATCAGTTAAGCCAAAAATACTAATAGATTCACATATGCAGCACTCAACTCCCTGGTACTCAACAAAGTGTCAATCACCAGGGAGTCAAACTTACTACAGTTGCTGCTTAGGGGGTATCCTACTTGTGTAAACTTGTTTTGGGTGCTTTGAATCCAGAGGTTGACATTTTCACAGTGTAGTCCTGAGAACTTCCAATTTCTGCTGAGCGTAGGCATTGGAATATGATGTTGGGCATTTTGGTTGTGTTAGGAACTGGGGTGGATTCAGGACTTCTTGTGTGCTGGGGAAGTTGTACCATTTGGTTGGTACAAGGATATTGTTGAAGACAGTGAATCCAGTAGAGACGTCCTGACCTTCTTTGTATTGTCTCCAGCCGGTGAGGAGTGCCATCTGCTGGGTTCTTTTCTTAAGAAGAATATTTTCTTTAAGTTGCGTAGGTGTGGATAACCTACCTGTGCTACCACTGTCAAGTATATACTTCTGGGAAGTATAATAAACAAGTAAAGGGGAAATTTAAAATGAGAATTATACTTTATTGGTTATGAGTTTGGAGTATTATATAGTATCATGGGAAGCCACATGTTGTACATGTTTGTCATGGCAGTCATGAGGCTTGTCCAGGTAGTGTTCTGCTTAGGACTCAAATTTTTGATCCCTGTAATAGATGGGCAAATGATAAGAGTGCCACCAACTTAATGATTAGTCGGGGAATCATTTGGGGAGTTACTTGGGGAATTTTTTTCCCAAGAGGGAGTAATCAAAGATGTTGCAACACTATTCTATTTTAGGATGTAAATAAAATAAATATTGCAAGGCTTCACTTTTTTTGTGCTCAAAAAATCTCAGTTGAGGATTGTTGTGATTTTTTAAGTTATGGGCAATGATCAATGCCTTGTTGATATCTTCTGTGAAATCTTTTACATCTACAGAAAACCAATTCCTTTTTTCTTGGTGTTTTAGGTCATTTTATTTGCAGTTTTGGATGGTTTGTCTCAGATTTAGCTTAAATTTGCGGTTCATTTGAGTGTTGTTGTGCTTCCTGTTTGGACTTTTGCCAGTTAACAAGAATTCTTTTAGTTAGTTAAAGTCTGTAACTTTCCCAAGCTGTACTCTGTTTAAGTCTGAGCTCTTTTTTACAGATGACTTGTTTTGAATCATCCCCACAGCTGTGAAAATTGCTGTATAAAATATTTTACTGAACCCTGTTTTAGACAATTTTACATTTTATCTGATTTTGTAAACTTTAAAAATACTACCAATAATGGATTACTTCTTGATTTTTTCCAGGGCGGGGTTTTTGGTTTGGTTTATTTTGTCATAGTTCACTTTTTACTTCCATTTTGGCTCCAGATTGACACAGGTAGTATTTGAGTTTCATAGTGCCTCTCATCATAAATTTGGAAATGACTGTTGGTTGGTGACAATCCCACAATTCCAGAGTACATAGTAAGCTTAATGAACACAGGCCGGAGATTAAAACAATTTATTTTGTATTGTTATTGATTCATTTTGTATATAAAGCACAGGTATGGGTTGGAACAAACTTCGTGTTTCTGGGATCCCAGTTTGTGTTATATTTAAATCAGATCAGCAAGGTAACCTACAGAGGGAAAGTAAGAAGAATATGAGAGAATAATAATGTTATTAAATAGTATATTTGACTTTAAAGCTAAAATTATTGCGGCTTGATCCCGATAATGTTTAGGGATCGAGTATTAGAGAGAAAGGTTTTGTGGCTGATTGCTGTGAGACTGAAATACTGGTTTGGCAAAGGAAAGAATGAGAATCATCAAAATAGAAGTTTGGAGGGGTTAAGGCTACTTCCTCAACAAAATACTAGACAATTGATTTAATGGGCATAGAGTCCAAATTGCAATACAGATAGGAAATCATGTACAGTAGTTTTATAACCTGTTGAGATAAATGAAATCAACTCAGTCTAAAAACAAAATTGAAAATCAAAGAATTTTTATTAAATTAGAATGGATTTGGATCCACTTCAATTTTGTTTTTAGACTGAGATGATTTTGTTTCTCTCAGCAGGTTATAAGACTACTGTAGACTTTTACAATTCCATATTATGCCAAACAAGTTGTACTATTACAGCAGGTGCTTTGGCCCCTTTATATATTTTAGGTCTAATCATAGGATAGTTTTTTCAATTAGCCTGTCAAGTATTAAAATAAATACTTGATTTTTACTTTATCCCTCCCATGAAAAGCACTACTTATACCTTCATAAGAAAATACAGTTGATGAGTGTCCTATGCACGCTTTAAATAAAAAATTATATTTGACAACTGAAAAGTATTTAAACAGTTAGCTTACATACAGTAGTTTTAAAAGCTATGGCGACAGATGAAATGAACTCAGATTTAAGCAGAATTGAAAATAAATGAATTTATATTGATTTACAATAGATTTGGGCTCATTTCAATTTTGCTTAAATCTGAATTCATTTCGTTTAAATCTGAGTTCATTTTTTGTTGCCATAGCTTTTAAAACTACTGCAGTATATACAAGGAGTTCATAGTAAATATACATACTATAAATTTTCCCTATAATACATATCAAAGAAATATCTGCAATTAGTTTATTTAACAGAGCAATGGAAGGCTGAATCTTAAGGGTTAAGCACTACTTAGCTTTGAAGCATTGAATTGCACTTTTAACGATATATACTCTTATCCAATAGGGGTTCTACCATATTTTATCCTTGAGGAGATAGAGGAAGCTTGGCCACATATTTACTGCAAACAAAAGGAATCTAAACTTGCTTTCTTAGGGACTTCAAAAAATTCAAAGTAGTTGAAACACCCAACAGACAGCCAGCATCTGGACCCTCTACACCTCTGGGGAAATTATATGGGTTGGGAAGCATCTCTGAAGGAAGGAAGAAAGAGTGGGCAAAGTCAATTAATTTCAGATCAAATGGAGGACCCATTAAATCTTCGGAGCAGTAATCCTCTTGGCTATCTGCTGGAGAAGGTGCAGCACACAACGCTTGATACTCAACCATCTTCTCTTCAAAAACATCCAAGTCACCTTCATAAATGAACAACAAGGAACTTGCCACTAATCTAGCAGGAATAGTTTTCAGCACGCTTCCAAAATCCTGGAGCCTTTCGATAAAAGATTCTATCAACTCAATCCGAATGTGCTGAGGAATGCGAGCAGGAATGAACTTTTCAAATGCCGAAATTGCTGTGTCCTTATTTAAATTCACGCCAAAGTCACGCTTATAGACCTCATATTGCCCTGTAGTGTGGTCATACACCTAAACTTAAACCATTAATCATCTTAATTAGACCAAATAAATATGCTACGATTATCTAAGTAGAAGTATCAAAGTGACCTTTTATAGCCCAGATACCATTGTAAATGATCGCATAAATCGAAATAATGTAGAAAGAGGATTACCTTCATTCCAGTTACACGAATGCCCAGGTCATGCGTAGTAGTAGCCAAAGCTTTAGCATACATCCTTTTTTTCTTTTCTTCGCTCGCAAGGTGGTCAACCAGCACGGTTCCCAGCTTGAGATCTAAAACACTAGGCTTAGAGAAGGTACACAGGAGATTCTCTAAGCATATGTAGCGTGCTTTGGGATTTGTAGTTAAGGATTCAACGCCATTTTTTAAAGTTCTTGAAAAAAGGATATTTTCTGCATCAGGAATTTCGGTTACAACACTGATGGTGGAAACAGTGGGTACAGACTCGTATGATGAGACTTGTTCAGGTTGGGCAGAAGTTAATGTCCCCATATAACTAGCAAGGAAGGGAAGAAGATCAGGGAAACATGGGCTTTGCTCATAAAACTCGCGTTCAGCAGTAAGGCATGGCTTCATAATAATCGAATCATCTTCGGAAGATAAAATATTCATGTGTCCTGCAACTTGGTTTTCAAATTTTTTTCCACTTTCTGTAGAAGCAGATTTCATCCCGGTTCCCATGTTGAATAAAATAGTCTAGGCTGAAAAATTAGGGAGGAGTTACAATCTTTAAGGTTAATCTCTAAAATAAAATAAGTATCGAGTTAGAAGTCAAAATTAAACCAATAAAGACAAAACCAGTGGGTATCAACAGATCAGGTTTGCAATTGCCTCTTAAGTTTAAATAGCTGTGGAATGTATATCCTACTTATGTAAAAATAGACCTTTCAGGTCGATCAAAGTTTATTTATTTCAACAATCCAGAAACAAGTAAGCCAACCTCAAAGGCTAAAACTGAAGGAGAATCCAGCATAATTGCGACAGATCTCTTTAGAAGAATGAAAATTTTAAATTGCATGATACTGCTATCAATAATGAATAGACAACAACCAATAGCTAACCTTAAAACACTTCAAAATAATGGAGTTGAAAGTTTGAAATGCTTCCTGAAATCGAAGCCTCATGGGAGCCCCAAGCGAGTTTTAATAAGTGGGCTGCTTCTAAAGCACAAATCAAATGATTAAAATAAGGGGTAATTGATATAAAAACTACCTGCCATGATTGATATCCACTTCATTTCTAGCAATATTTGTTTGAAAATATTACTGCCAAATTGTTGGATTGCAGTGCTTTTTAAAGTGTAATATAGAGTTAAAAAAAAGGGCTTACCTTAATTTTATTATTGGTATCCATAGATATTATTTCTGAAACTTATTTCATAAACGATTACTTTACACTTTTTAGATTAATAATAAATAATCTTTTTAGATTTAAACGCTGAAAATTTATTAGTAAAAAGCATCTGGTACACATTCATAAACCCATATTTCCAATACTATCAATAAATGTTCAACAAATTTATTAATTTATATAGCCTACTATTAAAAAATATATCAACACTAATTAAAAACTTTGAAAAACAATTTAAACATATAATAAGTTTAACCATGGTGCTCATAATTATTTAAAACAAATTATATTTATTACTCTATATATTGTGAATATAGCTTATTTTATCTATGAGCCAGATTTTAATCGATTAAGCTTTATAATAAGATTTATGAATAAAAATCGGAAGGAACCAAATCCCTTACTTCCAACCAATCGCTTAACTTGGTTCACAATCAGCAAACCACCAGATGCAATACCTGAATTTAAGCCTCAGTTCATTAACTGTGCATTATGCGCAATTTTCAACAGAACAAAGATCCCATAAATCCCTACTCTTAATTCATTTAAAAAAACTTATTAGCCTTACTATACTTGACAGCCAACCAAAAGCAAACTGAAGGCCTTTTGATATATTTGGGGGAAAACCAACCAGTTGTTGGCTTCAAAGCCCCTTCTTCAAAAGATAACAACGTCGAATCAACCAGGTGGGCTATGAAACCAAAACCCATCTCCCTTAATCTAATTAGGATATCCATATCTTTTGCTAGGTAAGTTTGGCACAAAAATTTCAAGCACACCCTTCCAACACCCGTGTTCATGAAACCATACTTCTGGCCCCCTTTAGCTATAGATCCATACTTCCAAGATAAAGCAAGAAATGAAAATACTTGAAAATGAAATTTTTAAAAAAATCAAAAGCCTCGGTCGTGCATATACTTCTTAGAAGTATATGAAATAAGATAAATGGGAAATTAAGAAGAGAATAATACTTTATTGATATGAATTTAGAAGGTTATATAGTATCATGGGAAGCCACATATTGTCCATGTAAGTCATGGTAGTCATGGGGCTTGTCTGGGTAGTTTTCTATTTAGGATTCAAAATGGTTGATCCTCATGCAAGATGGATGTCTGATAAGAGTGCCACCAATTATTCATTTCTTGGGGAATTTCTTGGGAAATAGTTTTCCTGAGAAGAATTCATAATAGATATTGCAACATCTCTCCCCTGGGGAATTGGAAAGAGTAACTTTCGGAAACTTCTTAAGATTATCTAGGACTCTAGCTCAGTATCTATCCAGTTTTGAATTGGGAACAGGTAGTTGGGAATAATGTTGGGCATTTCTTGCCTTACACAAGTAGAGTCATCTGTGGTGCATAAGTTTCAACCCTGTACAAGTGCCAATCCCTTTGACAAGATAGATGCTGGTAGGCTTGACTTCCATGAAAACAACAGGTTCTTTAAATCCTTGTTCCAACTTGTGTAAGTGATGATTGACTTACCAGATATCATCTACTACTTGAAATCATTTCTCTTGGAGTGGTATCACGTCCCTTTTAACTGTTTCCTTTTCTTTGGCTTCCTGGCCTTGTCTGGCTTGTGTATGACAGGGTTATTGCTACCAGGTACCCTTTTAGGTAAGGGTAGGCATGGCCCCAGAGTGGTACTAACAATGATTATTTTGTGCCCATAGACAAGCTCATACAGGCTTTTGCCTGTATTGGAGCTCACTCAAGTACAGCAAACCAGGAATAATTTTGACAGTGTTTCCATTTAGAGGTGAGGGTCATTGGTGGATAGTTTACTTAGTACCTCTACAAAAGAACTGTTTAACCCTTCTTCTCTTTCATTAGCTTGTGGGTGATAGGGGCAAGCAAAATTATGTTTGATCCTACTCTTGGCAAGGTAGATGCTTATATTCACAGCGGTAAGCTCTTCTCCTCTGTCTGTGATTAGAAGGTCAGGCTTCCCAAATTTGGCAATGATTTCTTGACTATGAACTGTCTCATATCATTTTCTTTATGTTCTTTTGTGGCTTGTGCCACAGGCCGCCTAATTGCATATCCAATGCTATGATGATGCATTTTTGCCTTTGTTGTCTTCAGGCATGGGCCCCACAATGTACAATGCCCATACCTTGAGTGATTGATACTGGTATGACAGATTTGGGGGGTGCCTTAGAGCATGCATACTTCTCACATACTTTGCATTATTTGAGCACCTCTCTGATGTTGCCCAGCATGTTGGGCCACCAGTAGTGTGTCTTAAGATACTCATGTAAGTTCCTGCTATGTGTTTGGCCCAGATTTCTGTGGTGGTGTCACAACATCTTCAATTACTCCCTCTCAGGAAAGTGATTCCCTGAGGGATTCCCTTTCTGATCATTAAATTGGTGGCACTCTTATCAGACGTCCATCCTACACGGGGATCAACCATTTTGAATCCTAAGCAGAACACTACTTGGACAAGCCCCATAGCTACCATGACTTACATGGACTGTGTGTGGCTCCCCATGATACTATATAATACTCTAAACTCATATCAATAAAGTATCATTTTATTCTTAAATTTTCCCTTTATCTTGTTTCATATACTTCTAAGAAGTATATACTAAGCAGTGGTAACACGGCAGGTTATCCACACCTATGCAACACAAAGAAAAAAATTCTCCAAAGAAAAGAAACCAGCAGATGGCACTCCCCACCGGCTGGAGAAGATACAAATAAGGTCAGGATGTCCCCATGGGATCTACAAATTCAACAATATCCTTGTATCAAGCAAACAGCACACTTTCCTCAGCATGCAAGGAGTCCTGAACCTGCCTCTAATTACTGAAGCAGCCAAAATACCCAATATTGTATTCCAACACCTACGCTCAGCAGAAATTGGAATGTTCTCAGGACTACACTGTGAAAACATCAACCTCTGGATCCAAAGTACCCAAAAGAATTTTACAAAAGTAGGCTACCCCTGAAAACTCTGGGAAAGTGAAATTGCTTTACAAGTTACTGGGGCTGCCTCACACTTTGTAAGAAAATGGTTCAATCAACACCCTGATCACAAAAAGGACTGGGACATGTTCAAGAATGCCTTCTTAGAGAAGTTTGTCATAAAGGACTCTGATGTTGTAATCATGTCAGAACTCAGAATCTTTAAGATAACAGAAACAACTGAGGAGTGTATCACAGCATTCAAAGACATACATGATTGAGCTCCTAATACCATCAACTTTGATGAGGCTGGACCATGTCTGGACTTCTACAATGGTCCTCCCATGCACATTAGACGTCAGTTTGATATGAACTGCTGTAAGAACCTCCATGATGTATGCTTGGAATGAAAGTGAGCTGCTCAGAAATCTGACAACCTTCTTGCAACCAAAAAGTGGAAAGAGAGCCCTCAGCAGAGAAGGATACCTACCCAACAAACAACCCAATTGAACCAATAATCCTCATTCTTGGAGCAGAAATTTTACAACTCAGATGAAACAGATAAGTACTTAAAACGCTTTAAAAGAGAGAAAGCTCTGGGGAGTGCTTAGGCAAGCTGTCCTCTCTCACTTTGCAAGACTTTTACAGGGACCAAGATGTAGATTTAATTACCCTGATTCAAGTAACCTCCAGAAATTGCATACTGTTTGCTGCCCAAACTAGAAATAAACTCAACACTTATCCTTTATGTTTTTGCAGATATCAAGGCACAGCACTATTTGACACTAGAGCAGACCAATCTCTTGTTGAAAAAATTAGCCAAATTTCTGAAATAAGCTACAATCAAGAGCAATGTCAAAAGAGGTATCATGGCAGGCAACAGAAGCACTCCAGTCACCAAGGAAGCAAACCCTTTCCAGACACAGATATGGGACGTACAATTTACCCTTGTTGGCCTCATTATTCTGATCCCCAAGTACAATGTAGTACTTGGCCTAGATTGGATGAAAAAAACATAGCCTTGCATTGACTGGGATAGTACTACCCTCACCATATAATGAGGAGAAGTATACCATCACATGTACCCAACTTACCTTGACACTCTCATGAGGGACCATATATTTGTAAACATTACCAAAACAGAAAAGGAAAAGGACACTAGTAAAATTGACTGGACTACCTGCACATACAAGATCATAAATTTCAAAAGTGTGGAAGTCTCACTTGAACAGGACCCAATATGTCAACAATATGTCCAATAATTCCCTTCATTATTACAGGAGAAACTTCCAGGCCTACCACTTGCCAGAGGTATCCAGCACAAAGTTGATCTCAAGGGAAGCGTACCTAAGGCACACCCTATCTACCAACTGACACCACAAGAAGAAGGGCAAGTTCCTTAGATCAAAGTTCCTTAGGGCAAAAGTGAAGAAATCAAAAATGAGACCCCAAAAGAATGAAAAAATTGAAACACTATATAGGGTGTAAAAATCAAAAATATCAAAGATCAAAGTGCAAAATTTGATTCTCTGAAGGTTAACTTTGAAGCCAAAAAATACAGCTCTTAATATAAAAAACATATATTATAGATCTTTATAGACTAAAATGACCCCAAGAAATCTCTTTAAGCAATAAAAAATATATGCCATATACAGTAGTTTTAAAAACTATGGCAACAAGCAAAAATAATTCCAATTTAAATGAAATGGACTCAGATGTTTACGGAACCAAAATGAACCTAAATCTATTGTAAATTAATTTAAATTTATTTAATTCTATTTTTTTTTAAACATCTGAGTCCATTTTGTTTAAATCATAATTATTTTTGCTTGTTTTCATGGCCTGGGTGGCCCCCAAGGGAACCTTTGGTCAAGGGGAAGGGCCAAGCCTGGAAGGCCTAGTAGATGACAGGGGCCATCCATATCACATAATTGGCAGCTGTGGCCCAAGGACGCTACACTCCCATGTGGGGTATCACTTGATCAGTGAGCCCCAGCATGGTCAACTAGGCAAACCCAAGATTACTGTAATCATATGGTGAAGCAGAAGGAACAAGAGGAAGTTCTCCTATGGCAACGCTCATGGTCAGGCTTGGCTGGGCAAGTTATTGGAGCAGAGGAACACCAGAAAAGGAGAGGCGCAGTGCAGGAGCAGGAATTATTTCTTGGTTATGTACTCTAGGAGATGGGGTAAATGGCAGTGGTGGTTGATTGGAGGCAGCAAGAAGTTGCTCTGTTTCCCAGCGCTGACGTTGGTACTGGAGGTACTCTCTGTTTGAAAGCACCAGCAGTATAAAATTTGTGATAATGTAATAAACCCCTGCAAAGTATAAATGCTCAGTGTGCATTAACCAACAAAAGTTTATTAAATAAAGATGTCAAAAAAGAAAGGGGATGCCAGTGTTCCTAGCTATATCCTGCTGGGAAACTGCAATTGAACTTACTGGCAACTCCTTATTGGCTGTCAATGAATTATTCTCAAGTTGGGTTCCATTGGTGACTCCTAATTTTCCATTTAGATGGATCCTTTCATTATTTTTGCCTGGGGAAGCTGGCAGGGGAATTTTGGGCCATTTGGCAACCCAAGTCCCCATTCCTGGGTTTCAGAGGGTGTGGGCCAATTAAAATCTTTTTTGCTTGGCTTTGGGATGGTTTCCAATTACCCTCAGGTTTGGCCTTGACCAGTTTGATTCCCCACTTGGGATTAAAATTTCATTTTGGTTAATCTGCATGATTAATGATGCAATTGTTTGGTCATGTGATTGCTCAATTGCAGGAGTTGAACCTATGCAACATAGGGTTTGGTCTGGTCCATTCTGGGCCCTGACACTTGTTGCCATAGCTTTTAAAACTACTGTAATAAAAAGAAGCTTCAATTTGCTGTTTTTTAATGAAAGGTTAGTTTAGTTTTAAAATCAAAATTAGACTAGAATTTATATGTAACTATATTAAATTAAGTATAGAATATAAAACTGCATAAAAACTGATATATAAACTATAGTTTAATAAAAAGTTTTAATTTCATTTTCAGCATGTGTCATGAATGACATTTAAATACTTGTATTGAAAACCCAGGAATCAAACCCCAGCCCTCAGGAAATGCCTAGCGTCAACCAGGGTAGACAGGAGCCCACCAGACTTCCAGTTGGGCCAAACCCTGGGCCGCCAGAGATGCCTTGCCCCAACCAGGAGGAACAGGAACCCATCATCCTGTCAAGTATTAAGACTGGAAGTTCAATATCTCATTAAAAAACCCAGAATTGAACCCCAACCTTCCAAAGTCAAATTGAGTCACCCAGGATGAACAGGGACCTGCCAACTCACTGAGTTGCAAACCCTAGGTTGTTGAATTACTCTAAGACCCGTCAGATTCTTAAGGATGATTCCCCAAATGATTACCAGATTGCTGTTAACCATGTGCCACCAAAGACTCAGACCTATGCAGAAGTTGTAGCTTGCCTAAAGGAGGTTAAAACAAGACCTACTGCTAGCCCTGCCAATGATCACCAGCTACCACCAGTCTCCAGTCCAGAATGGGTAATGCAATTGGCCTGCTCAGGTGATATGGAGAACAGCAGCAGCGGAACAAAGCATTGCCACTTCCATTCATCAGAGCAAGCACAACTAGGATCTGCTGCCCTTGACCCAAAAGCCAAGATCCATGCCCTGCCTGTCAAGAATGACAAGCTTTTGGTAACTATGTTTATGGGAAAACCTCAACTACAGGATTTGAACCTCAAAATCCTGCGGGCTGCCTGGCTGCCTGCAGTTTCCTGGAATCAAACCAGAGCGGGATTTGACTTTGGGGAATCTCCTGAGTTTGGATGAATGAAAATTACTTGCATCAAGGCCTCCCACACCAAAGGTTCCTGTTAACCTGACCAATGGGAACGCAGTCCAACCCAAGGATCCTGAAAAAACTTGGGCCACTATGGTGGGGGAAGCAAAGAAACTTCCTGTGGAATGCAGGCCACCCAAGGATGACCATCCCTGCGACCCAAAAAGGGAATTTGAGTCTTCTTAGTTTGAGCCAGCCAATAAAATATCTCCCGCAATGGATATCACCAAGGACTTAAAAACCCTGGTAGACAGTATTGCCAGGCCCAAAGGAATTTGTAAAAGTTTACCCATGGCAGATGGGCATACTTATACCCTGGACCGTCAGGAAGTTGCACATTGCCACTATTACAATAAAGTGACATGAACCTTTGGTTCAATCAGGTTATTCCATATTTGATTTTAGTTCTATCTCATCTACAGTCTACCTCCTGCGGTTCTATACCTCCCACTTACCCAACCCAAGAAACCATGGACCAGCTGTCCAAACTCTATTGTCCACCAGGAGCTGCCCTTGGCCTGGTAAATTTCACAGAAATTCACCAAACCCGGCATATTCTGAGTTCACGCTAGAGAAAATCTTAATCCAAAATCCAGAAGCTAGAACTAGAGAGACTGAGACTGTTTACAGAGAAGGGACCAAAGTCACCATACCTCCTCTTCTATTCTGCGACAAGTACAACTACTTGCCTGTCTATTTAGTTCTAATGACACCACCTCTCACCCTGCAGCCCAACTGCCTGCAGGTGTTGTGTTCTGAGGCGCGGCACAGACACACAATGGGAAATCCTAACCTTATGATTGGATTTGTACTAAGTCTTGGTTAGATGACAGGGAAGGCAAATGTGTTTACCTTGCGGCCCTGGAAGAATAATCTCTACTAGTTGTGGCTAGAGAGAGGTGCAGAAGTACAGAAGACACAGAGACAAAAGTGTGAATAGAACTTAATTTTATTGGTGAACAAGGAAATGGAATATATAGTGGTTGAGAATACCACAAAACATTACCAGGACTGTAGGATCACTTGCCACCAGCATTAGTGGGGCAAGTGAGTTGCGCAGGGATCAGGAAACTGAACAATTTTATTTCCTGAATTGGTCATCAACTCATTTCAAGTAGCAAAAGTGAAAGCAAGAGATTTGTCCTTGAAATGGCCCACTGAAGGCAAAATCAAAATACTGTGAATAGCAGCATTCACAACATTGCCCTCCTCTAGATTGGCATTAGGGGGTGATATTTATGAAGGAACTTTGTGTGCACTCAAGCAAAAGGACGGCCACTAGACAGGAGCTTTACAGTGTATTCAGACCCTCACTTAAAGGTTACTTCTAGAGGGCTGATCCACAGAGAGTCCAACTTGTGTGCGCAACCACCTACTCTGTGTTGGTAGTAAAGAACATGGTTGCCAACATTAAACTCAGGCAGGGGGGAGCGTCCAGCATTGCCAGGAGAGAGCTCAAGCATCTTAGTCTTATATGCGGAAGTGTAAGCAGTGGCTTGAATATCAATTATTTGGTTGACTAAATCTTTGATGTGGTTGTCAGGATTCATGGCCTTATCCAAGGTAAGCAGGGGGGGCCCCAAGAGCAATGGTGTAGTAGCTTCTTGCCCATATAGCATAGCAAAGGGGGAATATCCAGTGACACAATGTTTTCTAAGGCAGTATGCAAAGAGGGCGGCAAGTAAGTACAAGTCCCAATTAGCAGCGTCAGAGTAGGTGAGCTTTCTCATGATGGAGACCAGTGTTCAATTTGCACGCTTGACATCCCCATTGGTAACAGGTTTGTAGGGGGCAGAAAAGGACTGGTGGGACCCCAAAGCTTTGACAACAGAGGTTACCAGCTTGGCATTGAAATTAGTCCCATTATCTGAGAGCAACACTTGAGGACAGCCATGGCGGTAGAAAACATCTTGTAGCAAGAAGGCAGCAGTTGTCTTAGAAGTGATGTCCTTTGTATGGCAAGCCTCTACCCACTTGCTAAAGTGATTGACAGCAACCAAAATAAAGCAACACCCATAACAAGAGTGGGGAAGATGACCTACTGCGTCAATGCTAACAGTGTGAAAGGCATGTTGAGGGGGAACTAATTTAAACTTGTGGGCAGCAGCTTGAGGCCTCTGTAGCTGGCAGTTGTGACAACTACCAATGACGTCTGGGATCAGCAGGCAAAGGTTATCCCAAAAGTAGTTCTTCTGAAGCCAGTCAAAGGTCTTGGCAATGCCTCCATGCCCAGTTTCTTTATTGGCTTGTGACACCAACAAGAGGCAAAGACTGGGCCTTACATAAGGCAGATACTGGTCTTGTACCTTTTTGAAGAGTTGATTGTCGCATATAAGGTATCTTTGGATAGCTTGGACAAAGCCAATTGTACCTCTTCTGTCTCACTTTCCCAAGAAGAAGGATACCCAATTAGTTTGTATAATTGGTCGGCCTCTGCAGGATGCAAAGCAAGAATAGGCATTCTGGAGAGCCCATCAGCGTTCTGATGTTGAATTCCAGGGCAATGAAGCACCGTGAAGTCGTATACCTGCAGGCGTAGAGCCCATCTAGCTAGGCGTCCTTCAGGTTCCTTGAGCTGCTGTAACAATTTGAGAGAAGCGTGGTCAGTGACAACTGTGAAGTGGGTGCCGTATATGTAATGACAAAACTGCTTGACTGCATGCAACACAGCAAGGCACTCCTTCTCTGTGACACTATAATTCTTCTCATGCTTGTTTGATACACGGGAAGTGTAAGCCACAGGATAGTCTACACCCTTGTTGTCCAGTTGGGTCAGAATGTCTCAAATAGCTAAATCACTAGCATTGGTGTACAGGATGAACTCCTTGTCATAGTCAGGATACACTAGGATTGGCGCCTCTTTGAGTTTTTGCTTAAGGGTCTCAAAGGCTTGCTTCTGACTGGCAATCCACTCAAAGGGGACATTACGTAGAAGCTGGACTAATGGTTCACTAGTATTGGCAAAGTCAGGGATGAACTGCCTGTAGTAGCCCATCATCTCCAGGAAGACTTGTACTTCTCGCAAGTTGGTGGGCAGAAGCATTTTGTCAATGGCTTCAACCTTCTTAGTCATTGGGTGAATCCCTGTCTGGGTTACTTTGTGGCCCAAGAACTCAAGACGTTCTTTGAAGAAGGCGCACTTGGAAGGCTTCAGTTTGAGGCCAGCTTCTTGAATCTTCACAAATACCCTTTGAGATGAGCCAGGTGATTGGTGAAGGTAGCGCTGAAGACTGTTATATCATCCAAGTACACTAGAACGCACAACAACTTCAAGTCACAAAGAATGGAGTCCATGGCCCTTTTGAAGGTAGCTGGGGCGTTGCAAAGTTCCTGTGGCATGCAAGTAGGTTCAAAAAGCCCTTCATAAGTAATAAGCGCAGCTTTTTGGCAATCCTTGGGGGATAGGTCAACTTGCCAGTATCCAGACGCTAGATCCATGGCAGAGAAGAACTTAGAACCTCCAAGACGTCAGAGAGCATCATCAATACGCGGCAAGGGGTACAAGTCCTTCTTGGTCAAAGAGTTCAGCCGGTGGTAGTCCATCACAATACAATGACCCCTGTCCTTCTTCTTTAAGATGAGTAGTGGGGAAGCCCAAGGACTTTGGGAAGGCGCCAGCAGTCCAGCATCTAGCAGTTGTTTGAGCTCCTTAGATACTTGGGCATCTTCCACACGGCTGCGGCAATATGGTTTAGCACGGAAGGGGGAAGTGTCGCCAGTGTCTATCTGATGGATAACACCTTTGACTAACCCATAGTTGGTACTGTCCTTGGTAAAGATGTCAGAAAATTGATCTAGTAAATCTAACACCTCTTTCTGTTGAACCGGGGACAGTTGTGGAAAGTCTTGTGCAGTGAACAGAGATAGGACTTGCGGCTCATCCTCTGGTAGGTTAAAGTCTTGAAACGTGCCAAAAGGATGAAGAGACAGGACGTCAGGAGTGCCCAACAACTTGCCATATCCAACAATCTGTCCCCTAGATACAGTCATGGAGATTGCAGTCAGGTTGGCTACCAAAAACTGAACAGGGTCTTTATGAGAGACATCTAGGATCCCAGGACAGAGGTAAGGTTTGGTGCGTCCTAAGGAGGGGGGAGAGTACAACTCCAAGAAGGTGCATTCAGGTAGTTCATATGATATCTGGGAGTCCAGGATGGCCTGAGACCCAGGTGGTATGATGACAGCAGACGTGGCTAGGAGAGGAATTCCTTCAGACGCAGGACAAGCCATGGGTGGACACTTCATGTTTGAAGAGTGGGTGCAATACTTGAGGTTGAAAACCCCAGTGGGGTATTCCAAGGCGCAGGTCTTGAGGCGTTTCCCTGGAACCTTAACTGGCTCTTCAAAGATTAAAGGGACTTTGTATCCTATAATAGAGAGGTAGCCATCTTTCAAGTTGATTATCCCATTATATTCCCTAAGGAACTGGGTGCCAACTAGGAGATCATAACTCTCATTTTCTAGGACAACTGCTGGAGCGGCTAGGAGAAGCTTGCCAAACTGCATGGGCAGAGCGGAGTAAGCCCCTATGGCGCGGGTCATAGACAGTCCAGATGTGCCATACAACTGGTGATAATTAAGGTCAGGGGCAAGTTTGAGTTTCTTCACAAGCTTGGAGGATACAACATTGACTGGTGAGCCAGTGTCTAGAACTGCCTTAATCTTCACTTTTTGAATGGATATCTCTACTCAAGTGGTAGTGCAGTCAAAGGGGGGAAGGACAGCCAGGGTATCTTGAGCCTCTGCTAGTTCCTTGTCCAACTTCTCAATCATACATCTTAATCCCAGGAACTCCTTATAAACAGTCTGGAGGGGGAGCAAAACAGACACATTCTTGAAGACAGAATCAGCAACCTCAGCAGCTTCTTCTGACAACTCCACTAGCATGGGAGACCTCTTGGCCTGAGTGAGGTAAGAGCGTGAAACAATATCTTTAGTCTCAGGCAGAGGCTTAGCAGTAGTTGTAGTCTTTTCTGAGCGTAACTTATAGGGAACTGCAATTGTTTTGGGAATGGCTAGAACAGAGTACCCATATGCATCAGTGTTGTCAATATCAGAATCATCCAGGTCAGAATCATTGGATATATAATGAAATAGGAGGAGGATAAGAGGAGCCTCATTATCAGCAGGCTCAGATTCAGTCATAGAGGGAGGTATTGGAAGAGACTGGGAAGAATTGTCAACCGAGAGTGTCTCTGCCTCTAGGTTGACTGTTCTTTTCCCGCCTGTTCCTTTGGATCAGCTCCTTCAACCCGCAAATTGGTGCAGACTCAAGAATGATGACCTATCTGACCACAGTTGTGGCAACCTTGACGTTGAGGAGGATTCTGTGAATTCATAGTAAGAATGCAAGGACCACAGGAAGATGAACCAGAGTTAGAAGCAGCTCAACTTTCCCTGACAATGGCACCAGAGTGGGTAAGATGCATATCCTGCAAAATTTTCTTTATGCTCTTCATGGAGGAAAGCATAGCCTTATGGGCTTTGAAGTGAAGGCACAGAAGTTGATTAACTTTGAGGGCTTGAGCGCAAGCCATGTAGGCTTCATTGGCTGTCAACTGTCTACTTGTAATCAATTACTGTCCTTCCATGTAGAATCTGTCAGCAAACTTGGCTAGTGTCTCCTTAGGATTAAAAGCAATGTGCATGGAGGCATCCTTTTTCACTTCCAGGCTAAGGTCACCACCAAACTCATCAATCAGAAGCTGCTTCATATCTTCCCACGTCTCAATGGATGATAGTTCTGGCACAACTACCTCTTGGAAGGTCAGGTGTAGACAGGCTGGGATGTGTTCCTTTTTGACGTCATCTGATGCTCTTCTCATGGCAGTTTCATAGATATTTAGGAAAGCTGCAATGGTTGAGGTTTTAGGATTGAAGACTTGCTTAAAGGTAGGCTTGAAGTGTGCTTTGGGAGTTGGGCCACCATTATTGCTATTGAGTACATTTATACACGGGAAAACTCTGCCTCAGATTTTGAGGGGGCTATCTGGCCCATAGCTGACAAACACTTTCTTCAAGGGTGGTAAGAGTCTCAATAGCGCAGGCCCCAGTATTGACAGCTTGAGTGGTCTGTTGTGCAGTAGTATCTAAGTGTTTACCCTGGGTGGTCACTATTGTGGAGAGTTCAGCTAGTTGCAAAGTAAGGGATGGCCCCACTGAGAGGCAAGGGGAGAATCTATCATTTACAGATTTGATTACTTCATTCATCTCTTGTATGTCTCTATCCAGCTCAGTGTGGTCCCGCTTTAATTGATCCACCTAATTAGCTAGGGCAATTAATTCCCTAGCGCATTGAATTTGAGGTGCTCCAGATAAACCAGGGCAGAGGTCATCTTCATCAACAACCCCAACTGGACTAGCAGTAGTTGCCATCATTGCACGTAGGGCGGCAAGTTCTTGCTGTAGCTCTGTAACTTGGGTAGTCAGTTCAAGAACCTGGGGGTCAGGTTGAGGCGCCTCAGCAGGACGTCCCTGACTGCAAGTAGTCAAACGTAGCTCTTGGATGGTGTCCCATATTCTCTGTTCCCTATCCACCAAGTCATCAGAAGGGGGAGAGGGCGGAACATCTGGCTTGGGTGTAGATAGCTCATTTACTTGGCTCTGGAGTTTGGCTATGGCCGCAGCGGTGGCTGCTCTCTCTTGTTCAAATGCAGTACTGAGTTCATTAAGGCCTCTAGCAGCAAAGTCTGCTACCTGCTGTAGCTGCTCAAAGGAATATGTACTGAAGGCATTGAGCTGTTAAACAAGTTGCTCAAAATCAGTGAGATAAGTGTTTAAGGTGGAATCCACCTGAGTTTGCCAGGGTTGTTCTAGCTGGTGGAACTTGTGTAGACGTTCTCTTGCGTATTTGGGGATAGACTGGCACATGTGTTCAATATAATTAACCAAATGGGCCTGGGAGGTGACAGAGTTGTGTTGATTGTCAGATACCAACAAAAACAGGGAATGAATTTACTGTTGATAGGCAGCAAACTGGTCCCAGTGATGAGTAACTGCAGCTTGCAGAGACAAGATTTCTTGGACGTGGAGCCCCAACACCATTTGATGGTGGGCTAAAGCAGGCTATACAAAGGATGATAGCAAGTGTTCAGCGGAGCCAGCCGCTGAGAGGAGATGTTGTGGAAATTGAGGAGCCACAATTAATTTGTAGTATTCAACCCGACTGAACTGCAAATGAAGACAAGGGATGGCTCTTTCACAGGCTATCCCAAGGGCTACCAACATGACTTGATCTAAGTCAGGGGTACCCATGGGGTAAGCAACTAGGCAGGGACCATTCTCAAGGTTCAGTATTGTGGGGGTAATAGGCTGGTTGGCAATATCTTCCTCAATAGGAGGACTGGTTATTTCAGGTGAAGTTGGCTCTTTTATAGGTGGAGGCAAAGGACCTGAAAACGTGGATGCAAAGGGGACAACTGAGGGGCTTACAGCCCCTGTAGTGAGCACCATTTTTGTTGTGTTCTGAGATGCGGCACAGACACACAACGGGAAATCCTAACCTTAGGATTGAATTTGTACTAAGTCTTGGTTAGATGACAGGGAAGGCAAATGTGTTTACCTTGCGGCCCTGGAAGAATAATCACTACTAGTTGTGGATAGAGAGAGGCACAGAAGTACAGAAGACAAAAAGACAAAAATGTGAATAGAACTTAATTTTATTGGTGAACAAGGAAATGTAATATATAGTGGTTGAGAATACCACAAAACATTACCAGGACGGTAGGATCACTTGCCACCAGCATTAGTGGGGCAAGTGAGTTGCTGCAGGGATCAGGAAACCAAACAATTGTATTTCCTGAATTGGTCATCAACTCATTTTGAGTAGCAAAAGCAAAAACAAGAGATTTGTCCTCAAAATGGCCCACCAAAGGCAAAATCAAAATACTGTGAATAGCGGCATTCACAACAGCAGGAATCCATTGCAACCAATGAATCCTCCTCCATACAGATATTTAGGGTGATGTACATCTCCCTCACTGGCCTGATTGATTCAATGGTGCCTGCTAGTGGACCCTGGGCTCTCATGGGCAAATTTTCATCTTATATTGTAAAGTTAGCTCCAATCTTGTGGTGGGCTCTTCCTGCAGTACCTGCAGGCCGTCCACTTGTAAGTTCTCAATATCCCCCCACAGGCTGGATCCCTGACATTATGGCAATATACCTTAAGCACAGTAACTTGGGCCCAAAGATGTTGATAACTCTTGGGGCATCTTGTATTCTATTTTCATTGATTTCAGCTTGCTACTCCTACAAACTAGTTACCAACTTAATTTCATCAGCAATTAGACACCAATGAAGTACAGAACTAAAGGACGCCTTGCTTGTATCAAGAAGACCAAGACTCCAAATTTGCAAGTCCAGAATATTATATTCAACCAATCTATGACCAAGGTGGACATACCACAGATAGGAAAGCTCACCTTGACAGAAGCCCTTAGAGCTATGTCAGTTCTCTGTCTCCATTTCCAGGCCAACACAAACTCTTACTCCAATAACACAGAGAAAATCTTTGGGTGGCTTCCATGCTCTCTGGCAACTCCCTAGACTGGTTTGGGAAGGCCACCACCAAGGATGTTGAGTTCTTCCTGGACTAATCCTGATTTAAAGTGAACTGATGGCCACTGGCAATGAACAAGACACCTGCCATCACACCCTCATCAACTTACTGGACATTAAACAAGGGTCCCACACCCTACAAGCTTACACTGACAAGTTCCTTAAACGGAAAGATAGAAATCAACTCTAAGACAAGTTATTGGCCATCCTGTACCGCCAAGGAGCCTTCCCTGCCTTGAAAGAACTCCTCAAGAATTATCTCCCCATGATTGACCTAGATGAGTTACTTTTCTTGTGTAGAGGATTGGTTCTTAACCAAGAAGGTGCCCCTCTGCCACTCAGTGCACTAACTGCACCCAGCAGACAAGGAATGTTCCCTGAGGAACTACAAGGGCACTGCTGTGAAGGATTGTGTTTCTACTGCCACAAACCTGGTCACCTTACTAATGCTTGCCCAAAAAGAGGTCCCACAGGTTTCCTAGCACAAATAAACCCCTCCATCCAGCCTTACAAATTTATTCAAGTCAAATTGAAAACATTCACAACATTTCCAATTGTTGAGGCATTTATCAATACAGGAGCTGAGAAAAGCTTTATTGATGCCACTTTTTCAAGTAACCTAGGACTAAAGGCTACCACCAAAGGCGTTAAGATGATCATGGGGAATAGCTTTTATGATCTTGGGTTCAGGTATGAAACCAAGTTGCCACTAAGAATTGGTCAGAACATCTACCTAGCACTTTTCATCATCCTGAACAGACTTCCCCATCCCTTGATCCTGGGAGATTCCTGGTCCTAAAGGCACAGCGCCATTCTGAACTTCTGTGATCAAACAGTATCCTTAAAAGGGGCTAGCTCTTGTGATGTAGCACCATTCCAGCTAGGTCCAACCAAAGGAAACCCCAGCACGCTTCTGACCCTGAAAATAGAACCCAGCGTGGGGACCCTACCTGCTCTGTTAGAGAAGTGGAATTATATCTTCAGTAAGAAAGCAGTAACCTATCTCCCTGAACACACAAAGTATTATCACACTATTGACCTCTTACCTGGCACCAAGCCCCAACATAGCCCCATCTATAACTGTTATCACAAAGAGCAGTTGGCACTGAAAGAGTACATCAAAGACATGTCCAAGAAAAGCTTTATCTGTGTGTCCAAGAGCCCTTGCTTGTCGCCAAGCTGTTTGTGGAGGAAAAAGATGGCAGTATGCACCAGTGCATTAACTACCAGAAGCTGAACAATATAGCTATAAAGAACAGCTATCCTATTTCTAATGCTGATGACTTGTGTGATGTTTTGAAAGGTGCCCAGGTGTACTCCAAGATTGACCTCCAAGATGCTTTCAATCAAATCCAAATTAAGGAAGGCAACAAGTATAAAACGGCGTTCAAGACCAGCTATGGACTCTAAAAATACCCAGTGATGCTGTTTGGACTATGCAATGCCCCTAGCATATTTCAGTGTATGATTAATGCAGTCCTGGGTAAATACCTAGACCAGTTTTATGTGGCCTACCTTTACAACATCATCATCTATAGTAAGACCCACAAAGAGCACCTACATCACCTGGACCTAATCATGAGAAAACTCTCACAAGCCAACCTACACGCAAAACTCAAGAAATGTGAGTTCTTCTAACCAGAGGTGGAATTCCTGGGCTATGTAGTGAAAACCAGAGGATTTGGGATGGCTCAGGACAAGGTGGACGCTGTAACCTCCTGGCCTATCCCCACATACCAGAAAGATGTCAGAAGTTTCCTGGGGTTAGCAAACTACTGCAGAGACTTCATAAAACAATTTCTATAACATCACCACTGACCAGGCTCTGCTCAGACAAGATCCAGTTTGTCTGGACTGATGAATTCACCTCCAAGTTTGAGAACCTGAAAAAAGCCTTCACATTTGCCCATGTCCTTTCCATTCCTGACCGTCTAAACCTTTTGTTCTTGAAGGAGATGTGTCCAACTTTGTGGTGGACAGGGTCCTTCTTAAGAAAGGAGGGGATAGTATGCTACATCCTGTAGCATATTACTGCAAGAAGATGCTGCCTGCTGAAGGAAACTACCCAATATATGACAAGGAAATGCTAGCAGTAATAAAGACATTGAAGCATTGGTGCAGGTATTTGTGCGGTGCTGAACACCTGGTAAAGGTTCTGACAGACCACAAGAACTTAGTCTACTTCTTCAAACCACACCAGCTGAACCAACGGCAAGAAAGATGGGCCTTAGAACTGGCCAACTACACCTTGACCATAGGCTACAAGCCAGTAAAGGTGAACATGCTACCAGACGCCTTGAGCAGAAGATCTGACCTGATTCCCTCCTCTACAGAAATCAAGGACTGCAACACCCATGCGCTACTAGACCCTTTCAGCCTAGGAATACAACTGATGTACTTGAAGATTGCCGCCAGTAACCCCAATGTGATAGAAGCTCAGAAGCAAGAGGTCTACTCAACCAAACTAGTCAAAGCCCTGGAAAAGGAACCATATTGCCATCACTCAAAGAAAGGTTACTCCCTGGAGAGTGCTACCTTGCTGCTCCACAACAAAATCTATGTACCCAAGGGCCTTACCCAAACTAACATATTGATTGACCACCATAATTTGGAGATGGCTGGCCACCCTGATAGACACAAATCCCTCCTAAGCATCAAGCAGAACTACACATGGCCTGGCATGGACAAGGAAGTAGCATCCTATATCAACAGGTGCAAAACCTGCAGAAGAACCAAGACATGTTGCTTGAATCCAGAAGGATTGATAAGGCCTCTAGACATCCCTGATGGACCCTGGAAGTCAGTATCAATGGATTATATAGGGGAATCCCCCTCAAAATCCTTTGAGAAAATCCTAGTCATGGTCAACTGTTTCACCAAAATGGCTTACTTCCTTCTGATTATCACCCATTGCACAGCAGCTGAGACTGCCAGACATTTTCACAACCGCATATTGATGCAATACGGCACACCAGAAGAAATCATCATCAATCAAGGACCCCAGTTCACCTCCCACTATTGGACCCAAGTGATGAAGGACCTTGGAATAAAACGCTGTGTGTCAACCTCTTACCAACCACAAATGGACAGACAAACTGAACAGGTCAACCAAATTCTGGAACAATGCTTTCAATGCTACACCAACGTAGACCAAGACAACTGGGCAGAGATGCTACCCATGGCACAATATGCCTATAACAGCAAAGATCATGTATCCACAGGTATGTCCCCCTTCAGGACCCCAACTACTGGTTTGACCCCTCCTGGGACCCATCCATTGGCAGCAAGGAACAGAATACTGCAGGACAAAGCTGGATTGAACAAATACATGCCACCCAGGAAACCTGCCTTAGGAACCTAACCCTTGCTGTCAAGACCTACAAGGTGTTTGCCAACAAGAAAAGGATCCCCAGGAAACCTCTAGAGATAGGCAACAAAGTTTACCTTAATTTCCCAAAGGTCCCCTTATAAGTGCCCAGTAGAAAGCTAGCTCACCACTGCTGCATTCCTTATGAGATTGTAAAGCAAATAGAAGAAGTGGCGTACAAGCTAGAACTGCTGCCTACCTGGAAAATCCACAATGTCTTCTACCAATCATTGCTATTAAAGAAAGAAGGAACCTCCTTTTCCCACCAGAAGATCAAGTCCAATCCCCTGAATATTCAGGAGGGACGCACAAATGAATACAAGGTCAAATAAATCCTCAACCACTGCCTCCACTACAAGACTCTACAGTACTACATCAAATGTATAGGTTACCCCCCCTAAAAAAAAAGAGAGCACCTGGGAACCTGTCTCCAACCTGCCTAACACACATGAAGCCATACAACAATACTTAGATAAGAAGGCAAGGCAAGATTAGGACATAAGGAAAGAAGGGGACTATGTCACAAGTGACAAACTTCTATTGATCATGCTTACTGGAAAACCTTAACTACGGGATTTGAACCCTGACATCCTGTGGGCCGCTAGCCCACAGGACCAGCTGCCTGCAGATTTTTGGGCAGGAACCAGAACAATTTGACTTTGGAAAATCCTTTAAAGCTTGATGAGTCAAAATCACCTACATTTTTACTCCCCACGTTAAAGGTTCCTGTTAACTCAACCAATCAGCGGGCGGGTCTAGCCATAGAACCTGAAATAACTCAGGCCACCACAGAAGGGGAAATAAAGAAACTTCTTATAGAACATGGGCTGCCCAGAGATGACCAACCCTACAACCCAACAAGGGAATTTGAGTCTTCTCAGTTTGAGCCAGCCAATGAAATATCTCCCACAATGAATGCCACTGAGGGCTTCAAACCCTGGTAGACAGTAACAACCAGGCCAAAGAAATTTGTAAAATATTACCCATGACAGATGGGCATATTTATACCCTGGACCTCCAGGAAGTTGCCCATTGTCATTCTTGCAATAAAGTAATATGAACCTTTGGTTCAACCAGGTTATTCCATATTTGATATTAGTTCTATTTCATCTACATTCTACCTCCTGCGGTTCCGTACCTCCCACTTACCCAACCCAAGAAACCATGGACCAGCTGCCCAAACTCTATTATCCACCAGGAGCTCCCCTTGACCTGGTAAATTTCACTGAATACCCACCCAACCTAGCATATTTGGAGTTCACCTTAGAGGAAATCTCAATCTACAACCCAGAGGCTAGAACTAGAGAGACAGAGACCGTTTACAGAGAAGGGACCAAACTCACCATACCTCCTCTGCTATTCTGCAACAAGTACAACTACTTGCCCGCCTATTTAGTTCCAATGACGCCACCTTTCACCCTGCAGCCCAACTGCCCGCAGGAATTTGTTGCAATCAATGAATCTACCTCCTCACATATATTTGGGGTGATGTACATCACCCTCACTGGCCTGATTGATTCAATGGTACCTGCTAGCAGACTCTGGGCTCTCCTGGGCAAATTTTTGTCTTATATTGTAAAGTTAGATCCAATCTTGTGGTGGTTTCTTCCCGCAGGACCCGCAAGCTGTCTGCAGGTAAGTTCTCAAGATCTCCCATAGGCTGGATCCCTGACAATCAAAGTCCTCCTTTGGTGCAGCAGCTTTCTTTGTAGCTAAGAAAGATGGAGGGTTGTACCTTATCACTGATTACAGAGCACTCAACAAGGTCACAATGAAGAACAGGTATTCCCTGCCCCTGATTGACAACCTCTTTAACACCCTGAGGGTCAAAGTTCTTCACAAAAATTGACTTAACAGCAGGATACCATCAAATCTTTGTTAAGCCTGAAGACATCTCAAAGACAGGATTCATAATTAAGTACAATTTTTCTGAGTGTTTAGTCCCCAACTTGTGTATAAAAATGTGCCCTTACCTTTATGACTTTCATGAACTAAGTGTTCAAAGACAACATTGGAAAAAGAGCCATGGTCTATCTAGATGTGACAAAAATTACTGAGCAGTATGAAGAGGTCTCCAAGTGGTGTTGTCAGGAGCCCACCATGTAGGAAATAACTTCCCTGCATGTGTGAGAGAGGGGGCTAAACTAGCTAAGTTTAGCTCCCATCTTGACGAGACAAACCACCAGGACACCATACAGTGAACCACTGGAATGGCTGCTCTAAAAGAGGTCCAAATGGAAGACACCAGAGATACCTGCGGGAAATAGGCATTCAGACCCATCAACCCTAATCCGGTGAGCACCCAGGGAGTACTTGAGGGACCATACTCTGAAGCACCTGGAGCCTGGGGAAGGTCAGGGATCTCTTTGTCCACCTGGGGGGAAGAAGCCACAAGAGGTTCCTTGTTGGGAGGGGCATCCAGACCAACAACAGGGGAGTACAAGTACAAATTGTTGCAAGTGAGACTTTTAGTCAAGATCTCACCAGAGGAGAGAAGGTTGCTAGCATGAATATTGAGAGCATCCAGTAGATTTAATAGTCTAGAAGTATTATCTCCTACACTATGAACCAAGGTAGAAAGTCAGAGCCACAGATCTGGGGAGGCAACACAAACAAGAACCAACACAGGATCCAAAGAAAAAATTAAGAATTTAATGACAGAAAATATCATTTATAAAGTCTACAAAATTTTCTGAATTTTTTGGTGTGCAGGGAGCCAAAAACACTTCAAAAGGTCACTAAGTGGTAGTATCAAGCAGAGTGGGGATTTTTGGATCCATGCTAAAGGGGAAGCTTGGACCAAGCCTTGGACAGCTTTAAAAAAACATATATGAAATTGGGGTCAGAACAAAGCAAAAACAGAAGAAACTCCAGGTAAGAATAGGGATTTAATCTAATTTTAATACTAAGAAATAGATTCAAAGTCAAAATTTGAAAACAAAAGTAAGTCTTTAAAGAACTATACACTAACAGTGGTTTCTGTGGGTTCAAAGTGACAACAGGAATTGAGGAGGCTGAGGGAAAAGTAAAAGTGTATATGACTAGTACTAACACTTCAAAATGTAAAGAGCTTCAGAACTAAAGAAAACAAACTCATAAAATATAAGTGAAGTCAACATTTTAACGTCAGTAAAGAATGAGTAAGTAGGGGACCAAAAGTCCCCAGTCTTGGTTTAAGGAAAGAAACTTGACTTTGCAGGGTCACCTGACCCAGATGGGAAGTCTGATTGGTCAGGGGAGAAATTTTGCAGGGATGTTTAAAGGGGGCTGGATAGTTTGGCATTAATTTCCAAATTGGTTTCTGATTGTCTGCTGCCTAAGGGATACTTCAGGGGGCCATTAGCTCCAGCTGTGTCAGGGCCCAGAATGCCCTTGACAATTAGCTGGCCTTCCTAGAGGCAAAAAACCCCACAGCTTAGGAACCCCTACCAAGTATCTCCCAGAGCAAGAAAACCCCCTTTCAACTAAAAAATGGCCCAGGATTTGAGAGGCACACGAGCCTCAATTCCCTGGCTTCAATTCTATTATCAAATTTGGGTCTCTCTGTAAGACTTCAGACTTTTTCAACAACAGCTGCAGTTGTATCAAAGCCTGTGCTCAACCATCACCAACAAATTACTATTTCCTAAGGATATAAGAGATAAAGCTAGGATTGAGACAATATTTTTATTGATGAGCCTAAACAGGAGAAGATTGAACTGCTTGGAATAATAGAACTGTGAGGGTTTTTATACCCAATTATATGAAAAGGAGATGATAGGAGAATTATGTTTAAGAGAGATTAACTCATAACTTTGAATCAGAAATATATTTACAGGAGTAAAATCCTGAAAGCTGGAATTGAGGGCTTTTGGCTGACATCAATTTAGGCTGAAATGGTTCAGTATTTGAGGAAATATAGGCGACAAAAGATGGTAAAGGAGAAACAAACAAACAAATAAACAAACAGAAGTCTTGGCAGAAATATCAAAAAAATAGGAAATATCAGTTGAGACTATAATTATCAGTCCTGACACTCTCAACTATCAGGAAATGATACACTGGGAGCACAATTATTTGATTGTGCAATCAGGCGCTCAATTGCACGCAGGATCTATAAATAGCTGTGGCATCTTGGAATGCTACAGTTCAAGAAAGGTTCATGTGTCAGGAATGCATTTTCTACCTTTCCTAACAACAACAAGGAAATATTGACAGATCCAGTGTCTAAAAATCCTTATTCCAATATGGGCTTTTCCCCAGGTCCTAGAAATGAATTATTAGTATGTAGTATCAGTCCTAAATTACCTTTGAATTGCCTTGGATCAGGCTTGGATGCCATCTTCTTGGCCAACATGTGGATCAAACCTGGGTCCTCACAGTCATTGTTTAATCTCCTAAACAATGTTAGTAATTTGAATTCAAACTTACCTTCAACATCTCTCAAAAAGGCTAGCTGCAGCCAATCAGATGTTACAACTGCGCCTGAAGACTGTGAACTCAAATTTGCTTTGAACTCAAATATGGCTATAAAAACACCAGGCTCTGTACTTGAATTCAATCAAGTAAAACATTGTTTGACCTCTTCTGGTGATGCAGTTGCACACCAGAAGGCCCCCAAGCTGTTGCTTCTCTAACAGCTGGGGTAAATGACACCCAGCTGTTTGGAGAAGCCTCAGCAGGGGCTATTGATATTAAAATTATCTTTTTTTATTTTAAATCAAAGCTCCCCCTGCCAAATTTCCTTCCCTGATTTCCCCATGATTTCTCCAATCCCCCCTTGTAATTACAATTTAAACAGCTCTTAACAGTCTATAAAAAGACTTCATTTGTCAGAGTGTTTGATTGTTCAGTTAATAAAGTCAATTTACCAACCTAGTTGATTTATCTTTTTGCCTGCTCTCCAAATCCTGAAATCAAACACCATGATGCTACCCAAGTCATCCCAATGGGGACCATCTGGGTATAAATGGTTGGTTTGGCTGCTCCTTATCAAGTCCCTTACTGCAAGCCTATCTTTTGGAACCAGAGCAGATTCTGGTTCACCTCCTCCCAGTTACTTGGACAAGTTGTGGCGCCGTGTGGTCTCAGGCATATGATACACCGCCACCCCACTGTCACAGAATCCCCCCATCACAGAGGAACCACAGGTCATGGGGACCAGTCCGCCCAGTCCTTCCTTATTTCATCCCTTGGCTTCTGTTTTCCTTTTAAGTTATCTTGGAGCTTACTTCCTGTTGGGAAGATTTAATCCCCTTTTGGGTTGATACCGTCTTATTGGAGAATTGTTTCATATGGGGATGGTCTCCCTTCCAATTGGTTCTCTAATTACAGGGTTGAACCCATCCGCAGCCATACACCTTTTGGGTGATATGTTTCTGAGCAGATGGGTTTCTGACATCATGTTATACCAACCAATGAGCAACCACCCCCTTGGCCCAAGTACGCAAATTCCAGTGAAAATTGTAAGTTCAACTGAAATTGATGCCATCAGATCCCTGGTGGCACAAAAGGCCACAAAATTACCAGTAAGTATAAGTAGTGAGGAGGAGGAGCCCTTCTCACTGTTAAAATCTTAGTAAAGCAAATTTATGCCCAGAAATCATTATCCTCTTGCAGGAATTATCTTTTTTGCTCAAATTTAGTTATTTTCTTTGCATCTATTTGGTAATCCACAACACAATATAATCTAGCCTACCCATATCCTCCTGGTTATACTCCTACTATCTCAGTCAATCCACCATGTGCTCTTGACTTGGAGTATTACCACCCCCATCATCTGGATTGCCCACCTGCTATGAATAAGATTCCTTCTGCTCTCCCCTCCCCAATGCACCTCCTGCCCAGGACTTCAGCAAGTTGGGGTTTGTCTACATCACAGTATTGGGGCTGGCCAACCAGGTTGTGCCCCATACTGGGAGTTGGTGCCCCCTAGCTACTGCAGTCAACTACCTGGTCTGCACTGCACCTATTGTGTACATGTCTTTCCAGGCCCAGCCTGCCTCCCCTATGGGAGTCCAGCTGGACTCTGGTATGAGCTGTGACAATCTGGACTAGGTTTTGTTGGTTTGGCAGGAGCGCAAACTGATTGGTTATCTTGCAATTACTTCAAATGTGGACAAAACCAAGCTAGCAAGTAATCCAAATTGATTAGGGATTCTTCCCAGGCTGGAACAGAAATCAGGGAGTCAACAGATGCTGCCTGGGAGGGGTAGGCTAAAACAAATCTCTTGTCAATTGTGTTTGCTAAACCATTTAGCAAATTCAGGGGTTTAGCAGGAATTTGGGAGGATTTTTTGGTGCAACAGGGAAACATTATTCTATCCAAAGACAAAGGGGGAAGTAATTTTACAGCATGATTAATTAATACAGAAGGATTTAAACTTGTCAACATAGAACCAATAGTCACAGAAATCATGCCCAGATAGAGCAACTCCCCAAGGATACAGTAGCAATCAAGAAGTGGATTAAAGCGGGCCAGGAAGATGTAGGCCTCGATATAGGATAATAAAAAGGCTGAGGCAAATGGGATAAAAAGAGTTACAGACTTTAGTTTTCTAGCTTCAGGTTGAGACTTCTCAGCCACTGGATTATTTGGAGAAAACAATGACGCAGTGTACCATTTGCCTGGAACCACAGGAGCCCATTTACTGTCCTTGCAATACTCAGTGCTAGTACCAGTACCCAGGAAAGTCTCCATTTGCACTGAACTATGTACAAAATGGAATAACAGTAATATTGTCAACCATTTAAACCTAAACCCCCAAGGAAGGGATGGATTAGCTGGTTTCATGTTTGTTACTGAAATCTTACAAACAATAGAATAATTATAAGGCTTAATACTTTATTGATTGAGCAATTTCTGTAAGCAATACTCTAAGGTGTGTATAAGATAAGGAATGAGGAGTTGGGAGAGAAAAATATCTGTTACTTCAGATATTTAATAGATAGAATCATCTTTAAAATTTCTCAAACTTGCTTTTAAATTACTTAACTGTTTCAACCAACAGTTTTAACTTAATAAAGACAGGATAAAACAATACTTGGTTAAATTGATTGATTTTAAGCTTAATATATACTTTAAATCATTGCTAGTATCTGTTTCTTTATTTTGTGTTTAAAGAGCCGCCTAATTTTACTAGATGGCTGCCAATATCATCAGGTAGTTTTAAAGCTTCTGATTGGCTGGATTTACCCAATCCTTCACTTTTAAGGCTGATATTAGAATCAATAATTATTCCTAACTTTGAAGTGGGTTGTTGTGATGACACAGAGAAGGTCTTGGGCTCAAGTTTTGTTCCTGAATTTGATGGCTTGACAGCAACCTTAAAACAACTAAGATTGTTTAAATCTTTATTCTGTTGTGCCTCCCCATTTAACAAGCAGGAAACAACCTGAACATTAGTGTTAGAATCATCATAATTGATTGTCCTGATAGGTGTGAAATAACCACCAAAATCCATGAGGAGTTGATAATTAACCGCCACTGAAGCTTCAAATATTGTTTAGTGAAATTTCCAAAAAGATACACTGGGATTTAACAAGATAATTAAGCCCAACTAAAGCAGTCCCAGATAGATAGCCTGCAACAAGATTTAAGAGTCCTCAGAATAAAACTCCGGACATTAGGAGGTGGCAATAGTCTCTATTTTGGATTCTGGGGGAAAGCTCCAAGATTGGCAAGAATTGGCATAACATTGGGAGGAGACAACAACAAAGTGCCCAAATCCAGATCCCATCTTCTGGTTTAAATTTGATTAAGAATCAAGTTGTAAGGAATAAGCAGAGTAAGCCCACTACAGGATGTGTTTTAATTAAGTGTTAACCAGGATATACTTTAAGTTTATTGAGTATAAATTTTTAGGAAGAACCCACATCTTGAGAGTTGAACAGTGAAAAATTTCCAACATGTACCAAAATTATTGACTCATAAATACCTCCTGAATCCATGGCTTCCATTATGTCTCATTCTAAGAGTACCTTTTCCAGTACACAAAAAACCCTTGTGTGATTAATTTTTGATGCCCATTTTAATAAACAAGGTTTTATTAGGAAATCCTTAGATTATTTCTATTTATCAGTTTCAATCTTCCTTGATTAATCAAATTATGCTGACAAAATAGAGGGGCATTAACCCATTTTCAGTCAACAGTTTGATTGAAAATCCTTCAACTTGGTTAACTTGGTATCAGGAATTTCTTCCCTGACTACATTACTTTTATGAATGATCCAAAGTATACCACACAAACACAAACAGCCAACAACAAAGTCTTGGACATCATGTGTAACTTGGTTTTCAATTTATACGGGGATCAAACCTGGAACCCTAAAGAAAAGCCAAATGTTAGCCTACATTCAACTGATCAACTTATATTACCTTTTTATATTGATCTCTTTCTTTTGAATTTTTCTCCAAACTTTGGTTCTGCTTCCAAAATTATTAGTAGCTTACTAAGACACATCACTTACTGCTCAAAATCTGATTGGCTGCCTTCATCTTTCTTGCTGTTCTTGAATCCACTGGCTCTATATCTTGACATGGCTCTGTACCTGATCTAACCTAAGATTAAGCATGTAAACCACTTAATTGTTTCCAATCTTGTGGCTTGTTCTTGGTTCCTCTTCTTTATCTATGATCTTAGACAGATTATTAAGCCCCAAATTGAGGCGCATATTGTACAGGTATTATTTTTAACCATAAGTGTTAGGGCCCAGAATGCCCTGGACAATCATCTGATCTTCCTAGAGGCCAAACACCCCACAGCTTGGTAATCCTTACCAATTGTCTCCCAGAGCAAGAAAACCCCCTTTCAATTAATAAATGGCCCAGGATTAGAGAGGCACATGAGCCTCAAATCCCTGGCTTCAATTCTATTAACAAATTTGGGCTTTTTAATTATTAGGAAATGGTACATCAGGAGCGTAATTGTTTGATTGCGCAATCAGGCACTTGATTGCTTGCAGGTTCTATAAATAGCTGTGGTACCTCAGCATGCTGCAGCCCAAGTAAGGTTCCTGTTATGCTGACCAATAAAAATCCCTCTCTAAGCTCTAGTGCATGATTCCCAGGTAAAATTGTCAGTTTGACTGAAAATGTTGCCTCCAGATCCCTGGTGGCACAAAAGGTTGCACCTTAACAGTAAGTATAAGTAGTGAGGGGGAAAGCCCTCCTCACATTTGACATCTTAAATAAAACAAGTTTATGCCCAGAAATCATTATTTTCTTGCAGGAATTATCTATTTTTGCTCAAATTTAATGATTCTGTTTGCATCTATTCATGAATCCTCTACTCAATATAAACTTGCCTATCTGTACCCTCCTGGTTATACTCCTGCTGTCACAGTCAATCCACCACGCAATTTTAACGTGGAGTATTATCACCCTCACCATCTGGATCTCCCGTCCACTATGAAGGAGATTCCTGCTGCCCCCCTTACCCAATGCGCCTCCCACCCAGGACTTCATTAAGTTGGGGTTTTTCTATATCAAAGTATTAGGGCTTGCCAACAAGGTTGTGCCCCATACTGGGAGTTGGCACTCCCTAGCTACTGCAGTCAACTACTTGGTCAGAATTGTTCCTATTGTGTACATGGCCTTCCAGGCCCAGCCTGCCTCCCCTGTGGGAGTCCAGTTGGACTCTGGTATGGGCCATGATAATAAGTTTCATGAAATTCCTTGGTAAATCCCCTCCTATCCCAATATCCCCTAAAATTTTCCAGCCTCTATTGGGGTATTTAAGTGAGCAATTTTTATCATCCTACTTGTTCCAACAATAAATATTATCTTTTATTCTTAAAACTTGATCACAATTATTCTTGAAATCCTTTTTTGAAGCCATGAAGGGAAGCTATTTCCTGTTCTGGTTTTAGTCCCTTTCCTTTCTGTGATATTGGCTCTTGAAAATCCAACTCCCACAACAGACTGACATAACTGCTCTCCCAATGACTCCCACCAGAAGGAGTCCCTGGCCAATGGTTGGTTAAAATACCCCTCAGGACACTGGGGAATAAAGTTCCATTATGGCCGCTCCACCACCCCACCTCCACCCGCCAAACCTTCATTTGTCAGACCCAATGCATCCTTCTACCTGTTAAAATACTTGGTAGGATATTAACTATTGGGAAGGTTCAGTTCTATTATGGGACAGTTTGCATATCTGGGCCACTTTGGTCACCTTGCTATGGTTACAGTTCCAATTGGTTTGATCATTGCAGGGCTTAACTTAGGGGCCTTGGCTCACAAGATTAGGGACTTGTTCTATTTTAAGAGGGTCCCTGACACTTGTTTAACAGTTTCCTCAATTTCTTGGCTTTCTGGTTGGAACAGAAAATACCTGGCATTATGAAAACTACTGTGACATGTACTATGAATCAAAACTGATACTGGAGGATTTCTACCAGTGGCATAAAAGTCTTGCAAACTAACAGACAGAAAATTCCAATACCCCATCCATGACAAAGAATTCCTGGCCATAGTACACTGCCTAATTAAATGGTGTTGTTACCTTGAGAGATAAGAATAGTTCACAGCTCTCACAAAACAAAAATCCTTCATCTATTTCAAAACACAAGCAAATCTCTCTTGTAGGCAAACATGCTGTCAGGAATATTCCTGACATTAACCAATTTCTGTCAAAACACTAAGTTGGGAAAAGAAAGAAAATGCTAAGCCAAGAAATGCACAATTCAATTAGGATTTCCCCCCATTAATTGGGGGAAAATAAAATTAAAATTAAGTCCAAAATGGGACTTGACCAGCCCCAGAATAATTTATCATCCAGGCAGGCTCTTGCCACGCCCGCCAGCACCCTCTGCCAGCCTCCCAGCCAGGCCTCCACCAGCCACCTGCTTGCCCAACCAGTTGCCAGCAGGCCTCCTGCCAGCCACCTGCTTTCCCAGCCAGCTTCCAGATCCCAGTTGACTACCAGCCACCCACCCAGTCCCCACTCCCCAGCTAATCAGAAGACACAATCAACCATGGCCAATAAAAAAATCCCTGATTATAGTGATAAAATTAGAAAATAATCCCTGCCATTCAGAACAAGGGAAAATCAAAGTTTCAAGTTTGAGCAACAATTCTATCCCAAGCCAATGGTATTCTGGGGCCCAGACCACATGGTTGGGTCAAAACTCTAGCCAAACCATGCCCTCCAGTATAAAAATAGATCCTGATGGATTCTTGAGCCTTTAAAACCACATGACCTAATGCTCACCAGAAACTATTGGCTCCAGTCAAAAATTGCCAAACCAACAACATATTGCAAGAGAACAAGGGTTTGGCCATCTTCCCAAACCTCAACTCCCATTCCCATCTTCCAAACTTTTGTGATCTCCCATACCCTGTTTTCACTCCCACTTGCAAAAATTTGCACAGTGGGAAGCACTATAAATAAAAGATCCCTCCTCAGTAATAGCTTGTGCTATTATTGAGTTTAATACCCTCAATAAAGCTAATTTTCATATCTCAAGCTCCAAGGTCAACTCTTAGTTAGATTACCTCCATCTACAATCTCCAATCCAGGGAAGATGAACCATCTCATCTTCACAGTTATTCTCACAGCTTGCCTTGGGATTGGAGGATATCAACAGGAACCAGGGACCTTTGGGCCTTTTCCAGAAGGGTTAGGTCATGAGTACCACTATGGTCCTGGAAAACTCAACTCTTCAAACACTAGTTCCTGGCCTCCCCTTGTGTCACCACACTCTACCCTGTCCATTTTAGTATACACCTCCCTGTACTACATGCTGATCTACTTTTCAGGGAGCTTTGGGAGGTACAACATCCACGCCAAAGCATTCTGGTGGTTGACAACCATTTATTCAATTGTCACCACCTTGACTGGGTTCCATTTTTCCAACCTCCAGCCATATCTTCTTCAAGTAGTACCAACAATATCTGTGGATTACACATTCTGGATGGTGTTCCTTGAAAAAATCAACATGAACATTCAGTATAAGCCTGGACCATAATTAGTTACCGCTGAAGACCTATCACAACTTTATGTACAAGCCTAAAGAGGGCAGAACGGGTTGGAACCTAATTGGCCTACTACTAATGCTATGAACTAAGAACAAAAGCTTCCCCCTGGGCATCACAGACATAGCGCAAAATACTGTCATCAAGAACAGCCACTTGTTCATTGACATCTATAGAACATTGCACTGTAAAATTTCATGCAGAATTATCATCCCATATGTGCCTATACACCAAAGAGTGGACACAATTTTACGCTACCGCAGAGATCTCAGTCACACCAAGAGTAGAAACCTATACATGTTCTCAAAGCACAAAATATGGTGGTCTATCTTGCACAGAGACATCTATGAAGTACTAGAAAAATTTAGGGTTTGCAAGAAATTTTCCAAGAGCAATACTGTCAGGAATATTTATGGAAAACAAAGCAAAAATTTTAATTTTTGCAGCGTTTCACCAGGAAACAAGAGTTCAAATTATTTGCAGCAGTTTCCCCTGATTGGGGAAACTGTTGCAAAAAACACAGCTTCAGACAAAGAATTTTAAATTCTTTGGACCAGGCCTTTTATAGACCGCCCATGGACTGCGCAACCGGCTGCCAGCCCTCTGCCAGCTGCATCCCCAGCCAGCTGGCCTCTCCCCACTCCTTGGGGAAATTGTCAAATTGAGAAACCAAAAAAGATAATTTCCCCAAATTGAGATTTGGGGGGAACTGCTGCCCAAATTAGGAATTTCCAAATACAGAGGGGACTGACAAGGTCACCTGCAACCCCATTCATGCACCAATCTCAGTAAGTGAATTTGGGTGCATGAAGACAGCCCAATTACTATAATGCTAATGCAAGTTGGATTTTGGCCAAACATTTCCACTTGGTAACCACCAATGCCATCCAAGAAAGGGAATTTCAGAGACCACCAAGTGTCTTGGGTTCCCAATCCAATGCTTCTTAATATTCCTATCACACAGAGGCAATAATATATGATAAAGATAAATCTATTGATGATAGTTGTGCTATAATTGAGTGAAATTACCCTCAATAGTATCATATGAATCATTTTAACAGACTTTACCACTAAAAAAGTCTATAAACTAAGCTTTGTCACCCCTTCTCAGGAGTTAGAAGATGAACCACCTTATCTTCTCTGCTGTAATAACAGCCTGCCTAGGGATTGGAGGCTGCCATATCACTTTTAAACCATGCAGTCCATTCCAAAAACCCACTAAAGATTACTACCAAGAGGAGCCAGCACCACTAAACTCCTCACAATCTTCACTCCTGGCCCACATTGGTTTTTCCTCACTCTACTATGTCTGTAGCTGTATACACCATTAGACACTTCATCAACAATTTTGGACAATTTAAGGTACATGTGACGGTACTACAGTTACATTGGGCTGTGGTTTCACAAAGAGATTAAATTGTGATGAATTTCATAGGTTGAAATTCAAAACAATAGGATTGGCCTTGGAGAGATTTTACAGTGTAGTAATGGATTACCCAGGAATCAATTAGGCTGTACTAATTGAGGGCCAAAAGGAATAATCTGAATGATTCAGATTATGAGACTAGGTGTCTCAAACCGTCTAATTAACCATGGAGGTTAATTGATACCCAGGAAGCAATTAGGCTGTACTAATTGAGGGCCGTAATGAGATCTGAATGGTTCAGATTATGAGACTAGGTGTTTTAAACTAATTGATTAGCCGGGAAGGTTAATTGATACCCTGGAATATGATTGATGAAGATTTAATCATAGGGCCAAAATGGACTTGACTGTGTCAAGTGAAGACATGTTATCTTCAAACAGATTAATTAACTGGAAAGGTTAATTAATATATGCTTGGAATATATTTAATGAGGATTTAATTATATTGTTTAATTACCTTGACTGTGTCAAGACGTTTGGTTAAGGTTAGCCAAAATTAAACCCCCAAATTGTGGTTTAAAAGCGCTGTTTTGGCAAATTAATTAGGTTAAAAGCGCTGCCTAATTGATTTGTAAAGCGCCAAGGCGCCGCCCAGTGAATGTTTCAGGCACCGCCTGGGAAAGTTCCTGGGCGCCACAGTGGCGCCTGGTTTGAGTTTCAAAGTGTTTTAATGGGTTTTTAATGCAAAAAACCATTAAATGCGGGGAAAACAGCTAAATGTAGACAATGGTGTCTATGCATTCAGGATTGATTAGCTAGTTCCAAGTTGGAACAAGAATAGCTTGGATCAGGAATATGTATATTCCACAGGGGTTTGGCGCCAGAAGTCTGGAATGCTTCAAGCCAAAGCAATACATTTCCACGGAAAGAATTGGGTGATTCTGGAATGTATTAGAGCACATTCTTATAGGTTAAAAGTATGAAGATCTTTTTGGTAAAGATCTGGATTGGATGACGCTGTTATTTCATAAACCATGTGATAGAAATCCAGGTGTGATTCCAGAACCAGAGGGGTTTTCAGCTGAATGTGCCCTAATTGGTATATAATGGAAACATGATAATAATTAATAAAAAAGGATGCTTATTTGTGATAATGGTTGCTTTCCCCTCAATCTTTTTATGCTTTGTGTTTTTGGCTTTTAACTAAAATAAGACTACCATGGAATGAAATAGATGGTCTGCAGATAAGACTATGGGAAGCAAAAAACGTGGAAGTGATCACCAGATGGCAACAAGTTTAACTCCAAGATAGCTTGCCTGGAATCCAAGCTCATTGAAGCTTACATAAAGGATTCCCTGTCAAACTGTAAAAGAGTCAGACGGGGCTAATGAAAAAGCATGCATGAATTTCCTGGATCTGTCACAGTACATGCCAAGGTGTTCTTTTGGGTATTTATGGTATACTCAATTGCACCTCCATTAAAGGGTTCCAAGTATCAGATTGGCACTCTATCTAGTTAAAATACCCCCCATATGTTGGTTTATTACATATATGCCCCCAAGTCAGCACTACTCATCCAAGCACAGTTGCTTTTCAAGGTATGAGTACTAGACACTATAGGCTTCATGCCAGGAACAGACAACAACAATAAATATATGATCACCCCTATCAATTTTGCCACACAATGGCCAGTAGCACAGGCTTTCAAAGCTCAGACTGGTAACAACATGCTGTGAGAGAGGGGGGCTAAACTAACTAAGTTTGGCTCCCACCCTGGTGAGATGAACCATCAGGATTCCACCTGGTGAATCACTGGGATGGCTGCTCTGAAAGGGGTCCAAAGAGAGGATACAGGGGACAGTGTCACAAGTGACATTTGCCTACTAACCATCAACAGGATGGTGTCCCATATGTGCAACTCAAAACTTGATCCTGATAATGAATTACCACTGACCAACAAAGGGACAGTGTCCTGCTCCCAGGTTTGAAGCCCAAATTCTTAGGAACTGCCAGCCCGCAGGTCACAGGACCCAAACCAGGAACTGTCAGCCTGCAGATCATTAGACTCAAACCAGGAACTTACCCAATTTTGGAGAAATCATTGACTATCAGGAATCTTCCTGAGAATATTCCTGTCAATAATCTAAGCAGTTTGTGTGAAGGAGAAAGTTCTCATATTATGGGTTATTTAAATTTCATAATAATCAAGAATTAGAGTGCAGAAACAGTTCTGCATTACCTAAGGTTATCAACCTGGTTGAATTGCTTAATTCTTCAAGTTCAAGAACAGGTTTTGAATCCAGGTTGTCCCAGGACTTAGTTGCTTTGAACCTAGTTAAAGTTAGTGTAAATTCAGGCACCAACTAATCTTTACCTTTTGCCTTGGTCTCCAACCAATCAAAGGCTTTTAATATAGATTTGAATTGTGCTTTTATTAATCCTGGTGATATTGTCCACGTTTGGGACCCTTCTGGTTTAACTCTGGGTCTGTTGGCTTCAGCTTCTTCTTTTGATATTACTCCTGGTCCCCATCTTCCTTGTGGAGATATTAGTTAAGTTTTCCAAGCCTGACCTGATAATTAAGTAATAGTTGAGGATTTTCTACCAATTTTGTGTAGAGGAACATATTGATGATTATATTAATTTATTTTCTCTAGCTTCAAGTTCTTAACCACTCAACTTCTCCAGAAACATCCCCAAATTTCCTAACCCCTTTACATCTTGCTCCCAATTATTTTATTGTCACCATGCTATATAAGGCTATTAATTTACTTTATAAAAAATTTCAATCAATAAAGTCTTCATTCACCCAAGTGAATTACTCTTTTTAATTTGAATTTAACCCTTCCATTCAACCATGAGACTGCCCAAGACTTTCATTTGGAATTCCCTTGGGTATAAATTGCTTTTCTAGATAATCTTGTTGCAGGCCCTTAAGGCCAGCATTTTGCTGAGTACCTGCGCTGATTCTGGTACCTCTCTCAATTCCCATTATTTAGAGAAATCCTGGCATCAAGTGATTCCAGGAGTCTGGTACACTGCAGCTCCATTGTCACACAATCCACCTAAAAAGGAAGAGCCTAAGAATTATCAGTCCTTCAAGAAGCCCGCCAATCCCCAGGTCTTCTGGCTTCTGTCTTCCTCCTTAGCTATTTGAGGGTGTACTTCTTCTTAGGTTGCTTCAACCCACTGTTGGGTTGCTACTGCCTGTTAGGAGAGCTATTTCACCTCATAATTGTGTCTCTGCCTGTGGGATCTCTAGTGAATGGTCTAAATCCCTCTTAAATCATTCACCATCTTGAAAGACTACTTCCAAGTGGATGGGTGTGACAGAAATTGTGGGATAGTATGAAGCCATTTCTAAATGGTGGGGAATTACCACCCAAATCCACATAGAGTTAATGACTAACCACCAACATGGCTTCAGATATTATTTTGTAAGATTTCCAACTGAGATACTATGATTAAGGAAAACAATTAATCCTAACCAAAATAGCCCAAGATAAATAGCCTGTGAAAGCATCATAGTGTCTTCTAAATAAAATTCAGGACATTGAGATGCAACACAATTTTCAGTTTCAAAGACAGGGGGTACAACTCCAAGATTGGAAGGCATGAAATTAACATTGGGCAGTGCTGACAACAAAGTTCCAACTGCAGGGCCTCATCTTCCAGTAATGATTTGGCCAAGAATCAGATTGTAGAGAATGTAGCACAACAATCCAACTAAAGGATGCATTTTAAAAATGTAAATTAGACCAAGGTATATTTGATTTTTATTGAGTAAATTTTTGGAGGACTCAACTCTTAAGAGTTGAAACAGTGAAAACTATTCAATATATATCTCAAAAATTGACTAAGCATTACTGCCTGGATCCCGGGCTCCTATTCCTTCCACATTGTCAAGTGAGTATCTGGTCCAGGTTACAAATAACTCTTGGGTGACTAATTTCTGACAACCATGCTGATAAATAAGCTCATATCTGGTGACCCTTAAGTTACATTGATTTATCAACATCAACTTACAGGGGGAAATTTGATTTGACCAGCAAAATGGAGCAGCTGTAACCCATTTGTGATCAACTGTTTGATTCAAGTCTGTTAAATCAGTCAGCTTTGTTAAAGGTTTCTGGCTTTCTGAGCTTTCCTACTTGGCCAAATAATCCCCAGCATTATGGAACTTACCATGACAGTGGGTGCCTGACATTGATCCTGGCTAACAAAGCACTGACCGCGTGTGAATTTTGTCTGGACAGGGACCCTCCCAACCTAGTAATTAGCTGTCCAAAATTAGAGTGTTTCCCCATGAGCTGCCAGCACTCCGCCAATGAGGTATCACAAAATTATATCCAAAGCCAGTAACTACCTCTGTGGCCCAGCAGGCCGCAGGATGATGACAAATTCCCCAAGTCTAAGTTGTAAATTGTAATTCTTTATCCAAGCTCAGCCAATAACACACCACCACCAGTTGGTATCACCAAGATTTCCCAAGCCCAGGTAGATTCCAGCACCTGGTCCAAAGGAAGCAGCAAAGGTTTTTCTATGACTGATGAGCATACTTATACCTGAAGTTGCCAGGAAGTTGCACATTAACATTATTGCAATAAAAATGTTATGAAGCTTTGGTTCTCCCAAGTTATCCCATAATTATTCTTAGCACTTTTACATTCACAGAACAATTACTACAACCCTGCCCTACTGGCCTATCATTTACCAAAATCAGACGCCAAGCTTCCTGAATTACACCAATTTTCATTAATTTCCTATGGCCTAGCATATCTGTGATGGTCCACATGTTTGGTGGTTTGCAGGTGGGGCTAATGTTGGCCAAGCAAAATTTTGGTTGTTTGTTACAGGTAGAGGCCTAGTAGGTAACATAGGACTACTAGGGTAAGTAAGGCCTAGCTGGTAGGTAAAAAAGGACTACCAGAGGCAGATGTTGCCTCCACCCAGCAGAAGATATTGGCTGCTTTGGGCTATAGCTCTTCACCTAGCAGGGAACTGTGGCTGCAGAAGGGTGAAGACTGAAATAGTGAGCAGGGAACTTTGTCTGTCTGGGGGAGTAGGTTTTGGACCCCTGGCGGGTAACACAGGCTGCCAGGGAGGGGAAGAGCTCTGAGGGCTCAATGTACCCTAATACGCTTACAGGAGGTCTGTGAGCAAGCACCCTGCCTAACGGACTGGTAGGGTGTCCTTGTTTATGCCCCTATGGGAGCTTTGGGGAAACCCAAAGTGAGCATTGGAGGGTATAGGCATGCTCAGAGGTGTCACCAAGGTGGCTTGCTTGGGGAAGCAAGCTGCAGAACTTGGGGTAATCAGGCCTCTGGGAAGTAGATCTGATTACTCTACAACTGAAAGCCCAGACTTCATCACCTGGGTGAGTAAAGACAACGCATAGACATAGATTTATGGTTAAATGTCCTAAGTGGAGTGCCACTTGCGAGGGCCTAGTCAAACGCCAGTTCAATGTAGACTCATGCCTGGGTCTACAAGTTCTGGTAATGGAGGCTGAGATAAAGAACCAAGGTGGTTCACAGAATTAGCAGAGAAAACTAGCAAGAGGGACTGTTTGATCACAGTGAGGGCTAGTTGATGAACTGTTAATTCATATTGAATGGAATGAACCAATATGGTTCAGTGTGTTAAAGGAACAAAGGAGGTTCCTAAAGGACAAGAAGACATGATGAAGGACTAGCAGATCATGGTGTAGGATGTCCAAAGGACCAGAAGTTGGTGCTGAAGAACTGAAGAGCTGAGAGGATGACCTAGCTGGACTGGAGGCAGAGGCTGGAAGAGCTGGTTTAGTGACTTTTGAGAAGAAATTTGGATATAAAGAAGCAGTTAAAGAATAATTAAATACTGCCTGATTATGATTAAAAAAGGATTAAAAATTACATAAGGAAAAAGAAAGAGAAGAAAAAATAACCTATACTTTATTAGAACTATATATTATTTTTGGAAAAAAGATTAAAGAGAGAATAGACCAGAAAGAAGCTGGAAGAAGAACAGAGAAACTGTGAGGGTGAAAGAGCAAATTTTGCCAAGAACAAATAGGAAAGCAAAAGGACAAGCAACAGGCAGGTTTGAAGGTGTGAAACATTGAAAGAAACACAGAGAAACGCGGAGAAACATTGAAAAATTGAAGGATCAAAAATTGCCTAAGTAAAACATATGTGGAAGCGCTCAAGATTTGCTGGGGAAACGTGACAGGAATTACGGCAAAACGTTCAAAATGCAGAGCAGTTGTTTACCCAGAGCAAGACAGCTTTGAGTTCAAACCAGGATCAGGAACGGGTCATCCGGGTAAACTGTTTTGGCAAAACCATTGAAGCAAGGTGTTTGATTGGCTGCAAACCGGAGCCTACTTAATCAGTTTTTTAAGGGCTTTAACTTGAGAGTTAAAGCCTAAAAAATGGGGGGCAGAAGAGGAAAATTCAGGGCTTTCATTGGCTGAAGTAAGTTTAAAAGTTTAATTTATTATAGGAGAAGAAAGACAGGATAGTTTAAGCTTTGAAGAACCAGAGTTCTAAGAGAGGTTTTTGGTCTGAAACAAGGGGCTACAAAAGGGAGAGCTATCTAAGACTCTTCAGGGACTGGATCAAGTGGATTACAAAGGCCACCAAAGCTACAGAAGGAGCAGAAGACCAAGGATAGGAAGCCAGAGCTGGGTCAGACCATAGGAGCTTAAGATTAAGACGACGGAGCCCACAACTAAAGTGCAGGAGCCCAAGATCAAGGAGCAGGAGTCAAAGAACAAGTACAAGAAGCCCAAGATATTGTTAAAGGACTCCAAGTATTGACATAAACCCTTCCTTATTCCCTACCCCAAGGCAATATCTCAGAAGGTTTCTATGGGGATCTTCCTTCTGACAGAAAATAAAGCGCCTATTATGACCCCTATCTGAATTTCCCGTGTGAAAAGAGTATTTAAGTCTCATGAGTCAATTACCCCATATTTTCTATCCTAGCCCAGGGGATGAGGAATCTTATTGCCTAGGGTGCAGGAATTTTGCCTCTAGTAAATCTGCCCAGGAAAAGTGGGAGAAGGTGACAAGGCATTTGGAGATGTCAAATAGAGGAAGAGAGTTCATTGGAGAAGAGTTTGCGAGACTACTACAGGATTGGTATCAGCCTACAGAAGGGCTGGCGCCTGCTGAAGCCCAGGTATACGGTGGAGACTCTTGCTTGGTGATTGGAAAGGTACTAGAGGAGTTTGTCTTTATGCAAGCCAAGTATAAGCTTCTCACCAACCCTTTACCCCTGTTGGAGAATGACAACTCCTCCAAGCCGGTCCCTGGCTACAACCCAGGACACACTATGAGGACTGGTGACCAGGAACCCCACAGGAGGTCTGTGAGCAAGCATCCTACCTAAAAGACTGGTAGGGTGTCCTTGTTTATGCCCCTATGGGAGCTTTGGGGGAAGCCCAAAGTGAGCATTGGAGGGCATAGATTTGCTCAGAGGTGTCACCAAGGCGGTTTGCTTGGGGAAGAAAGCTGCAGAACTTGGGGTAATCAGGCCTCTGGGAAGTAGAGCTGATTACTCTGCGGCTGAAAGCTCAGACTTAATCACCATGGTGAGTAAAGACAACGCATAGACATTGATCTATGGTTGAATGGCCTAAGTGGAGTGCCTTTTGCGAGGGCCCAGTCAAACGCCAGTTCAATGTAGACTCATGCCTGGGTCTACAAGTTCTGGCAATGGGGGCTGAGATAAAGAACCAAGGTGGTTCACAGAATTAGCAGAGAAAACTAGCAAGAGGGACTGTTTGATCATAGTGAGGGCTAGTTGACAGACTGTTAGTTTATATTGAATTGTGGGAACCAATATGGTTCAGTGTGCAGAGGGAACTAAGGAGGTTCCTAGTGAGGATTTGTTGAGGAACTGGTTGAGGATAAGCTGAAGGACCAGAAGATTATGATGCAAGACTAGCTGATCATGATACAGGAGATGGCTGAAGGATCAGAAGATGATGATGAACTGGTGGTCCAGAGAAATGAGCCAAGATTTTGCCAAATTGATTTGCTGAGGTGGTAAAATGTGGAATGTTTTTCCTTGGTTTAGTATTAAAATCAAGAAGGAATGTGGATAGAAGTGTGGGTAAGATATTTATTTATTAAGTTCCTAGGATAGACAAAGGTATGTTGCTATGAGAGCAGGATACAAAGTTGTTTTGGTGGGACGTTTTCCTTGGATTTTACTATATTTGTAAATATATGGTGAAAACGTTGAAGAGGTCCAGAAAGAACAATTTAAATAGTATTCTACTATTTAAACGAGTTTAGGTTGAATTCAGGGAAGACTGGTGCTGGAATAATGGACCAGTTAACACTTTGGTACGTGAAGAGTTGTTGATTTGAGCAGTTTGAGCTGTGAAAATTATTTTCATAGTTGGATCCCAGTGGAACTTCAGGAATGGTCTATTTATGCGCTATGCATTCATTGGTTGAGTTCTGGCAGGTTTCCTGATGAGAATGATTGGTTAGAATCCAAAAGCTTAAAGTATAAGCAAGGAAATAGTGAATTAATACTTTAAGCTTTTGAGAAAGTAAGTATTTAAGCTTAAGTTATTATAGGAAAAAGTGAGCGGCAATGGTTTAAGCTTATGAAGAAAGCCATTTTGAAGACGGAACCGTTGGGGAAAAGACACTATAAGAAGGGGGCTGGCTGGAAATTTACTGGGTCTTTTCAAGGTCTTTTGGAAGGCTTTTGGAGGTCTTTCCCAGGTCTTCTGAGTTTCTGCCAAGAGGTTTTGGAAGCCTTTTGATCACCATCAGGAGCTTGGTTAGATCTGAAGCCCAAGATAACAGAGCAGGAGCCCAAGAATAAGGAGCTGGATCCTAAGCGCGGTGCAGAAGTCTGATTCCAAGGAGCCAGAGTCACATTTAAGGTGCCAGAGTCCAAGACCAAGTACAAGTACAAGTACAAGGAGTCCAAGATATTGTTGGAGGACTCCAAGTATTGGCAAATCCATATTGTTTCCTTGACCCCCCGGGCCATATACCAGAAGGTTTCTAAGGGGATCTTCCTTCTGAGAGTAAATAAAAGCCCATTTTGACCCCTATATATATTTCTGAGATACATTTTCCCTTACTAGAGAATGGCAACCCCTTCCAGCTGGTCCCTGGCTATGATCCAGGACACACTTGGGGACTGGTGGACAGGAACCCCACAATATCCCTCTGAGTATTCCTCCATGTCAGCTTTCTTCCTACACATGACTCCACCAGTGACCCCCTAACCTAGCCACCTGCAGGAACAATATACTACCGCCAATACAATATCTACCCAGATTTTTGGTCTCCTCTATATTACACTTACTTGCCTCGTTGATACCATGGTACCTGCCAACAAACCTTGGGCCCTATTAGGAAAATTGTTTCCCTACATTGTGAAGTTAGAACCCATCCTGTGGTGGGCACTTTCCTCCATGACTGTGGGGCGCCCACCGTCTGACCAGCCCAAACCCACTACAAGTTGGCTCCTTGAAAGACTCTGAGGAAAGTAGGCATCTAATTCCATCAACACCAGGCCAGATAGCAGCCAGGGAGCATGCAAGAGGGCGCGGGCCAAGGCTTCAGGCGGCTGATGTGGGGCAAACACCTGCTCCTCTAACAGGGGGATGAGGTGCAGGGGTTTCCTCATCACAATGGAAATCTGGACTGAGATCAGGGGAATACAAGTCAAGATTGTAGCAGGTAAGACTTTTGACCAAAATCTCTTCAGTGGAGAGGATATCATTAGCTCTACCTGGTAGATCTTTCAATAGGTGCAGAACCCTAGTAGAATCATTACCCACAAGGCAGGCCAAAGAAGAGATACAACCCCAAAGGTTGGGGGTGAAGTGGACCATATGGACAACAGAAAAGGAGCCAGAGAGAAGACAATAAATTTGATGGCTTGGAGTATCATTTTTTGCAATACCCAGTAAATTTGGATCCTAAAAGAGTGTTTCCAGTTTTAAGAACTTAATAAAAACTAGTTGGCAAAGGTAGCCACAAAAAATCTCTATTAAAATTTAGGCCAAAGCCTTGAAAGCGGCTCAAAGAGCACTGTGAATGGCTTTAGAAGTTAGATGAGGAGACAACAGGTATGAAGTTAATCAAAGCAATAAAAAATTCAAATAAAAGTAAGGGTTTATACTAAAAATTATATTAAATTTCAAGTTCAATTAGGGTTTTTGAAAGCAGGAGTGTGTAAGACCAAGTTTAAGCACTAACACTAACTTTAAAAGCTCTTGATAAGCAGCCAGAAGCTGGGGGACTGGGATAGAGGTAATAAAGTAATTAATTTTCACTAAATGTTTTTAAAATTTGAAGAGCTCCAAAACAAGAGTCCCAGATTATAAAACCAACAAGTAATAAACCAAGAACTTTATCTGGATAAGAAAATGAGCAAGAAGGGAACCAAAAGTCCTCTTGCTTGACTTAAGAGAATCAGGTTGCTTTTGACAGATCACCTGATAAATTTGGTTCAATATGGTTGGTTGGGGGAGAAACTTTGCAGGGAAGAATCAGGGGAACTGGCAGGTTTCACACTAATTTTCATCTTGCATTTTGTTTGGGTAGCAGGTGTTTGAGACTTCAGAGATTCATTTGAAAGTAAGGGAGCCAATGTGGATTCTTTTGATTGACTGGAACTAATAGTCTTTAACAATGATCAATACCAGGCCAATAAATAGTCCAAATTAATCAGTATTTCCTCCCAGGGTAGGGAAGTGAAGGCGGTGGATTCTGTGTGGTATGTCAATACAGGTCTTTCATCCACAGTATGTGCTGAATCTTAAAAAAATTGAGTGGCTTGGCTGGATTTTGGGAGGTTCTCTTTGTACAATGTGGGAAAATTGTCCTGAGGCCAAAGGGGGGAGTAACTTTACACTTGCACAGATTCATAGGCAAGAAGATCACCAGCAAATTTGGAAAGACAGAATTGTTGATTGCAGATAGAGGCAGAGAACTAACCTCCAAAAACAACAATTTTTATGTTGTGTTTTTGGGCCTTGGACATCTTGGGGATTTAACATCTGGAGTGCTAGCTTGGAGAGTATGGTTGTAGGCCTATACACAAATCAATACAAGTCTTAAAGACTCTGAAGTCTTTACCTTCAAACCTAATGTAACAACTAAGTAGAGTGTAAAAGCAAGTAGGTAATGTGTGAAAGTATATAAGTATATTTATTTGATAAGAGTAGGGAGAGTTATATAGTCATTACAATGCTAATAGCCCAGGCTAAATTCATGTGACTAGTTATCACTATGCATATGAGAGGGGTTAATCTGGGGCACTAATCAGGGTACTTCTGCACATGAATGACTTTTTCTAATCAAGCCTTGCATCTGGATGACCTCATATGCAAGATTTCAGGTATTTGTATAAGTTCCTTAGTAGCTTAGGAACACAACAACTACAGAGGCTAGAACCTGATCCCATCACACTGTGGCAGCAATTAAAGGCATTTTGGATGTATATTAAAGTCAACTGATCTCAATATTATTATTATAGTATTATAACAATATAAAATTATAAAAGATTAAGTAATATAATTATACTAAAATAAAGATACAATTCATTATTTACTATATTATATTAACTAGCCACAATTGTGATAGACTAATCAACATAACATAGCTCATTTTACGGCAGTTTATCTCATCAAGCAGGATGTGAAGCACACAGTGACCACCCCTTACCACCCTCAGGCTAACAGCAGAGTTGAGCAATTTAATGGCAGCTTAGTGCAAGCCCTTTCTAAACTTACTGCTGGGAAACCTGAGGAATTTCCCAAACAGTTAGCAACCACCCTCCTTGTGTTAGAACTAAATGGCAGGTGGCACTGTTCAAAGAGAGAAAATGCGGGTAAAGTAAGCACAACGTCAGTTGCTTGAGCAACAACAAGTCAAATTGGGAGGAGGGCTTCAGCATTTGGGAACCCTTTGCAATGTAGCACAAAAGAGATATTAAAATAAAAATCCATGAGAATAATTTGTAAAGGAAAGATTTTATAATAACTGGAGGTCAAAGTGATGTAAATCACGGGCCAGGAAGCTGCAAAGAAGTCAGTGACAGGCTGGACCACAGCATGAGCAATATTATCAAATATAGGGGCCAGAAGGTCCAAATATTCTAACATGATGAGGAACTTCCTTTATTTTTAATCAGAGTAAGATATCTAGAAACAAGTTTCTAGAGTGGGATGAGGAAAGTTTTAAGAGAGTTTAGGATGGGAGTGGTGGGGGTTCTGTGGCTTCTGATTAGTTGGGTAGAATATTTTCAGCAGTTTGGGAGCCTACATGGAATTTTGAGCCAATGCCGTCATAATTTTTGGGGGAAATGGCAATCAGCGGGTTAAGGGCTACCTTCTTTGAACAATGTATACCACATAATTTTCTTATAATAATTAATTGGCGCAAAGCAAGGTAGGATCAGATTTTTTAAGGCTATCTGGGTGACTCCAGCTTTAACCTATTTTTTGTCAATAACAAAATTTAGATCATCTAAAGTGTTCAGGGATTTGGCTGCTGCTCTTTGTTGATTCCTTGTTTTTTGAGGGTTTATTATCCCCTTCATCTGTCTTTCTAGTGTAAAACCTTGTGTGTCATACCCAAGTGAACAGATCCACTGTTTTGTGAATGACATTTCTACCAAAATAAGTGAAAACTCCAACTAGGAGAATCAAACTCAGGACCTGATTCTTTGGGTTGTGGGGATCCTGCGGGCCCTCAGGCCGCCTGCCTGTGTTTTTCATAGTTAGCTGGTGGAAGAGCTGAAACAGGCATTGGTTCAGACCCAATTAACCAGGGGAATTCGCAGGTCTGCCTGGCCACAAATTTGCAGTAACAAGCTGAATTAATGGAAGCGCTAAAACAATATGGTGTCACTCCTGTCATAGTTGACGGGCTGTCCAAAAAGGGGTTTGCTGCTCAGCACACTGGGCCAAAATCCAAAGGGAATTCTGATAATTGGCTAGAAACCCTGGCCACATGATCCCCAGTCATGTAGTGACCCCAAAGCCACTCCTGAAGATGTGCGGCTTATGGAGCAAAGATTGTCCCGGCTTAGGGTTTCTGGAGGTCTCTTGGTCCCTGATGACAAGAACTCCGGTGGCAATGATGAAGGCGTGAAGATTGTGTATGGACTGTCAGATGGAGATCATTCCAACAGAAGATATGACAGGCCTGAAGGATCAGAATGGGGCAGGAACTCTCAGCCCAGAGGAAACTGAGCAAACTCAGCCATCAGGTGATGGGCTAGATTCCAAACTTAGCATTTTAAATAATATTTAAACCCTGTAAGGTCTTGACAAAATGGTATTGCCATTCTGAAATAAATAAGATTATGGGACCTTGGTTCTACCAATTTATTCCTTATTTTGTCTTGGTTGTTTTTCATTTTACTACTTTCCAACCAAAAATCTTGGGCAGATGGCCTGCATTTCTAAAGAAGCCCCCAAAACCTGGCCCGCAATTTATCATCCTCCTGGAGCACCCTTTGGTCCACTGCATTTATCTGACTATCTGCTTAAACCAGAGTACAGGGAGCTTATCAAGAAGGAAACCCCCCGTGCAGACCACCTGGCCCAACAGATTACCCCACAAACAGCTTTCCACAAAGATGCTTGGTGCAAACAACCAGCCCCCAAAATTTGTGTGAAGTATAACTATTTGCCTACCTACCAGATAGATATGGAAGCACCCCCAACACCCAAACCTGAACGCCTACGCCCCACCCACAGCCAACCAATATGCAGGCATTGCCTACATCACCTTGGCTGGGTTAGTTGATACTATGGTACCCACCGCTGGACCCTGAGCCTTAGTGGGACAATCAGCATCTTATCTTATCAAGTTAGCACCCCTCCTATGGTGGGCTCTACCCTCCTCCCAACCATACAAGTTGACAGCTGAGGCTAACAGTCCCTCCCCTGGGATGTGGTATCCTGACACACTGAGAAAAGCCCCTTTGAACAAGTGTATGTCACATATTCAATTTTTTTCAGGCCCTCACAGGGCCAAAGCTGGAAATACCACACAAAGTTTCACCCAGATCAGACCCACAGATAATTCTTCCCAGAAGTATAAACCTGACAAGAGAAAAAATGCCTACAAGATATGTTTGTCCCTCTGAAAGTCAGACATGAAGTTGGTGACAAAGTCTGGGTGATGAATACCAACAAAAGCAAACTACAACCAGAGAAAGTAGGCCAAACCAGTGTTCTAAAGGTAAATGATAACAATAATTACCTGGTACAAGGCTTGTGCAAAAGAAAACAATGTGAGACCATCATCCCAGCAACCAAACAACAGCTGGTAGAGTATGGAGCCCACGTCCCTGACGACCTCCCAGCAGACCTCCTCACAGAGGAGGCTGACCTTCAGCTGGGGGGTGTTGAAACTGCAGGGTTGACCCCTGGCAAGGTTCCAACCAAGAGAATCTGTGACCCTCAACCTAACTTCCCATGACCTGTAGCCAAATGTGGAAGCCAACTTGAATTACTAAATCTAGCAACAAGAACCAGTGACAATCCCAGCCCAGTGGACAGCTCAATTTGGCACTTCACTCATTAGAAAGATCACACCTCCCCCTGTCCAATCCAACTGATTGATTGGCCCAACCTTGTTCCTCTTAAAATGATTCCCCCAACTATGTAAGCGATGCACCTCAATAAAGATTATTATCTAGTTTCCAATCATTTTCCCGTGTAACTCTGCTAATACATCACAGCTACGACAATTCCTAAGTTAACTACTTTTTATTATAAGTTGAATTAAAAGTGCGATATTTAATTCGACTGATATACGATCTAATCGTACTAAATTAAATCAATGTGCAATTTTTTTTATTTATTTGGCCTTTTTGTAAAGTGTAAAGATCTAAATGAAAACTAATCGACTTGGATCTTGATAGAGAAGATGTGATGAAAGGTAGTCTATGATCTAATCAAATCGGGTTTTGAATGCAAGAGGCCCCTGGGATCTATCCTTTTAAATAAAATTTAAATTGGGCGCTTCAATCGAATCGATGAAATAAGGGTAGAAACAATTGAACTTTAAGGCACTTTTGTTCCGGAGAACGTAAATTAGTAAATTATAAGGACTTTCATCGATTGCATGAGAGCGAGATTACGTTCCCTGCTTATGTCTGCTCGATGAAAAAAGCCAAACTCGAAAGCTATGAATCATCGCCTGCTACGAATTTGCATTGAGACAAGATTAAATCGATAAGATTTCATCTGGATTTTTGACACAGACCGATTGAGATCGAGATGGCAATTCAAGATTACATCCAAATATCCAAAGGAACCCTTTTGTTTCTGCTTTGAGCTTCCTCAGCTTAGACTTCACTTTACAATGTCCGCTAAACCTCTTGCTTCAAGGCTTTCCAGCTCTTTGGTGAACGCAACTCGCTTCACCTCCCCAGCCATTGGTGCCGAGTGCTTCAAAAGTGCCACTTATGTCCTCCCCCGCAAAGGTAAGGCTTGCCTACCCTCGCGAGAGTGGAGCTCCAAGCAAACTTCATCTCCCTCTCTTGGACTTTTCTCAAAAACTAGCTTCACTGGTACTTTTTTTATTTAAGTTTGATGTTTTTTACTTACTCTTTAAATAAAACTAATGTCATATTTTAGCTCCTGGCGCCGTTATTGCCCAACAGCGTTTCTTTTCCACTGGGTCTCTTGCCTTAGAATCCACCAAGATTCCTGATTTCTCTGCTTATCGCAAGTTATCTGGTGATTTCACCAACCGTACTTTCACCTACTTCATGGTTGGTACCACTGGTGTGCTCACTGCTGCCAGTGCCAAAATCACTGTCCAAGATTTTCTTGCTAACATGGCTGCTTCCGCTGATGTGCTTGCTTTGGCCAAGGTAGAGGTTGATATGAATGCCATTCCTGAAGGCAAGAACTTGGTCATCAAGTGGAGAGGAAAGCCCGTCTTCATCCGTCATCGTACTGCTGATGAAATTCAGGAGGCCAATAACGTTGATGTCACCTCTCTTCGTCACCCCGAGTCTGATTCTGACCGTGTCAAGCGCCCAGAATGGTTGGTCATGATGGGTATCTGCACCCACTTGGGCTGTGTACCCATCGGCGAAGCAGGTGATTTCGGTGGCTGGTACTGCCCTTGCCACGGTTCCCATTACGATATCTCTGGACGTATTAGACAAGGACCTGCACCTCTTAACTTAGAGATCCCCGAGTATGACTTCAATGATCCTAAGCTAGTGATTGGATAGGTATCTAATATTCTATATTCCTATTCTTATTTCTCTTAGGCCAATCCCACATAAAGTCAGCCTTTCTATTCATTTTATATGCGACATCACCTTTTATTTTTTCACTGGCGTTGTTTTAAGTTAAGTTTCTTTATTTCATTATAATTTGAGCTTATCCTTCTATAATGATTAAAAGACTTCTCCAGAATAATTAATATGTTGAGCTGTCAAATGGGTGATTAGAATTTTTGTTTATATTTCTGACAGACTGTTTCCCTTTCTTTACTTCCAGGGCCCTTGTTTATGTAAATAGTCTAAATTCAAAGCTAGTTGTTTTATCCTGGTTGTGTAGACAGCTTTTAGTCTCATTTACTAGTCAACCATGTTTGCTTCAATTTTTACTAGAGTTCAATCCCTCCCCCGTTCCAAACTTGCTAATACAGATATTGAAATAAAACCTACATTCAGAATTTTTACAGCCCGTGAATTGATCTAAAGGCCGAGCTGCTGAAATTCTTGATAACATTAAACTACAAAAGTTATAATATCCACCATACGCTTAATGAGTCAAGCCCATTCAATACCATTGAAAGTAACCCTACAACTAGAATCCTAATTTAGCATCAAGTTTATTTAAAATAGTTGTTCTTGCCAATAACATCATCCTATATCAGGGTCGACATTTGTAATTAATATGCAATTGTATATTTTGTCTGCCTAGCGATTAGTAAAGAGTAGAATGCGCTAGAATATTTGAATTTACCCATGATGATATTTATTGTCGGAGATTTGCGCATTTCGGGTATTTCAACTATGATAAGTCATTCTGCCGATTTGGCTGACTCTAGTGTTCTCAAATTTGTATTTAATCTTCTGGCTCTGCGACTCGTGAATCAACACCAAATTGGGTAATCTTGAAATAATCAAACTTGTGAAAATCGAAAACGGCCAAATCAAATTGCTAATAGAGATGTGAAAATCAAAAACATACAGGTTGAAAGCATTGCAATCAAAATGTATAACTTTATGGTATCTAATCTACTTTTTATTTTAGCAAATAATGTTGTTGCAATATCTACAAGTACTCCCTCTCGGGAAATTAATGCCCCAAGGATCGATTCGACTACTAGATATTCAGCAGCACTCCTGCCCTACCCCCATGTTATATGGGGATCAAATATTTCAAGTCCTAAGAGGAAAATAACTTGGACAAGCCCCATGACATACATGGACAGTATGTGGCTTCCCATGATACTATATAATACCCTGTATTCATATCAAATAAAGCATTATTATCTTCTGAAATTTCCCCTTTATCTTGTTTATTATACTTCCCAGAAGTATATACTCAACAGTGGTAGCACAGGTAGGTTATCCACACCTACACAACTTAAAGGAAAAATTCCTCACAAGAAAAAGATCCAGCAAATGGCCCTCCCTGCAGGTTGGAGAGATTACAAAGAAGGACAGGACATCCCTACAGGCTTCGTCGTCTTTGACAACGTCCTCGTCCCCACTGAACAGTATAACCTCCTCAACGCCTGTAAACTCCTGAACCCGCCTCCAACTTCAGGCTTGCAGACAACTGAGATACCCAGCAACGTATTTCAACGTCTACACTCAGCAGAAATTGGGATGTTTGTAGGGCTACGTTGAGAAAACGCCAACCTCTGGATTAACAGCACCCAAAGCAAGTTTACACAATTGGGCTACTCCCACAGACTCTGGGCCAGTGAGATTGTCCTTTGTGTCACAGGGACCGCCTCACGTTTTGTAAGTAAATGGCTCAAACAACATTCTGATCAAAATGAAAACTAGGACATGTTCAAATCCGCCTTCCTCAAAAAGTTTGCCATGAAAGACTCTGACATAGTATTAATGACAGAACTCAGAACCTTCAAGATGACGGGATCAATTGAGGAGTACATTTCAGTGTATGAAGACTTATGTGATCAAGCCCCCAACACCATCAACTTTGATAAAGCCGGGCCACAATTGGACTTCTACAATGGCCTCCTCACACACATTAGACGTCAGTTTGACATGACCCGTTATAAGAATCTCCAAGATGTATTATTGGAAGGGAAACATGCAGCCCAAAAATCTGATGACTTACATGCAACAAACAAACAAAAAGAGAGTCCTTGTAAGAGAGGGGGCTAGACTAACAAAGTCTGGTACCCATCCTGGTGGGACCAACCATCAGGATGCCATCCAGTGCAAGACTGGGATAGCCGCTTGAAGGGGCCTCCCAAAAGAGACCAGCTGTGAAAGGAGAGGGAAATATGCATCCAAAGCCATGACCAAGGCCCCGGTAAGTAACCACAGAGAGCAATCCCGGGTGAGAGGGACATCTGGATCTAACATGGGGATCTGGTGCAAGGAGGGTAGGAAGGGAGCTGAGACTGCTGGGGGGAAAGTATCAGCCAAGTCGGAAAAAGGGGTTTCTGTGAGAGAGGGGGGCTAAACTAACTAAGTTTGGCTCCCATCCCGGTGAAACAAAACACCAGAATTCCGCCCAGTGGAGAACTGGGACAGCTGCTCAAAGAGGGGATCACGGAGAGGACACAGAGGATAGCTGAGAAAAGTAGGCATTCAGTACCATCAGCACCAGCCCAGTGAGCAACCAGGGCGTACGAGTGGGGGAGGGAGAAGACTACACGGGAGTGTGCAAGGGCACCAAATCCCTCTTCCCAGAATCAGAAAGAGAGGGCATTGACAGCCCCTCACTCGCAGAAGCAAAGGGAGTATGGTTGATATCATCCAAATCTAGGTCATCACAAGTCAAACTCTTCACCACGGCCTCCCCAGAGAACAGAAGGCCATTCAGAAGGTTTAGGAGGCTAGAGGGGTCCTCACCCACGAGCCAAGCAGAAGAGGCAATTTTAGACCATAAGTCTGGCGGAGTTGACCATAAGAATACCACAAACGAGGCCAAAGAAAACACAACAAATTTTAGGACAGGGAGTATCATAATAATGATCTCCGTAAAATTTAGGTAAGGTTGATGGAATTTTCAAGTTTCAAAACAATAAAAATTGGTCCAGCAAGAGTAGCCACAAGAAAAACCAAAGGAGAAGCAGCAGTTAGGACTTGGGAGGCTTGGTGATGAGCTCAGATGCCTTCAAACAGTGAAAACAAAACAAATTCAAAAACAGGTAAATTAAGTAAATTTCAAGATAACAATAGTAATTATATTGAAAATTAACTAAAATTTTAGGTTCAAAAGTCAATTTTAAAAGCAAAAACGACAAGAGACAGCACCTATATGCTAGCGCCTCTTCCAAGGATGTCTGGCGAGGTGCCGGGTTTGAAGCGGGTTGAGGAAAGGTAAGTTTAACAGAAATGACTAACACTTTAATCGTATAGATGACAAGGACTCAAAACTCAGTTTCAGTCCAAACAAAATGATCAAAAATGAAAGTGCAACAACCAAAACTTTAATGAATTTGAGAATTGACAAGCAGGGGACCCAAAATCCCCTGGCGTTGTTAAAAAGGAGTGGGTTGTTGGGGGGTGGTCACATGATTGAGTTGACTTACATTTGATTGGCTGGGTGACAAAATTTGCTGACCAAAGCCAGGGATACTGGAAAGTTTCAGAGTAATTTCTGCAGATTCACCTGATTATCTGGAGGACACCTCAACCAACTCAGGTTTGTTTAACTCTCTGGCCATAGATGTGGCCCCATTTGATTGGGTGTTTCTGATTGTTTTTAAGAGCTGGTGATACCAAGCTAATAAGTAGTCCAAATTAACCAGCATTTCTTCCCAAGCCAGGGCAGCCAAAGCTGGGGGTTCTGCGGGGTATGCCAACATAAATCTTTCATCCACAGTGTGAGCTAAATCATTGAGTGAATTAAGTGGTTTTGCTGGACTTTGAGAGGTCTTTTTTGTGTGACAAGGAAAGACAGTCCTATCCAAAGCCAAAGGGGGCAGTGAATTTACAGTTTCAGTAGTTCCAGATTCTGGAGGGGGCAACAATCCCTCAAGGTAAGAGGCTGACCAAGGGAACAAAACATAAGATGCTAAGTTGGTGGGGACCTGGTTGAGATGTCTGATGATATTAGAAAGCAGACCAGGAGAAAAACCCGGAATTTGAGAAATCAGGGAAAGTTTGCTTCAAAAGACAGGGCTGGTGGACCAGAACAATAGGGAGATAGGCACCAATATCCACACAGCCACTTTATACCAAGGAGACAACATGATATCAGAGGGGTCCCTTTTACTAGAACTTCCAGGCAGACGGACCAAGTGCTCTGGGAAAGTAGCAAGTTACAGGCTGGTTTAGATCTCCTCAGAGCAATTCCCAACAAAAACTACGGGTGGGCAGACAGACGGGCAGGCAGACCAGGAAAAAGTGAGGAGGGGACAGCAGCAAGAGTCAGGACAAATACCTTTATTATTTAAATAAAACTTCAAAATACAAAAGATTTGCAAATTCAGGAGTTTTATTCAACAATTGGAATTGGTAAACAAGGGACCTGAAAGCCCATGCTTTCATTATATGCAGAGGGGGGGTGATAGGGCTGGGGTTTTTTGAAAGGGGCTATTGGAAAGAAATCTAAAGGGGAGCCTGTTAAAAGCCACCGGCCAATCTTCCCCTGGTTTGTGACCAAGAAAAATAGGAGCAGCAGACCTGGATGTAGGGCTCAGTCCCCCAATTGGCTAGGAGCCTTCTGAGGACTCAGGGTGTGCATTTCCTCTAATGCCTTCCTCTGACGTCCCAGCTGGAGGGCTCCTGAACTCAATTATTTTGGGCCAAGGTACTTCCGGGCCAGAGGAATTGGTTATCAGGGATACCACCAATTGCAGGATTTGATACCCAATTTTCCTGTGCTGCAGATTAAGCCTACCTTGCTCCATGCAGCCCACATTTTCCTGTTGGTCCGCTAGGTGTCTTAGGACAGGGCAACACCAGGACAGCAAGCAATCTAGCTGGATTAGCATATCCTCCGCAGTTGGAGGGGACTCCAAAGGAAGGATTGGGACTTCAGCCAGAAAAGCCAACACAAAACGTTCATCTACCATGTGGGTCAGGTCCTCCAGGTTTTGGGGGGGTTGCCTGCACACGGGTCACTTTCTTTGACGGTCTGGGAAATACATCCCAATTCAGGGCCAAAGGTGAGCCATGGAACTTTACAGTCCTACAGCCAAGAAGGAACCTCACCCTAATAAGCAGAACAATCAAAGCAATACCACCTATCCTTAAAATGTGACTTGCATCACTCAAGCTAACCAAGCAAGCACTGAAGACACCAACAAGGAGGGAAAAGCTCAGGAAAGTGCTTAGGAAAGCCACTGTCAGGATCACTCCTGACATAAGCTCTGAATAAGGATCAAAGCGAGAAAATAAGCACAGTCTAGTGCAAAAGGGGAAGAATCGCAAAATGCCTGATTGAGATGCCATTGCTTCATTAAGCATGATGTCATGGTTGCATAAATGACGTAATTCATGCAATCATATCTCAGCTCTTAATCAACGGATGGCAATGCCCAAACCCGCATTCAAGAGTTCTCAACAGCGCCTACGATTTATATTAATAAATTAAGCCAGGTCAAAAAGGCCAATCGAGAGCTAAATTGAGCAAAAGCAATCCTCCCTGCATGAACTCCTGTTGCATGAAATGATGTCATTCATGCAAGTGTATCTCAGCAAATACAAAATCAAAATGAATGATCAACCACTCATTTTGAAGCTCTTAGTATTTTGAGCATCATTTAATAATGAATAAGTACCCGCTAAGAGACCGCATTGCGCGTAAAACCAATCAGAACGCAGAACCTTGAGAGGAACCAATCAGATAAGTCCCAGAATTAGGGGATAAGAATAGAAGCAGGCCATGCAGTCCTTGAACAATTCAGGAACAAAATACAAACTCTGGACACCAATCCTGGAACCAACCAATGGGGATTTGGGGCCCAGACCACATGGCTTGTTCCAGACTCTTGCCAAACCTTACTACCCAGTCTAAAATTAGACCTTGAGAGAGACTTAGGCCCATTTTCCCTCATGATAGTAAGCCATTAGCTACAACCAAGAATTGACAATCCAGACCCAGATATTAGAAGAACAAAGGTTTCACTATATTACAATGCCTGATTTCAATCTTCATCACCCAGTCTTTTGAGATTTTCCATTCCCTGCTTGCACTCCCACTTGCAAAACTTTGCACAGTGGGAGATACTATAAATAAACACCCTATGAATATCTGATAGCTAAGCTATCATTGAAGTTTAACCCAATCTCTTGCTATCTATTTTTCACTTTAATTATAGAAAGTAAGTTCTTCTGTGTCTTTACAGCTGGGCTTTACAGCCACCCTTCCCCACTTTACAAGACTCATACAGAGACTAATACGTGGATTCAATCACCATGATCCAAGTACCCTCCAGAAATCCTCTACTGTTTGCCGCCCAAACTGAAAATAAACTTCTCACTTATCATTTTTGCTTTTGCAGGTATCTGTCAGGAATATTCCTGACACTTATAGTTGTGTAACCAACAAAATGGCACATGTTGTCAACGTAAAGGCGCCCGCTGCCACAGAGCAGGCATCCACCGCCAACGTGCAGACATCTGCTGTCACCAGGAAGACGTCCACCACCAACATGCAGACATCCACTGCCACCAAGCTGTTGCCCACCGTCAACATGCAGGCGCCTGCTGCCATCAAGCAGATGCCCACTGCCACTGCACAAGCGCCCACCACTCTTGTCAGCCCCACCTGCAAGCCATCCTCAAACCAGGCACCCATGAGCCAGCCTGCCACCTGCAAGCCTTTGCCCTCCCATTCCAGCAGGCCAGTCCCCATCCACTCCTTTTGGAAATAGCCAAACTTGGGAAACCAGGAAAGGCAATTTCCCCAAAGCCAAACTTGGGAGGAACTGCTGCCCAATTTGGGGGCTTACCAAATGGGGAATGGACTGACAGGCTCTTCAACATTGCAATTCATGCACCAAATTTAGTAAATGAATTTGGATGCATGAAGAAGGCCCAACTTGCACTATGCCAATGCAAACTGGGATCCAGCCAAACCTTCTCAATTGCACGCCATCCAAGCCAATCCAGAAAAGGGAATAAAAGATGCAACTCAGACTCTTGGTTTCCCAATGCTATGCCTTCCAATAATCATGCCTTGCAGGACCACTTGTCACGGTAAGTTCCATAATGCCAGGGATTATTTGGCTGAGTAGGAAAGCCCGGAAAGCCATGAAACCTTTAATGAAACTGACTGATTTAACAGACTTGAATCAAACAGTTGATTGTAAATGGGTTATGGCTTCTCTAGTTTGCTGGGAAAATCTGATTCCCCCTGTAAGTTGACGTTGACAAATCAATGTAACTTAAGGGTCATCAGATATGAACTTATTTATCAGCATGGTCATCAGAAATTGGTCACCCAAGGGTTCTTTGCAACCTGGACCAGATAATCACTTGACAATGTGAAAGGAATAGGAGCTCAGGATCCAGGCAGTATTGCTTAGTCAATTTTTGAGATATATATTGAATAGTTTTCACTGTTTTGACTCTTAAGAGTTGAGTCCTCCCAAAAATTTACTCAATAAAAATCAAATATACCTTGGTCTAATTTACATTTTTAAAATGCATCCTTTAGTTGGATTGTTGTGCTACATTCCCTACAATCTGATTCTCAGCCAAATCATTACTGGAAGATGAGGCCCTGCAGTTGGAACTTTGTTGTCAGCACTGCCCAATGTTAATTTCATGCCTTCCAATCTTGGAGTTGTACCCCCTGTCTTTGAAACTGAAAATTGTGTTGCATCTCAATGTCCTGAATTTTATTCAGAAGACACTCTGATGCTTTCACAGGCTATTTATCTTGGGCTACTTTGGTTAGGATTAATTGTTTTACTTAAGCCTAGTATATCCATTGGAAATTTTACAAAACAGTATCTGAAGCCACATTGGTGGTTAATAATTAACTCTATATGGATTTGGGTGGTAATTCCCCACCACTTAGAAATTGTAAAGTCACTTCCCCCTTTAGCCCTGGATAGGACAATCTTCCCACACCACACAAAAAAATCTGCTCAGAAGCCAGCCAAGCCCCTCGATTCCCTTGAAGATTTAGCCCACACAATTGATGAGAGATTTGTGTTGGCATACCTGTCAGGGCCCAAGGGCTCCCAACTCTGATCCATTCAAACTATAGTCTAAGAGAAGCCCTTTATTTATTATTCAGACCAAGAATGATCACAATGGGAAAAATGGGAACTAGGTTCTTTTTATACCATTTACATTTGTCTTTGAGATTCTTCCAGATTTTTCCTGAAGGTCCTTTTCTCTCTATCTGGAGGGTCATGCTAAAAGTTTGAAACATCAGCTGACTAATTCTAGTCATATTCTTTTGGCCAGATTCAAACTTCGCGGTTTGCCTCAGTTAGTCATCTAAAAGTACTTCAGATAGATTTTCCTCATCTGGGGCTTTCATTTGAGCATAAGAACATCCAAAACTGATAACTGGAAGCCAAGATATGGTTGGATTTGCCCGTTTACTAATTGTTGCTTGTCTTGATTTGAAATCCAATCTTGCGACCATTTCGGGACATGCTGACAGGGTTTTTGAACTTGGCTCTTTAAATTGCCATAACTTTTGATCTAGGATACCTAGGGAGATCATATAGGTAGCTTTCTGATAGCAAGAAGTAGCTTTATCAATCCAAGCTTTTAAAACGTAATTTTTTAAAAGCTAATATGCCATGGCGGGCCATAACAATACCCTTCTCAAGTGGTAAATAATGGCGCTTTGGACTCTGTCCCCACTTGGGAGGAATCCCTAATTAATTTGGATTACCTTCTGGCTTGGGCTCAACCACATTTAAAATTAATTAAGTCCAAACAACCAGGTCGCGCTACTGCTAAACCATCAAATTCCAATCCAACTGGATTGAATGCTGATTTAAATCATTCCAGTAATACCAGCCAGTCAGAGTTGAAGCCAGAAATTATTGTAAAACCCTCCAACTCAATAGATAAGCCCTCACAAAATTTCTCTTCTGGCCAATCAGAGCCATTTCCTGGGTCAGGTGACCTTTCAAATTTGAAGCCTGTTTCTTAAAGAAAGACAGGGGGCTTTTGGTCCCCTGCTTGCTCATTCTTTTCAAATTAAAGTTTAAAGCTTTCTCTATTAGAATTTTGGTTTTTTTTGGGTCTCCTATCTGGCCCTACAATTCTCTAAGATTTTTAGTAAAATTTTCTCCTTTCCTTACCTTCCCCTTGCCTCCCAGGCCCTTCTGTCTCTTCCCAAAGTGCTTATCTGCGTCGTCAACGTCAAGGTTGAAGCTTTCCTCTTCCGCTTTGAAGAGAATGATTTGATTTTAAAAATTAGTATTGATTTTAATATATTTATCTATTTTAAGTTTAATTTTGTGCTCGATTTGCTTTTGCTTGCACTTGGGCTTTATATACACTTTGTAAAGTTTTCATATACACTTTCAAAATCATTTAAACCACAGTTGCTGTTCTCTATTCTTCACTGGTGTTTAAGAGTCCTTCTGTTTGCTCCTGAGCCTTCTTTTTTAAATTTAAGGGTTAAAACAACAAAATTATCTGAATTTTGCTGGGCTTCTCTTCCAGATTCTAAACATGTTAGTCCCTCTGGCCAAGTTTGTGGCCTTTACCTTGGCACCATCTCTGGTGATGATTTGGTCTATCTCTCCAGATCTTTGGGGACGTATTGCTGATTCTTTCCTCCATGTTGGTACAAACCCTGATCAGCTCTTGAATATGTTCAAAGATATCCCCACACAGGCTCAGGGTATATACACCACTAGTGAGAATGTGGTGAGGAGCCTGACCTGTGATGACCTTGACCTCTCTACCGCCAAAACAGTCTCTGCTACACCCCTCAGTCTGGGCCACCCCACACTCCTTCCCTCTGAGGACCCGCCCTTCCTGGTTTCAGAGGAAGGCTTGGGCACCCCAGAGCTCACTCCTAAGCATGCATCCTGGATGCTTAGTGGAATGATCTTAATGGGTTTGGATTCTTACTTTCCCCGGGTGTTTGCTGCGTCCTCCCTATGGACACCCCTTTGAGCGGCCATGTCAGTCCTATACTGGATGGCGTCCTGGTGGATCCTCCCTCCAGGATGGGAGCCAAACTTAGTTAGTTTAGCCCCCCTCTCTCACAGAAATGGCTTCTTACTATCCTACAATTTCTGTCACACCACTATTATAAATAAAGACAAACTCCTCAATGATAGTTTGTGCTATCTTTGAGTGAATATCCTTCTCAATATTATCACATTAATCAATCCTTTACCTAGGCTAAGCAATTAACCTTACTAAACCCATTATTCCTCCCCAAGTTAGAAGATAAACTACATTATTTTCACAGCTGTCTTGACAGCTTACCTTGAGATAGGGGGCAAACAGCCAACCTATGCTTAGTTTGGTCCTGAACCACAGGGACCAAAAGAGATATTGTACAATGAGCCAACTCACCTCAACTCAATGGATTTGAACTTGTGGACACCTCCAGCATCATCTCAACCAACTCCTAACTTGGCTAATTACATGATCCCGACAGTTACGCTATTGTATCTTGTTGGGAGCCTTAGACAATGCAATATCTTTCCAAATCCTTCCTTCAGGCAATAAACCTCTATCCAATTGTCTACGCCTTGAACGGCTTTGAGCCACCTGACCTGTCATCTTATGTTAATAAAGTTTTACCCTCAATACTTGGACATTACAGTATCAAGGCACAGCATTATTTGACACTGGAGCAGACCAATCTGTGGGGTTCCTGGTCACCAGTCCCCAAAGCGTGTCCTGGGTCATAGCCAGGGACTGGCTTGACCAAGTTGTCATTTACTAGTAGAGGGTATTGGCTAGCTAGAAGTTTATACTGAGCCTGCATTAATGCAAACTCTTCCAATACTTTTTCTATTACTAGGCAGGCATCCCCACCATGAAATTGTACTTCAGCTGGTGCTAAACCTTCTGTAGGCCTGTACCAGTCTTTCAGCAACCTAGTAAACTCATTTTCAATGAACTCCTGTCCCTTATCTGTCATTTCAAGGTGTCTAGTCAACCTCTCCCACTCTTCCTAGGAGGTTTTACTAGTGGCAAACCTTCTACAACTCTGAAAATAAGTATCCTCTTCCCCTTGGCCAGGGTAGAAGATATGAGGTAATTCACTCTTGGGGGTTATCTGTACTACTTAAAACTTTGGGCAGGGGTCAAAATGGGCTTTTATTAATTATCAGAAGGAAGATCCCCTTAGAAACCTTCTGATATATTGCCTGGGAGTCTAGGAAACAATAGGGATTTGCCAATACCTTGGAGTCCTCTAACAATATCTTGGATTTCTTGTACTTGTACTTGGGCTCCTTCTCCTTGATCTTGGACTCCTGCACTTGAGTCTTGGGCTCCTGCACTCTGCTCCAGCTCCAACTCTTTATCTCCAGTTCCAGCCCCTTTGGCTTGGGCTCCTGCACTAGTATCTTGGGCTCCTTCACCTTTGTCTTATGCTTCAGTCCTTTGTGAAGCCCTTGAAGCCTTTGTAATCCACTTGTGTCAGTCCCTGAAAAGCCTCAGAAAGCTTCCCCTTTTATAGCTCCTTGTTTCAGTCCAGATTCTCTCCCAGAACTCTTGTTTTCCAAAGCTTAAACTATCCTGTTTTTCTTTATCTACAATATATTAAACTTAATATCTTACTTCAGTCAATGAAAACCCTGAGTTTTCTGCTTCATTTCCTCATTTTTTAGGCTTTAACTCTTTAGTTAAAGCCTTCAAAACACTAATCAAACAGGCTTTGACCTGCAGTCAATCAAACACTAGAATTCAATATTTTTGCCAAACAGTTCACCCAAACAACTTGCTCTTGACCATGGTTCAAACCTAGCACTGTCTCACTCCAGATTAACAACTGCTCCATGTTTCAAACAATTTTGCTGTAACTCCTGTCACGTTTCCCTGGCAAATCTTGAGCACTTTTGCCTATGTTTTACTTAAGGGATTTTCAAACCCTCAATTCTTCAACGTTTCTCTGCATTTTTCCAAACATTTAAGCACTTTGAACTTACCTGTTGCTTGCTGTTGTAAATTGCGCTATTAATGTTATTTTGATTTGCCCTTTAAATATTTATAGTTGCAAAGATATGACTGGTTTTGCCTTTAAGTTCAGATATTCCTTGCCTTCCGCAAATGGGTCTGGTTCAATATCCACCCATTCCAGATTATTGTAACTGTCTGTGGTTGATCCTGGTATGACCTCATCCCAGTGTGACCCCCTCAGCCACTCTGTCTTCCTATTGAGTGATCCCTGCTTCTTGTCAACTATTTAAAGTAGAATCATTACTCCTAATAAAGACAAGTTTATCCACATTTGTGTTGGCTTTTATAATCTTCAAGCTTTTCCTGTCCTTTCTGCCAAAAGGACTTTTACATCTTGCTTTCCAGGAAATTAAGGTATGTGCCCTTAATTTTGCCCTGAAGGCTAACCCAAGGCTAGCTTCAAACCTCAAATCTTTTGTAATAAAGATTTCCCGCTGTGTCCTCCAGGATGTTGTCCCCTGGAGCCAAACACAACAAAATGGTGCTCACTACAGGGGCTGCAAGCCCCTTGGTTACCCCATTCCCACGCGCATTCTCTGGTCCCTCTCCCTTTGTTTCCAAAGTACCAGATCAACCTAAAGTTTCTAGTCCCCCTCTAGAAGAAGACATTACCAATGCTCCTTCAAATCCTATGGTATTGGTCCTGTCTCCCAGGCCCTCATGGGCCCCCCTTCCCTGCTTTCTCTCTTAACTATGAGCAAGCCTGTGCTGCCGCCTGCTCCCTTCTTCACTCTGGCATGGTAGCCATGCACTCTATCCCTGGCCTCTGTCCCGGGTACGCCTCCAAAGACCTGTACTCCTTCCTTTTGGACTTTGGTCTCCCCCCGCGTTGATGGAGTCCATAGATACTATTGGCGTGTTGGTTAACCAGTTCATCCAACCTGCCCTAGTTCACCACCAACTTACCTTGGGATCCTATAATCAACTGCTAGATGCGGTAGCCTCTGCTGTCTCAAATAAGCACGCTCAAAATATGGCCTACCAAGAATGGTCACACAGTCTCTTTGCTTGTATTTCTGACAACCAGTGCAACTTGTTGGTGTCACAGAAGTATTTAACCACCTCCCTGAACCCCCTTTGTTCCTTGTTCCCTGAATACATAAAAGATCAACTATGCAAATTGGATGAACATCAGGCAGCCTGGCGTGAGCAAATTGAGGCTTTTCTGCTTAACCATTGGCAGGATTTTGAGACTCTGGTTAGTGAACTCAATCAATTCAGGGAGCATGTCAACTTGCAACTCAGATTGATAGGAGCTCATGTCAATACTTGGGGCCACCACCTGCAGCATCAATATGGTCTAGATAAGGCTGCACTAGGAGATACTCTATACCAAGTGCAAACTTATGTGGACAACCGGGTGGCCTCTATTGAGGTGACTCCTCTCACTCCTTCTGTTGGGACCCCTTCTGATTTTGAAACCAAAGTATGGGAGGCCATTGCTGAGCTCAAGGCTACCACTAGATGCCAAGCTTCTGTGCAGCCCCTCTCCAGTTGAACCTATGCCTGACCCTTGTATTGCCTCCCTCACCAATCAGGTGGCTACCTTATGAGGTGAAATCAAGTACTTAAGACAGCGCCTCTCAAATTCTGAAGGTTTGTCATCTGAATCTGAAGATGAAGAAGAAGGTGAAGTTGTTAATACTCCTGCTCATGAGAATCATGGTTGTTGCCCTGGATTAGAAGGTCAACCCCAGGTCCACTGTGCGCGTGCTCTAGATCAACTTGCCGAAGTGATAAATGATGTAGCTGATAGGCAAGACGCGTTGGAAAGAGAGGCCCAAAACCTCTCTTGCTTTACAGAGACTCTAAATGAACAAGTCGCCCCCTTGGTCACTCAGGCCACCTCCCTGGCTACCCGTATCAATGGGATTGCTGGCACCTTGGCAGTACAACAAATCAAGATTGATGAATTTGGGACTGCTACCACAACTGCCTGAGACATTAGTGGGCAAAATAGCTCTACCTTGGACACTTTAGAGGAAAGCCTTCGACTTCTCTGGGCTAGACAACCTACAGCTGAATCTGAGTTTAAGGGCAACCCTCACATTAACGTCCTCAACCCTGGTGAAAACAGCCAGTCCTCATCCTCGTCCATTAACCCAAATTATAAGCTGACCTTCAAGCAGATATTTGATCCCAAGACCTCTACCATTGCTGCTTTTCTGACCATTTACAAAACTGCAATGCATAGGGCTACTGAAAAACTCAAGAAGGAACACATCCTTACATGTCTCCATCCCACTTGCCAGGAAGTTGTGGTCCCTGAGCTCCCTTCTATTGTCACCTGGGAGGATATGAAGCGCCTCCTTATTGAAGAGTTTGGAGGAGACCTCAGTTTAGAAGTCAAGAAAGATGCATTTATTCATATTGCTTTCAAACCCAAGGAGACCCTGGCTGAGTTTGCAGATTGTTTTTACATTGAAGGCCAGCAGTTAATTACTAGTTGACAGTTAACTCCTTGGGAAGCCTACACAGCTTGTTCAAATGCTTTGAAGGTGAACCAGCTTCTATGTCTACACTTTAAGGCACACAAGGCTTCACTTACCTCCATGAAGAGTATTAAGACACTCTTACAAGACATGCATTTGACACATGGAGGTACGGTGGTGCGTGAGAACAAGGCCAATAATGCTGAGACCACCTCTTGTATGCCGCGCATTATGACTCTGTGTACTAGTGGACAGGCTAAGAGACAGGGCTGTCATAACTGTGGCCAGATTGGACACCACTTGCGCACTTGCACTAATCCTTGAGTGGAAGGTTGCAATCCCAAGGAGCAGGAAGGAAAAGAGAGGTCAGCTTAGAAACAAAGACACTCTCTGCTGACCAACCTCCCCCGTCTCCCCCTGATCCTCTGTCTGATGAGGAAGCTTCCTCTTCCTCTGGCCCAACTATCCTTCATCTGTTTTACAACCTCTCCAGTGATTCAGAGCCTAAAAATTCTGATAGTGAAGACTCTGATAGTTATGGCTACTCCATCCTGGCTGTTCCAGAAACTATCCCTGTACCCTACAAGCTTTGCTCTGGGAAGACTACCACCACTTCCCGGGTACCTCCAAGTGAAGCTAAGTCCATGGTGGCTTGCCCTTACCTAGCTCAAGACCATCAACCTCCCATCTTGGTTGACTCCTCTGAGGAAGAAGCCAAGTTAGCCAAAGCTCTTTTCCACAACGTAACTGTATCTCTTCCACTACAGACTGTGTATAAGGAAATCCCTGCATTACAGTGTATGCTGGCCAAATGGGAAAATGAGCTAGAGGCTGTGCAAGATGTGTTGGCAGTCTTGCCTCCCTTTGGGAAAGATACAACCCGCATGGAGTTATCAATCCAAAAGGTCAAAATCAAGTCCATCTTGGACACAGGTTCCCCTGTCAACATAGTATCTTCCAAGCTAATGGAGAAACTTAAGTTGGCCCCTGACCTCAACTACACGCAGTCTTATGGCACAGATGGCATGGCCCAAACTCAAGCCATTGGTGCCTACTCTGCTCTACCCATGAGGTTTGGGAAACTCCTTATTGCTTCCCCTGTTGTGGTCCTAGAGAACAAAAGCTATGACCTCTTGGTTGGTACTCAGTTCCTCTGCAAATATAACGGAATTGTAAACTTACGAGATGGATACCTTTTGCTCTTGGGATATGAGGTTCCTTTGATTTTTGAGGAACCTCTGCACCTTCCAGGAAAACGTCTTAAAACTTGCGTGCTTGAGTACCCTGCAGGTATCTTCTCACTCAAGTATAAGACTCACTCATCCAACATGTGTACCCCTCCTCTTTCCTGCCCTGCGTAAGAAGGGGTACCTCTGCTAGCACCAGTTGCTATCACCATCCCCCAGGCTCTCAAGTGGTGATTGACTCCCAGATTTCCGATGAGCTGCCTGAAAAGTCCTTCTTGGAGCTTTACTCACCTGAATCTTTAAGTCATACCAAGTCTGGCCTATGTCTGGGGATTTTAGACCAAACCAACAAAGAGCCCGTGTGATTACTGCTTGCTAACCTGATGGCCCTGCCCATGCAAGTAACCAGAGGCCAGGTTGTGGGTCATGGTTGTGTACTTGGAGCAGAACAAGTATCTTCCCTCTACCCCTTTGAAACCTTCAGTGATTTCAACCTACCTAAAGATGATCCACAAGTTCTCTCCTTGTTCACTGCTGCTGACTTCCCCCAATTGTCTCCTGTTCAACAAAAAGACGTGTTGGACTTATTTGATCAGTTCAGTGACATCTTTGCCTCTGGACCTACGGACTATGGCCTAGCTAAAGGAGTCATCCATGAGATTGATACTGGGGATGTGCCCCCTTTTTGTGCTAAACCATACCACTGTAGTAGGGTGAAAGATGCTCAGGTGTCTAAAGAACTCAAGCAACTTCTTGACACTGGGTTACTGGCTCCTTCCCAAAGTCCTTGGGCTTCCCTGTTACTGATCCTCAAGAAGAAATATGGGGGACACCGCATTGTAATGGATTATTGCTGCCTGAACTCTCTCACTAAGAAAGATTCATACCCCTTTCCCAGAATTGACAATGCTCTCTGACGGCTGGGTGGTTCCAAGTTTTTCTCTGCCATGGATCTGGCTTTGGGGTACTGGCAGGTTGACTTATCACCTGAAGATTGAGAAAAGGCTGCACTAATCACATCAGAGGGCCTCTTTGAACCCACTCATATGCCCCAGGGACTATGCAATGCCCCTGCCACATTTCAGCAAGCTATGGACTCCATCTTACAAGACCTAAAACTCTCTTGTGTCCTTGTTTATCTTGATGATATCACCATATTCAGCGCTACCTTTACTGACCACTTGGAGCATCTCAAGGCTGTTTTCATCAAGATCCGTGAAGCTGGCCTGAAACTCAAACCCTCCAAATGCTCCTTCTTCAAGGAACGTCTTGGGTTTCTAGGACATGAAGTCACTCAGACTGGAATCTGCCCCATGAATAACAAGGTGGAAGCCATTGTCAAGATGCTACCTCCTACAAATCTTTGAGAGGTAAAAGTATTCCTTGATATGATGGGCTACTACTGAAAATCCATCCCTGACTTTGCTGAACTGAGTGAACCCCTTGTCCAATTGCTTTGCAACGTCCCCTTTGAGTGGACTGACAGTCAACAACAAGCATTCAAAGCGCTGAAGGCCAAGCTCAAGGAGGTTCCTATCTTAGTCTATCCTGATTATGATAAAGAGTTCATCTTGTATACTGATGCTAGTGAAGTAGCTGTAGGTGCTATCCTTGCCCAACTTGACAATGAAGGAGTAGATCAACCTGTAGCATACTCATCAAGGGTCCTTAATAAGCACAAAAAGAACTATAGTGTCACTGAGAAGGAATGTTTGGCAGTACTGCATGCTATAAAACAGTTTTGGAATTACATCTATGGAACCCACTTCACAGTAGTCACCAATCACTCCTCTCTCAAGTGGTTACAACAACTAAAGGAACCTGAAGGTCGGCTAGCGTGTTGGGCTCTACGTCTTCAAGGGTATGATTTCACAGTGGTACACCGTCCTGGGGCCCAACATCAGAATGCTGATGGCCTGTCAAGGATGCCAATCCTGGCCATCCATCCCACTGATGCTGAATGACTATACAAACTAATAGGATATCCTGACTCTTGGACCACTAATCCTGAAGATATCTGCCTGGCTCTACAGACCCTATCCAAGGACACTATAATTTGTGATAGACAACTCTTCAAGAAGGTTAACAATGCCTACCTACCCTACATTTGCCCTAGTATGAGGATAGCAATCATCCTCCAAGATCACATTGATACTGGCCATGGAGGCATAGCCAAGACTCATGAATGGTTGTGCAAAAACTTCTACTGGGAAAACATGCGCCTCTTGATCCCTGATGTCCTTGCTTCCTGCCATTCTTGTCAACTCCAACGTCCTTGTCCTTCCCAACACCAGTTCCAACTCATCCCTCAAAAACATGCCTTCCATACGGTGAGTATTGATGCTGTTGGGCCCTTCCCCTGTTCTAGGTTGGGATGTTGGTTTATTTTGGTTGCTATAGACCACTTTAGCAAATGGGTTGAAGCCAGAGCAACAAAAGATATAACAGCTAGGACCACGGCTACTTTCTTATTGCAAGATATCTTCTATTGACATGGCTGCCCTCAAGTCCTGCTTTCTGACAATGGTACCAACTTTAATACTTGCCTCATCACCTCTATTGTCAAAGCTATGGGGGCTCACCAGTTGTTCTCTGCGCCATATAATCCCTCCACCAATGGAACTGTCAAACAAGCAAACTCAACTCTAGTATCCATCATGAGAAAACTCACGCTCTCTGACGCTGCCAATTGGGACATGTTCCTCCCTGCTGCCCTCTTTGCTTACTGCCTTAGTAGACACCGGGTGACTGGCCAATCCCCTTTTGCCATGCTTTATGGACAAGAGGCCACTACCCCCTCAATCTTGGGACCTTCTCTGATCAAGTATGATACATCTGCAAATCCTGAGACCCATGTGAATGACCTAACCAACTGTATCATTGACATCCAGGCAACCACCTACTCCACTGCTTATAAGGTTAAGGCTTTAGAGCTCTCTCCATCCAATGCTGCTAGAGCCCCCCTCCCTGAATACCAAGTAGGCAATCTAGTTTTCTACTACCAGAATTGTACAGGTGGTAGAGCCCACAAGCTGGATTCCCTCTGGATTGGGCCCTGTGAGGTTACCTTCAAGAAGGGCTTTGAGTACACTGTGAAGCTACTATTGTCTGGCCGTCCCTTTGCCTGTGTCCACTCCAAATTCCTTCACAAGTATCAACTCCCTCTGTCCAATATTGAGGGGGGAGATGCCGTAAATTGCGCTATTAATGCTATTTTGATTTGCCCTTTGAATATTGATAGTTGCAAAGATTTGACTGGTTTTGCCTTTGAGTTCAGAAATTCCTTGCCTTCTGCAAATGGGTCTGGTTCATTATACACCCATTCCAGATTATTGTAACTGTCTGTGGTTGATCCTGGTATGACCTCATCCCAGTGTGACCCCCTCAGCCACTCTGTCTTCCTATTGAGTGATCCCCGCTTCTTGTCAACTATTTAAAGTAGAATCATTACTCCTAATAAAGACAAGTTTATCCACATTTGTGTTGGCTTTTATAATCTTCAAGCTTTTCCTGTCCTTTCTGCCAAAAGGACTTTTACATCTTGCTTTCCAGGAAATTAAGGTATGTGCCCTTAATTTTGCCCTGAAGGCTAACCCAAGGCTAGCTTCAAACCTCAAATCTTTTGTAATAAAGATTTCCCTGTGTGTCCTCCAGGATGTTGTCCCCTGGAGCCAAACACGACACTTGCCTTTTACTTCTCACAACCATTTTGGCAAAACCCCAGCCTTTTTTTTCACAGTTTCTCTGTCCTGTTTTTGACCTCTTTCCAGCTCTTTTCCACTCAATAAACTCTTAATAAATTTACATTTTAAAACACTATAAACTACTCCTTATTCTCCTTTCTTTTATATGATAATTAACTTAATCTTTTCATCATTTCTTTTTGGCAGCATTAATTCTTTTACTGCTTCTTTCTGATCATTTTCTCTTTTAAAAGTCCAAAACAAGCATCCTAGCTCCTTTATTCATTGCAGCTAGTCCTTCTCAGTCAACTCCTGTTCCTCAGCTAGTCCTGCATCATGATCTTCTGTTCCTTCAGCTAGTCCTTCCTTATTCATCAGCAGTCTTTTCCAGTCTAGCAATCAGTCCTTTACAGTTCTTTCCAGGCTATTAATCTGTCCTCACCATGAAAAACCTAGGTTCCAATCCTCACAATGAATCATCTTGGTTCCAATCCTCACAATGAATTATCTTGGTTCCAATTGTCACTATGAACCATCTTAGTTTCAATCCTCACAATTAATCATCTTGGTTTCAATTGTCACAATTGTCTTCCAATCCCTCAACTAGTCTTCACTGTGATCATACAGTCCCTCTTATTATTCTTCACTGTTGGCCCTACACTATGAACCACTGTAGTTCCATTGTCAGTCCCTGTTACCAATACCTCAGACCCAGGCATGAGTCTACATTGAGCTGGTGTTTGACTGGGCCCTTGCAAGTGACAATCTACTTAGGCCATCTAACCATAGATTAATTAATTCTATGCTGTTGTTTTTACTCACCCAGGTGATTAATTCTGGGCTTTCAGTTGCAAAGTAATCAGCTTTACTTCCCAGAGGCCTGATCACACCAAGTTCTGCAGCTGCTTCCCTGAGCAACCACCTTGGTGACACCCCTGAGCATATCCATGTCCCCCAACGGTATCTTTAGGACCTCCCCAAAGCTCCCATAGGAACATAAACAAGGACACCCTACCAGTCTGTTAGGTAGGATTCTTGCTCACAGACCTCCTGTAAGTGTATCAGGGTATGTAGAGTCCTCAAAGCTCTTCCCCTCCCTGGAAGCCCGCGCTACCTGCCAGGGGTCCAAAACTTACAGCCCTGGTAGGTGTACCCTACCATGCTGGCACAAACTTCTACCCTGGCAGCCCGCGTTACCTGCCAGGGTCTAAACATCCTTGCGCCAGAGCAGCAAACACCACTCATCAGGCTGGATCACTCCCTACCCCAAACAGACAAATTTCCCTGCTGAGCTATGTCATTCTTCACTCCAAGCAGCCATAATCCCTGCTGGGTGAAGACCTCTAGCCCATAGCAGCCAATATCTCCTGCTGGGTGGGGACAACATTTGCCTCTAGTAGTCTTTTTTCACCTGCTAGCCAGGCCTTATCTTCCCTAGTAGCCAATGCTCCCTACTAGGCCTATACCTGTCTTAAAACCAGCGCATTGTCAATTCTCAGCATTGCGTCTTTAATTGAAGCCAAATTAATCCTTGCCTGAAAAACTTCTTCCATGTAGATTGTCACACAATCCCTCTTTAACAAGAAATTTGCCTACCTCATGAAACTACCCACGGTCCAAAGCCACATCAAAAGAGTTTTCATGACAGACAATAGGAGCACACCAGTCACCAAGGAAAAAAACCTTTCTGTGCCCAAATTGGAGACATGCAGACTACACTCAGTGGTCCTATCATACCAATCCCCAAGTATGAAGTTATACTTGGCATATATTGGATGAGAAAGACCAAACCCTATATTGACTGGGATAATGCTACTCTCAGCATACAACGAGGCAAGGTGCACCACTGTGTCTACCCAACTCATCTTGACACGCTTATGAGAGACCATGTGTTTGTGAAGAACATAAAGACAGAAGAGGAAAAGGACCCCAGAAAAATTAATTGGGACACCTGCACGTATGAGGTTATCTACTTTAAAAATATGGAAACCAGACGTGAGAGAGACCATATTTGAGAACAGCTAGTCATTGAATTCCCTTCTGTCTTCCAAGAAACTTTACCAGGGTTACCACCCAACCAAGGCATACAACACAAAATTGACCTCAAGGGAAGTGTACCAAAGGCACACCCCTTTTAAAATCTCACACCCCAGAAAGACAATGCTTTAAAAGCCTATCTTGACAAAGCCCTTGAGAAAGGCCTCATTCAACCTTCAAAATTTCCTTTTGGTGCTTCTGTCTTCTTAATAGCAAAAAAGGACAGAGGACTCCTCCTAGTCACAGACTACAGAGCGCTCAACAAGGTCACAATTAAGAAAAGGTATCCCCTGCCCCTAATCAATAACCTTTTTGACACCCTGGGGGGGTCCCAAATCTTTACAAAAATTGACTTGATAGCAGCCTATTGCCAAATTTGTGTGAAGCCAGAAGATATTCCAAAGACTGCATTCAGAACCAAGTATGGGTCCTTTGAATGTGTGGTTCTCAATTTTGGTATGAAAAAAGCTTCTAGCACCTTTGTGACCTTCATGAACAAGGTCTTAAAGGCACACATCAGAAAACAAGCAATCATCTATCTGGACAACCTAGTTATCTACAGTCCAACCTTAAAGCAACACTGGGAAGATTTTTGTCTGGTCCTCTGCACCCTCAAATAAAACCAACTTGTTACCAAGCCTTCAAAGTGCAACTTCTTCTTGTCTGAACTTCCATTCCTTGGTCACATTATCAGCAAGGACATAATCAAACCAGACACAGAAAATATATGTGACATAACAAAAATTCCAGCTCCAATAAATAAGAGTGAACTCCATACCTTTCTAGGCATGGTAGCCTACATTAGAAGATTCATTCCTGACTGAGATGCTCTGACTGCCCCCTGTCAGCCATCACAGGTAAAACAACCAAGTTTGTGTGGACACTGCTAAGAGACCAACACTTCTGACAACTAAAAAAGTGTATGGTCACCTCCCCTATCCTCCAATACCCAAATTATGAAGGAGTATACAAGTTGGAAACCAATGCATCTGATTACATCATAGGGGAGTACTCTGTATCCAAACTTCAGAAAAGACTTCCTCCCTGTAGCATACAAATGAAGAAAACTGTCTGATGATGAACAAAGATATCCAATACATGAAAAGAAACTGGTAGCTATTGTACACTGCCTCATGAAGTGGCAATGCTATCTGTAAGGAGCACAAATACTCAAAGTAATCACCAACCACAAGTTGCTGATATTCTTCAAAACACAACAACACTGGTCAAGGAGACAATCCAAGTGGATGAGTCTCATACATAGATACCCCGTGCAAATTGAATATAAGCCAGACAAGGAAATGCTTACTGCAGATGCCCTGTCAAGGCTATACAGCAAACATGTCCTCTGCGCTGATGATAACCCCAACTAGCCCATGTTAATAATGGGGAATCTCCAGGAAGGATTCCCACCTGGTACACCAATGGACATCCAAGAGAAGGTCCTTAAGAACAAACATCTGTTCAAAAATGTATATGACACACTACACTAAATCCTTCCAAATGGTGACACTGTACCCTATGTCCCGTCAACGCAAAAGATTGACACAATCCTCCGGTATCACAGATACCTGGGCCACACCTGTAGCAGGAACTTGCACAAATACCTCAAGACAGGCTACTGGTGGCCCAACATGTTAGAAAATATCAAGGAAGTACTGGAACAATGCAAAGTTTGTGAGAAGTACACCCAAACCAAGGCACCACCTAATTCAGTACTGTCAGTATCAATCACATAACCCTTCAAGGTGTGGTAACTGGATATTGTGGGGCTGATGCCTGGAAATAACAAAGTCAAAAATTACATTATAATAGCTATTGACAATGCAACCAGTTGGCTTGTAGCACAAGCTACAAAAGAACACAAAGGCAATGATGTGAAACAATTTATTGGTGAAGAAATCATAGCCAAGTTTGGGAAATTCAACCTCCTTATCACAGACAGAGGGATCAAACTTAAGGCCATTGACACTAATATTTACCTTTCCAAAAACAAAATAAAACACATCACAGCCAGCCTGTACCACCCGCAAGCAAATGGAAGAGTAGAACAAATAAACAGCTTACTAGTGGAAGCCCTCAGTAAGTTATCTGCTAACAATCCAAAAGCTTGGGTCAATATGTTATCTACAGCACTCATGATACTGTAAATTCAGAATCTAAAGGTAAAAATGCAGGATTTTCAAATTTTTTGCATGAACTCACCATCTTAATGGAGTAATTTTTATCCCAGAACAACTTTCTTTTTTATATAAAATGATGAAAAATATTCCATTAAGTTGGTGAGTTTATGCAAAAGAATTTGGTAATCCCAAATTTTTATCTTTAGGTTCTGAATCTACAGTATGCAGAACACAAGTCAACTTCAACACAGGTAAAAGCCTGTATGAACTTGTCTATGGGCAAAAGCCCACCCTTGTTAGTAATACTGCAGGACCACAGTTACCTTTATCTAATAAGGTGCCAGACCACAGTGATCCTGACGTACAGCGTGCTAGAAAAGACCAAGAAGACATGGAACAAAAAAGAATTGAGAAAGAGGCAATCCTTTTACAACAATAAAGATTCTGAGTCAGGGACAAAGTCTGGGTTGTCAACCACAATCAACATAAGTTTCAAGATACCACGTCCCAGGGGAAGACCTGTTAGCCTCAGCTGCCAACTTGCTTGGTTGGGAGGAGGGTAGAGCCCATCATAGGAGGGGTGTTAACTTGATGAGATAAGATGCAGATTAGCCTACTAAAGCCCAGGGTTCAGCAGCTGGAACCATAGTGTTGACTAAACCAGCTAAGGTAATGTAGGCAATGCCCGCATATTGGTTGGCTGTGAGAGGAGTCAGACCTGGGGTGGGGTGTAGGTGGTCAGGTTTGGGTGTCGGGGGTGTTTTCATATCTGTCTGATAGGCAGTGAAATAGTTGTAATTCACACAGATTTTGGAGGCTGGTTGCTCACACTAAGTATCTTTGTGGAAGGCTGTTTGTGGGGTTATCTACTGGGCCAGGTGGTCTGCACGGGGGGTTTCCTTCTTGATAAGCTCCCTGTACTCTGGTTTAAGCAGATAGTCAGAGAAATGCAGTGGATCAAAGGGAGCACCAGGAGGACAATAAAACACAGGCCAGGTTTTAGGGGCTTCCTCAGGAATGCAGGCCATCAGCCTAAGATTTTCTGTTGGAAAAGTAGTGAAATTGGAAAACAACCAGGACAAAATAAGGAATAAATTGGTAGAACCAAGGTCCCATAATCTTATTTTTATTTCAAAATGGCAATACTGTAAATTCACTGCCACCCCTGGCATTGGATTGCAAAATCTTCCCCCGCCGCACCAAGAAAGGTCCAAAAATCCCAGCCAAACCCCTTAATTCTTTAGAGGATTTGGCGCATACAGTTGACAATAGGTTTGTGTTGGCCTACCCTGCGGATTTTTTGCCTTTGGCAGTCCCCTCCTGGGAAGAAACACTGGTTAATTTGGACTTCCTGTTGGCTTGGTGTTGCCCACATCTGAAAACTATTAGAATCAACCAATCAAATGTGGCCACATTGGCAACCAATAACTCAAATGAACTGCAAATACATGGGACTCATTCTAGCCAATCAAATGACCCTGCAGAAATTGGGTTGAAACATTCCAGTCCCCCTGGTTCTGCCCACAAAAATTCTCCCCCAGCCAATCAGATTCAGTTACAAAAATTATGTGATCAACCCCCCTCCTTTTAACACAGCAAGGGGACCTTCAGTCCCCTGCTTGTCTATTATCAATTAGATTAAAGGCTTGATTGCAGTTTAAAATCTTTAAAGTTTGTAGTAGTGGGGTACCCAGTTTGGAGCCTCTCTATTTCTAAATTTAAAAGTGTTAGTTGTGGTTAATAAGCTTACCTTGTGGCAGCCCGGTTCAAACCTGTCTCCTCCTCTGGCTCTCTTTACAGAAGCTCAAGTGTATAGTTCCTTTGTTTTTGCTTTTGTTAACAAAAAAACATGGCTCAAACTTGAGTTTTAATTTAAAATTCAATATAATCTTTACTTTAAATTTGAGTTTTCAGTTGAATTTGCCACTTCAAACCTGCTTTTCTGTTTCTGCGCTTTCCCCAGGCACCCGCAAACGCGCCCAAGGCCCCCAGACCCGTTCTGCTGTTGCCCTAAATTACTAAATTGTGGTATCCCCTACTGGGGTTTATTTTAATCATTTTTAAGTCAAAAATCATACCATCCTACTCCAAAATTCAAGGAAAACACAACCATGATACTGGCAGCTGTTAAATTTGTTGTTTTTTCTTTGGGTCCCTTTTACTCCTCCTGTGGTCAACTTCCCCAGACCTGTGGTCAAGAATCTCTTCTTCTGCGTGCCTCATGAGCAAAGACCCTCCCAGCCTCTTGAGTCTTCCCAGTAGCCTCTTTTATTCTAGAGAGGCTGTGGTGAAGAGCTTGACGTGTGATGACCTAGATTTGGGCAACATGGACTATGCCCCTCTTGCTCCTGTGGGTGAAGGTGTGTCAATGCCCTCCTTTCCTGACCTGGAGGAGAGTAGCTTGACGTCTTTACGCACTCCTGTGATGTCTCTTCCCAACTCTACCCATACGCCCTGGTTACTCACAGGCTTGGCGCTGATGGCACTGAATGCATATCTGCCTCATATGTCCTCTGTGCCCTCCCTGTGGTACCCCCTTTGAGCGGCTATCCCAGTTCTCCACTGGACGGCATCCTGGTGGTTTGTTTTGCCTGGATGGGAGCCGAACTTAGTTAGTTTAGCCCCCCTCTCTCACAAATACCAATTGTTGAGACTTCATGGAGTTTAAATAAAATTTCAAATGCTAAGTTTGGAATCTAGCCCATCACCTGATTGCTAGATTGCTCAGGCTCTTCCAGCCTGAGAGCTCTGGCCCCATCCTGGATCCTTTGGCCCGTCATTTCTTCTGCTGGAATGACCTCCATCTGACAGCCCAACAATAATATACTCATGGCCCCATCATTGCCACTGATGTTCCTGTCATTCTGGACCAAACGACCCTCAGAAACCCCAAGTCAGGTCAACCCCGGTCTCATGGTCTGAACATCTCTGGGAGTCACTTCAAGGTCACCAGAGGCCCAGAGATCACGTGGCCCAACAGCCTGGTTTTCTAACCTATCATCTGAGTTTCCTTGAGACTTCAACTTATCAAGCTGAGCAGTAAATCCCTTCCCAGATGACCCATCAGTCAATATAGGAGTGACAGCATGTCAATTCAGTGCTTCTAGCAATCTAGACTGGCCCAGATTAATCACTGTCTTATGACGTTCCTCCATATTTTGTGAATCTGTGGCCTGGTGAACCTGCAAACTTTGCTGATTATCCAGGTTCAAATTTTCAACTTGTTCCAGCTCTTTTATTGGCTAGCTGCAAAAAACACGGGCAGACAGCCCAAGGGTCTGCAGGATCCTCACAACCATCAGAATCAGGTCTCAAGTTTGATTCTTCTAATTGGAGTTTTCTACTTATTTTGGGAGAAATGTCATTCATGACAATAAGTTGGATCCAGGGTTACGTGGTCCAGGTATTGTCATGAAGGTCAAGCCCAACAATACCTACCTCATCAAGGAAATCAGCGCTTGGACCAAACTAAAACACATGCACCACAACCACCTCTGCCTGTGCAAAGCAAGAACAGCACAACTGTCAGGGATCCAGCCTGTGGGGGATTCCTAGGAACTTACAGGCAGACAATCCGTGGGTCCTGCAGGTAGGGCCCACCACAAGATTGGTACTAACTTTACAATATAAGATAACAATTTGCCCAAAAAGGCCCAGGGTCTGCTCATAGATACCATTGAATCAATCAGGCCGGCAAGAGTGATATACATCACCCTAAATATCTTAGTAGAGGTGGATTCATTGGCTGTAAAAGATTTCTGCAGGTGGTTGGGCCGTGGAGTGAGAGGTGGTGTCATTGTAACTAAATAGGCAGGCAAGTAGTTGTACTTGTTGCAGAATAGCAGAGGAGGTATGGTGATTTTGGTCCCTTCTCTGTAAACGGTCTCTGTCTCTCTAGTTCTAGCCTCTAGGTTGTAGATTAAGATTTCCTCTAGCGTGAACTCTAAATATGCTGGGTTTTGTGGATATTCTGTGAAATGTACTGGGCCAAAGGGAGCTCCTAGTGGACAATATAGTTTGGGCAGCTGGTCTGCAGTTTTTTGGGTTGGGTAAGCAGAAAGTGTGGAGCCGGAGAAGGTGGACTGCAAATAAAAATAGAACTAAAATCAAATATGGGATAACCTGGTTGAACCAAAGGTTCATATCACTTTATTGTAATAGTGGCAATGGGCAACTTCCTGACGGTCCAGGGTATAAGTATGCCCATCTGCCATGGGTAAACTTTTATAAATTCCTTTGGGCCTGGTGCTACTGTCTACCAGGTTTTTGCAGCCCTTGGTGGCATCCATTACGGGAGTTATTTCATTGGCTGGTTTGAACTGAGAAAACTCAAATTCCCCTTTTGAGTCACAGGGATGATCATCCTTGGGTGGCCTGCATTCCACAGGAAGTTTCTTTGCTTCCCCTGCCGTGATGGCCTGAGTTATTCCGGGATCTTTGACCTGGCCTGCACCATCATTGGTTGGGTTAACAAGAACCTTTGACATGAGGAGCTTCAATGCAGATAATTTTAGTTCATCAAGCCTTAGGAGATTCTCCAAAGTAAAATCCTGCTCTGGTTTGAGCCCAAAAATCTTCAGGCAGCCCGCAGGGTATCAGGGCTCAAATCCTGTAGTTGAGGTTTTCCTATGAGCTTAGTCAACAGGAGTTTGTCATTTGTGACAACAACATAACCAGAGACTCCCTGTTCCCAAGGCCAAACTAGATCAATACCAAGCCTGTATCCTGACACTCCCAAGAAAATCTCTAAGGTTTCACCTTCCAGCACCCCAGGGGGAGATGTCGCAACATCTTTGATTAATCCCTCTAAGGGAATTAACACCCCAAGTAGTTCACCAAATGAGTCACCAAATTACTCACCAACTAACCATTAAGTTGGTGGCACTACTATCATTTGGCCATTTATTACAGGGATCAAACAATCCAGATCCTAAATGGAACACAACTTGAATAAGCCTCGTGGCTTAAGAGGAACATTACTCAGATAAGCCCCATGACTTCCATGATGTACATGGACAGTATGTGGCTTTCCATGATACTATATATTATCATATATTCATATCTAATAAATTATCATTCTCTTCTTAACTTTCCCCTTTATATTGTTTATTATACTTCCCAGAAGTATATACTCAACAGTGGTTAATCATCAACTCCATGAGGATTTGGGTGGTGATTCCTCATCACATGGAGACTGCTTCCTACTATCCAATTATTTCCCTCACATCACTTAGCCCACAGGGAAAAAGTTCTACTGCTACTGACAGCTTGTCCCCCCTGCTGTCCCCTGGGTATCTAATCCTATTCTATTTTACAATAACTGGTCTTATTGACTCTATGATCTCACATCCAGCAAATGGTTCCCCTTAGACCATGTAATCTCATACCTTATGAAGTTGGGATCAGTGTGTTATCTGGCCCTGCCACTCACTTGCTACTCCACCAATCACACCAGTATGTGAATGATGGGCAGTTCCTGATAGGTGAGGTGTTTAAATAATTAAAAAAGTATCAACATCTAGAAGACAACATTATTAGAAACAAACTTTGCACTTTACTATAGTGTTGTCATGGGTGCTGTTGCCTTTATTTTTACTAAAAAAAGTTGGATACTGCTCTGGACTAAACTGACTTTGTTTAAGTTAGGACATTTTTATTTATCTCAGCAGGTTAAGAAACCACTGTACCTTGAAATTAATGGTGTAGTGGTTTTTGCAACAGGGAGGATAACTGATACAGTAGTTTTAAAAGCTATGGAAACAACCAAAAATACCTCAGATTTAAACAAAATTATTTCAGATTTAAGCAAATTCCAACTATCAGAGTAAAATATACATTCTGTTAAGAGGGTTTATTGGTGTTAATGGGCAAAATGGGTCAACACAGCAACAAAGGGCTCACACGCAAAGCAAAATCATTCAAAATACAATCCAAAATACATTGATTCACAAACAAAATGGTGTGCATTGACTTTTGGTGTACATATGTTTACTATGTGAATTGGTTACAAAATACACCCAAGCGCGGTGAGTCAAAATTCAATCCAAAAACAAAACACAATAGCAACTCACTATGTAAACAAAATCACTCAATCAGTCTGTGCAATGGATTGTAATCAAAAATGATACCAAGGTATCTAAAATAAGACACAAGATCTAAAACATAAATTTTAAAATATATTGTGTTGGGTGCTTAATTTGGCGTAAAATCTGGGGAAATGGGTGGAAATTATTTCAGGTATTCTAAAATGGGCGTTGTAAAACCAAAAATAACTAATTAAGAAATAAAAAATCTATAATTGGTATATTGGGTGGGAAAAAATATTAATTAAATATCCATATTCAGATAAAAAGCAAAAATTAAAATTAGGGAGTAAGTTAATTAAGTTTTATTTAATGTTTTATTAAATTTCAAAATGGAAGGAACACAACAACAGAGTACCAATGCACCTGTTGTGCACTGCGGTTGTGGTTGCCCCCACAGGTCAAAAGAATAGAGTTAGTGCAACCCAAGTGCCTACTCAAGAAGGAGATGAGAGAGGAGAGTTCAATAGTGATGCTGTACTAACACAGTCAGTTCAAGGAGCACAAGCTGCTAGGGTGCAGAGCATCAACCCTTGGGACCCCAAGGTGACCCGGAAGCCCACCAAGGTCACCACTACAAAAACAGTTAGAAACAAGGAGATAGAACTTACTTCATATGTGTTTGACGTTGTGTACCGGCAATAGTTGGTCCCGTCAGCCATGCTGGAGAAGGTGAAGCCTGTACTTGATACTAGCTACAAGCCCTACGTCAGTGATGGCAACCAGGAAGAGGACAAGGAGCCTGAGTTCTACTGAAATGATGAGGGACAACTGGTGTTAGAAAAGGTTTCAGCCTTCTACTTCAAGGTACCCATGCCCTGTGTTGTGCCCAATGCCAACAAGCCAATCCCCACCGCTAAAAAGCCCGCCCAGAAGCGCATTCCCAACATCAAAAGCATCATTCTGCTTAAGCTAATGCATGAATCAGGCAATTACAAGGCGGCTGCAGCCATTGTTGGAGTGGATCCCAAGTACAACAGCAAGACCTTCTACAAGTTCATCAACACTGGTTGTGTCCTTGCCGTGGAGAAATCCTTGCGTGTTTCTGCCATGCTCACCAAGGAGCACAAATGGGCAATCCGCCAGTGGATAACCCAGGACTGCCATCTTGAACTAGCAAATATGCAGGCCATGGTCAAATCTACTTTTGGGGTTGAGGCCTCAATTTCCTTTTACTACCATCTGCTCAAGGGAATGCACTTTTCCTGGAAAAGCTCGGGGTATCCCCCTACAATTGGAATGGCCCAGCCAACATTGACATCTGGAAAAAATACGCAGAGGCGTACACTGCTCTCAAAGCCAAGGAGACAGTCAAACTCTACTACATTGACAAATCAGCATTTGCCTTGTCAATGCGCAATGGGTATGGATATGTCCCCAAAGGCTCAAATGACGGGATGGCTTGGTGTGCTGCAGTCTGCGCTACAGCCTATTTGATGGTGGCTTTCCTCGGTCCAAAGGGGGTCAAGCTCTATCAAATGATACTAGGCTCTCACAACAGCCATACCTTTCTAGAATTTCTCCAATTGGTCCAGGAGCATCTGAGGCTCACGAGCCTGGGCTTCACCAACGTAATTGTGCTGGACAATGTTGGTCTCTATAAGGTGGCTGATATTCTCAAGGAATTCCTGATGATTGACACTAGCATTGCAGTGGGCCCTCAGCAATTGGCCACGGCAAATTTGCGCCTTCTCTTCCTCTCTGCCTATTTGCCCTTCCTAAATCCCATCAAGGAAGTCTTTGGGTGGCTCAAGCAAGTTGTCAAGCAAGGAACCCCAACTAGGACTGAGGACCTCTTTGATTTGCTGCAGGCCGGGATCCAGCCCTCCCAGCTGAGACTGTGGCCAAATTCTATAGCCACACTGATTTGTTCATCCCTGTGTGCCTAGCCAAACAGCCAATCAATTAAAAGCTTAGTGTTTCTAACTTTTTTATATTCTCTAATTTACTATTTAAGATTTATTAATTATCATTTTATATTTAGAAGCTTCTAAGCCCACAATCACATTTGGCAAGACCATCAATGGGTAAGAAATTTATTTATTTTATATTATATTTTTTATTATGCCATCTGAGGTTATCCCAAACACTCAATACTGGATTACGCAAATATATTTATATCACTTTTGTCAAATAAATATAAAAATCAAATTAAAAAGTTGAATGTAAAGTGTACAAATTAGAAGTATATTTTATTAAAATATATTATTATGTGTTTATTAAGACCTTCTCTGGGATATATTTTGCAAATCTTGTTTGCTAAAATAAGACTTAAAAAATTATTTATAATGAAAATAATCTGAAGTATAAAGATGTTTATTGATATAGAGAAAAATTAAGAGCACCTATAATGGGTTTGGCGGTATGTACCCACCCTGCAATGAAGGTGGCGCACAACCTCTACTGCCACACCATGGACGGTGGATACACTCTGATTAAAATATTTACAGCAGCTGGTAAAAGGGAGTATTGTTAGGCGAGAATGCAGGAGCAGCTTTTCTGGCAGGGCTGCAAACCCAAAGATGCCAGCCAGGACCAGGGCGTCCTGGATAACATGGTCTACCAAGTTGTATCCAGGGGGAACCTTATTCCCATCCAGGGAGAACCTGGCCTTGTCAATCCTAAGAAGGACCCTGTCCAGGTCCTCTACAGACGCGACCATCCCAAAGTAGAAGAAAAACTCCAGGTAAACAATGAGGTGAAGCCTTTGCTTAGCAAAGGCTTCTGTAAACTTGCAAAGTTTGTTGTATACTGTACTGATCTTCTTTTCATGCTTTGTCTTTGCGGAGGTCAGCTACATTTCTTGCAGGGCCCCCGTCTTGTTGACACTCCAGGCCAGTCCAAAGTCTGCCAGGAGGATTTTTGTCTTCTTTACGGCTGTTGCGTCTGCAATAGCCAGTTTTGACACCGCGCACCCAAAGTTGTCCAAGAGGTAAGAGATGGTATGCTCTACCAGGAAGCAGAAGTGGGCAGCCGCATGGGCCCAGCCCATCTCCAGTACATTCTTGAACAGGAGCGTCTCCAGGACGTCCCAAACAAGCTCAATGGAGTTTACACAGTAAACTCCATTGAGGGATACCGGGTCCAGGCGGACCAATTGGGCATCCTTGTAGGCAGTAACTGCCCACTTGGATGCCCCCTCAGCATGTGTCAGCCCAGCTAGTGTGTCCCTGGACATCAGGAATGTACCATGGATCCTGTCTTCAAGCTCCTGCAAGACAGGGGGGGACAGATAGAGCTGTTTGGCCACATGATTGGCATAGTTGGCATAAAATGTGGCGGGACAAAAGAAACCAGGACCCGGCAGAGTTCACCATCAATGTTTTCTACCAAAAAAGGTAAGTATTTTGAAATTTTTATTAATTATAATTTTTTATGTACCTTTGCAGGTTTCCTCTTTGCCTGCGGCTTGGGCAGGCTTTGTCATTCTTGGCGCAAGCAGTTGCGCAGGCAATTCTTTATACTCTGACCTTGCCCACTTGGTAGGTTTTAGGTGGGCATATATTTCAGGGTCATCTGTCCAGACAGACGGCACAGAGAGGGCAAAGGACTTGAATTGCAAGCCCTTGACCACCGTTTTTTGAATGTTGAGCAGGCGCTCAATGGTCTTCTCTGATGTGTCAGGCATTTTGGTCATTAATGCCTTGGATGTCACCCTGTCAAGTTTCTTGCCTTCAAGGATGGCAGCCTTGACTTTTGCTTTGACCTTGCAGTCAATTTCTTTGATCTTCACAACTGCAGAGTCAAGATCCTTCAAAAGCTTCTCCAATTCTCTCATTGATTTTTTACTAACCTTTCCATATGTTTTTATATCTTTCATCCTAATAAAATCTGTATTATTCTGATACTATTGCCTCTTTGTTTATCCCTGTTTGTTTTCACATTACTCCAATATCCCATTTTCCCCCATTGTGTATATGTTTTACGCTCATATCAATATGTGTTGTTTGCTTTGTGTTGGTATTTTTTTCTTAATTGCCATATTATTTTTGGCACTTTGCACAGCCCCTTGTGAAAATATTAACAACAATTTGGTTATCAGCTAAATTTGAATTAGAAAATTATAGATTAACTGTTTTTAGATAAAGTTGTTACTGATCCAAATTCAAAACTTTAATGATAAACTTTAAGCCAATCAGGAGCCAAGTGATAAAGTGATTGTTGTGACATAAAGGGTTATTAAATAATTCTTTGATGCATGTGCACTAGTTGATCTGATTGGCTGTTTGATTTGTCATTAAGGTTTTGAATTCAGATCAGTAACAACTTTATCTAAAAACAGTTAACCTATAATTTTCTAATTCAAATTTAGCTGATCACCAAATTGTTGTTAATATTTTCACAAGGGGCTATGTTTAAGTGTTAAAAATAACCATGTTCTGAATCTAGATACACAACCTAGTATATATATGATTTTATAGAAATAAGCTGAACATAAAGAATAAAGCCAACTATAAACAAAGAGAACATGAACATTTGAAATTCAAAATAAAGATAATATAAATAGAAAATGTTTGGCAGCAGGGGGTTTATTGGGGCGGGGAAGAGTGATGCCTAGTAGGTAGAATAGCGTTGAAAGGAAGACGTAGAGGCAGTGTTAGCCTGGGGGTCTGGGATTGGGTAGGTGGGGCTGGAAAGTGGGGGGTGGTGATGGTAGGGGTAGGGGTAGAAGGATTGCGTGTGATAGCCACCATATAATGCTTGTTATATTCCTTGTCTGTCATTGGCTGGATGGGCTGGTAGGTGGCTGTGGCATGGGATGGGAGGTGCTTATCCTTACGTGATTGGTTGCCCATGTTCACGTGAAAGACAATTTAGGTAAACAAGTCAGCCACTATTTGGTGACCAAAGAGAGAATTGTGGTCAAGGACCCCAAGATAGAGGACGTTAAATCCTGAGGGCGGCACTCCTGGAGTATATCTCTAATATTAAAGAACACAACATCTGCCATATGAATGACAGTGTGACCAGCTGGGTACACAGAGGCCTGATGCCTGCATTCCTGGATGGCCTCAAGGGCAGTGGAGCTACCCTCCATCTGGTGGCTCAAGAAAATCCGGTGCTTGGAATTTGAGCCATCCCAGGAGTCAAGTAATCTACTGAGGATGTGGCTGTATGAGTAGCCATTGGTGAAATCTGGGTTTGTCCAATAGTAGATAAAACCCTTGGCTGAAACAGCCAGAAATGCACCAATAAACATCCCCTTCTTGACCTTCTTCCTTCTATTCTTGGCAGCAGCTTTTCCTTGCTCACCAAAATTTTCAAATGTAATTGATAACTTGTAGTACGAGACAAACATGATGTCATCTGTTAGACTAGTCAGGCATTGGAACAGGTTTGATTTGATGGCAGTGTCATACGGGGAATCCTCAGCGCCATCCCATTGGTTGCCGGCAAAATTGGTAAGAACCTGTATTGAAGCCACCTTCCCATACATCCAGAGGTGCACCATGTGCTCAGACACCCAAATGCCATGGTGTGCAAGTTGCTTCCGGACCTGGGTCAAGGGAAGCTTGGGATCCCGCTGGAGAGGTCAAGCATGATTAGGTATGCCTCAGATATTTGTGACTCGGGGGCCTTCTTGGGCTTCTTGGTTGTCCCAATCAGATTCCCCCTGTTCATCAGGTTGTTGAATTCCCACATGACAGTAGCTCGGGTAAATTGCAACTGGGTAGCAATCTGTTCCCAGGACAGACCCTGCAAGTTCAGCGCCACAATTTCCTGAAGAATCTGAGCAGTAATTATTCTGCGTTTGGGGCGCTAGGACAGGGGAGCTGAAGCCTGATTGGCTGTAGGGGGGCAGGTTGGGTGGTGGTGGGAAGTTGTTCCAAATCAAGGTTACCATCCTGATTGGTTGGTTGGTGGGCAGCTTGTGCGGGGGTGGGTACAGGAGCAGGGGCAGAGCTAGACACTATGTGACTACTGAACAAGTCAAAGCCATATGTGTAAAGTTACGCCTCCCCCTTAGGCCTCCACTTCAATTCCTGCCAAATGCTTGAGAATTTCTACCAAATTATGTTTGAATATTTATCTGAAAGATTACTGAAAAAGCCCAAGAAAGGCCATCAATTTAATATTTTAGAATTATTCTGAAGATGCCCCCGCCTAACCCATCCAAGAGACACCTCTGGTTAAATATCATGTGCAAGAGCAGCCTAGAGCAGTGGTAATTGCATCCAAAGCATATTCCTGATGTTAGTTGGTTCAGTTTTCCTTTCAACTATGTCCATTCAAAATTTGTCAAGATCTTCCTGCCTCAAGAAATGCATTTGTATCTGCTCATATCATTGGCCAATTGGTTTGTGACATTCAATCTACCACCCTAATCCTATCACATCCCTTAAATGAATGCAAGTGTTGTAAAAGACCTTGCTTCATCATTCTCTACTCTAATAAAGTTCAAAATTTGTTAGTTTAATTTGGCCTTCTGGTTTTGCCTGTTGCTTTTGGTGTTCAGTTGATTCCTTCTCCCCTTTGGCCTCCCAGGAATTGTTAGCAACAACCTTTTGGTTGTTATTGAAACCACAATTTTTATTGTGGCTGAGAGCTTGGTTTTATTTCCTCTTAACCTGCTCCCCAATTCTCACAATATGGGTCGGGGGTCAGTAACAGGTCAGCTTCCTCATTACCTACCTCAAAGGCTTGGGTGTAAACAGGTGCCTCCACGTTCTGAGCCTCGCCTCCATTGAAGCTGGCTTGGCTGCTGCTGGCTTGGCTGCTGGCACCGTTAAAAATGTTGCTGTTGAAAACCATATTGAACTAAAGCCTAGGATAAAATCACTAAAAGTAGAAATTTTAAAATTTAATGATTTATTTTTATTGTAATCTCGAGTCCATATTTGAAAGGTTCTCAAAACCATTTCATACAAATCAGGAGCCATGAAAATGAATAAAATGCCTCTGTTCCTAAATCAGATAGCTGTTGATTGGCTGTAAAAATGTTGTACTTCTATTTTAGGCTGCTCATACTACACATCTTGTGTGACTTCATTTTGTTTCGTGCTTATGGAATCTTGCTTCTAGATTGCTCAAATTTTGTTTCATTTTAGTCCTTCTGTTGGTGCCTCATATGAATCCTGATTGGATTATAATATACTCCGGAACAGCATCCATCCATCTCTCTTGCTGCATCAGTTCATTTTGTTTGTGGTTTGAACTACACCGCTTGATGTTTGATATAATTTTGTATAATGGGCTAGTGAAATTTTGTTTTTTGTTTGACAGTTCATTTATTAACTGAAATTTTTTAAATTAATTGAATCCTGAATCTCACGCGACTTGGAATTCGTTTTAATCTGAGGTATTTTCGGTTGTCGCCATAGCTTTTAAAACTACTGTACATGTCAGCGGCAAATAAAATCAACTGAGCTCAGAACAAAATAGAAGAGAATCCAAATCTATAGCTAGTTGGTATAAATTAATCATTGTTTTGCTTTCAGCTGAGTGGATTTTGTTTATCCTCCCAGGTATGAAAACTATGTAGCAACTGTAAGCATATATATAGTTTGGCGGAATTGGATTTTGATTCAGACTTGCAGCTGTGGCTTTCTGCTTAGAAAAAGCGAGCATGGATGGTGTGATGGGGTTTAAAGCAGTTCTCAGACAGCGCTTGCAGCTAGACAGATTTGTTTGATTGCTGACTGTTCCTGATTGACTGCCCTGCGGTGTATAAGTAGGGATGCTTCGGTTCAGCCCCGGCCAGCTTTCGGCTCTGGGCAGGTATAATCAAAGCGGAAATACTGTATATTTAAATATTTTTAAATAAATCTTTGATACGAGTGACTCAGAGCTAGAAACTGGCCGCGGCTGCCCGGGGCTTGGCCGAAGCAGCCCTATGTAAAGCGGGATCATTGGATAGGCAACCTAAAAATATAATCCCTATTTTTAGACCGAAGCAAGGGGTGTCACTGGAGCATCCTTGATCAACGAAGCTATCTAGAACTAAACTTACTTATAGACCCTCACCGCTAACTATCACGTATCGTTTAAGCAGTAAGTTTTCTATTGGTATTTAAGTTATCTTGGTTTGGTTGACTAGTATGGTATGCATTTAACTTATTTGCTTTTAAGCTTTGATTTGAGTTCCTAACTTGGAGGTTACTTGCAATTCCAATTGAAATTGGCTCCGTATGAATCCAGTATTCGTTTCATAAACTTACTATTTATGCTGGAAGATATATGTCGAGGCTTTTGAAAAGTGTTATATTTTAAGCTAACCTTATGATAGATATTAAATGTTTTTTTTTGCATTAGACTAATCAATTATCGGTAGTTGAATGAAGATAGTTTCTGGTTTTTTCACTTGCTATTATTGTTTTAACTAGATGAATACAAGTGTAAGGCTTTCTGCTTTACTAAAACTTTTTATATCTGTTTATCTTTGAAGGTTGTTTTGAAAGCAACCTTTTATACAAACCAACTATATTTTTAAGGGGAAAAGAATTGGTTCGTGTAAAAAAAGAAAACTCATATTTTTTCAAAGTATTTTATTTTTAAAATTTGCTTTTATGCGTATACCTAAAGATGTACGTGTTTGTTGTTTTGAAGGCTAAATTAGAATGTCAAGATGTCTTTAAAAGGATGATGCAATGTTTAATTCATAAGAAACATTCCTAGCTTTATTCCATCCAAACGACGGATATAAAATAGTAACTTGCGTTGTTTTGGTACTTCTCTTTCTGGAAATCGAGCCTAGTTTTTATGCACTTGAGCTTTGCTGATTATTTTAATTCAAAGTGAAGGGGTATATCCATGTTTACTGTTGGATATTTTGGGAATTATAATTTTGATTAAACTTTGGTATTTCTACCCTTAGTTTGAATAACCCGATGCCTCTCTTTGAACAAGGTAGCGCAGGTGGCCTTACTGAGAATCCATGCACATGCCTAAGCTTGAGCTGGGAAAACCGCATGTACTGCTTTATCGGTTGCTTTGCTACCGCCCTAATCCTTGGAAGTCTGGTAAGCATTATTACAAATAACTACTAATATACAGTCATTATTCTTCTTATCGCTAGCACAGATTGTCTCATTTAGTATCCTCTACACATTCAGCAATATATTGGCACTTTCAAGGTACGGCATACCTCTTTACTTTACTTATGGAAGCTCTCTTTTCCTGGTTGGGCCTATGAGACAACTCAAAATGATGACAGCAAAAAGTAATATAAATCTTTGAAGCTTCTAACGTTAATAGCACGGCTGTTTGCCTTTATCATTTATATAATTACTCTTATTTTGACTTTGTTTATGGCCATCCGGGTAAATCAATTCAGAAATCAAGCTAACCATCAAAGTACAATGCCGTTTTGGCAACAATTATTCTGATGATTATTCAGTTCTTGGCCCTTCTTTGGTATTGGTAAGAGTTAACGTCTACGCTTTATATTATTGACATCATATTTTATTAGTGCTAGCTTCATTCCATATGCAAGGTAATGTCGGCAATTTTTTTTATCCTAATGTTGATAGACGCTTCATATCCAATATTTTCGATAGCATGGTCTGAATTGTACTCAAGTTTGATAGTTGGGATTCATTCAAATAACCCCAAATGTATAACACATGTCATCTCCCAAATATATCTATTCATCTGATTTAATCTTTTTAAACCTTTGAAATATCCCCAATTTATACTACATTCGTCCAAGGCCCACCTTGCGGCAAGTTCAGGAATTTCAACGGTAGAAATACAACCAAGCCAAATCTCACAGATCCTATTTCCCACCCTCCTTGCCTTTTAACCCATAAGTAAACATACTATATACCAGCTGCATCAAGCGCACAGCTCAGAAAGGGTCGGATTATAACCACGCAGAAGGCTGAGAAAAATCCCCACCATACCGACTTGGCCGCAGTAGCCTTTCTCCTGCTGACAAAGTTACCCTGAAGCAGTATGTATCTCTTGTTGCGATCAAACTTTTGAAGTTTGCGTTGAGCTTTGCAGCAGTCAAGCCCAAGGAATTCGGTCGAGAACTCTATTGTGAGAGGTTTCTGGGATAAAAGTAGCTGGAGATTGGCTCTCCAGGAATGAATTAGGGTTGATACCTTTAGACCCTGGGAATAACAAATATACTGTAGGTTTCTCAGCTATGAGGATAAAAACTAAGTCATCCTAAAGTGAAACCCACTCAACTGAAAACAAAACCAACTAAGAAAAGAATAGAGGGCTTGCAGATACATTTTAATTCAATATAGATTTATTGTTTCTTAATTTTGCTTTGATTTCAGTTGATATTGTTCTGAATTTTGTTTCAGGTTGACTTGAATTTGTTTATCCTTACAGCTAAAAAACTACTGTGCAATTTCTGAAAGTGAGGCTATGAGAGCTTCCTAGCCTGGGATGAAACTTCTAACATATATGATCATCCCTAGGCAAGTGCAGAGCTCACTCTTTTTTAGGAGGGAGTAGTAAACTACAGCACTTTATTTTGCAGGCTCAGGTTTTACTTTACTCTTGCTGATGATATGGCCTAAAACTGATAACTGTCATGATAGTATCATTTTTCTGGAATTAACTTCCTAAAAAGAGAGACCCAGGAGGAGAAAGAAGGGTGAAATTTTAAAATATTTGGAGGTCATAACCTACTTATTGTAAAAAATAGGGCTTAGCAGCCCTAATTAAGGATGAGAAAAATAATTTAGAGCTCTCAGAGTTCCTGTCAATTAATTGCTCACTTTCACCCATGTGATACCATTGCCCCTAGTGCTTGGCAGTTGATCAGCTGATTGCAAAAAAATGATAAGCATGCCACCATAAATTTACTGCCCAAATTCCTAGACCAGGGCTGAAAATATTTTCAACCCCCCAATTGTCAGGACGGAGACTTTAAGCCTCAACTGATATTTTTCTATTTTGCTGATATTTATGCCCAGACTTCTATTTTCATTGTTTTCTCTTTTTTTTATCTTTGGCTGCTTATATTTCTGCAAATACTGAGCTAATTTAGCCCAGACAAGTGTCAGCTGAAAGTGTCAGGATTGACAATTCTTTTACCTTGGAAAACCGGGCCCAAGAGCAGGATTCAAACCCCGAATCTAAACCCCCTCAGGCCACTGACCCTGTGGACCCGGGGAGCGCCCACCTGTGTTTTCTTGAGACTGAACCCCCCAAGCTGAGGCTCCCACCAAGCCCTGAAGTCAGAATACCAGCACAGGCCAGACCATGAGAATATCCAAAGAAGAACCTCTCAAATTGCCTAATGGAGGCAGAGGAATCTCTTCTGTTAACTTCATAAACTTGAAGTCCTCTCAGGTGACCAATCAAACCCAGTTACCACCAGAAACCACGGGATTTAGGCCTGATCCTGTGACCACAGCAAAAAATCAAGAAGATTGAGTGACCAATTTGGACATACCAACCAATGAGGAAACATTCAGCCGAGGTGCCATTTTGCCGCCCCTGCACCTGGGACTCTGGACCACCCTCCTGCATTTTTCCCGATATTCTGATGAAGCCCTTTTGGAAAATACTAAGTTTGGAGGCGGGATGCTATATACGCCTATAGATCCCATGCTCAGACCTTATCACCATTTTTAAATAAAGGTTATGTTATTTTGGCTCACACAGCTATTACCATATATTGTATTTGCCCTCTATCAAATCAGCTCCAGATCTTCTGGACCTCCTGTCCCACTGCCGTCAATTCCTGTCCTCCAGGTGTTCTTTTTGACCCAGTCCATTTCACGGAATATCCTCTGAAACCCAAATACAAGGACTATACACTGGAAAGAATACTCAAACTTGATCTCCTGACCCGTATACAATCAGCTGCTAGATACAAATGCCAAGGTCTGTGGATATTCTCAGCACCCAAGCTGTTTGGAGGAAGATTCAACTACCTTCCCGCTTACAACGTCTGCATGGAACCGCCCGTGACCCCAAAACCTATGCCTGCTTTCTCCCCCTGATCTCCCTGCTGATCCCACAGGCAAGCTGTTTGGGATTGTGTATATCACCCTCACTGGGGTGGTTGACACTATAATCCCAGCTGCTGGCTTGTGGTCTTGGGTGGGGAAGTCCTTCTCATAACTTTTCAAGCTAGCACCTCTCTTGTGGTGGGCTCTGCCCGCAAAAAACCTGGCCTGTGTTATCCCTGAAAACAATGGGTAGGCCGCCCATGATTGGTTCCCTGACAGAAAGTGTTAGAGTAAAGTGGTAAGCAGCATTATTCAAAGAGAGATGATGTGGATAGAATAAACAAATTGTCAACTGTTTGAAGAGAAGGAGACCAAATCGGGAGGACAGTTTGAGCATCTTGGCACCAAGGGCTGTGCAGCTGAAGATGGTAAGGAAAATTGTTGTAGCGCAAATGATCTGCAGAAAGAAATTGGAAGAAGGATCTGCAGGAACAGACGTGTAGAGCGCGGGCTAAGGGGCCATCAAGGAGTCAACAGCAACCTTGACCATGAAAGAGGATAAACTCTCAAGGACAGGGGCAAGTAGCCCCAGATGAGCAATCATTTTTAAAACTTTCTTTATTCAAGAGTATTTAAGCTATCTAGAAACAAGTTTCTAAAGAGAAATGGGGAAAGTTTTAAGGCAGCTTAGGATGGGGAAGGGGGAGATTTGGTAGTATCTGATTGGCTGCTGAGAATATTTTCAGCAGTTTGGGGTCTTGCAGTCAAATTTGACTCAATGACGTCATAATTTGAGAAATTTTGGCAACCAGCAGGTTGAGCGCTGTACTCTTTTGGTAACAAATAACACATGATTAATTTGTTGTAATTAATTAGCAAGAGCTCTGGCAGATCCAGAATTTTGAGATGTATCTTGGCAACTCTAGCCTTAACCCATTTTTTTTCTATGATGTCATTTAAATCTTCTGGTGTTTCCAAAGGTCTAGCAGCTTTTTGACGCCAGTTTCAAGTGCGGCAGGACGCGTAATTCCCTCCATATGTCTTTCTACTGTAACAGAAATCCCTTGGTTCCAGCTTTCAGAATCTTAATCTTGGCAATATATATCTGATTCAAATCCATGATTTCATCTGACTTAAATATATTTTTCTTGTTGTTTTCTTTTCATAAAACTTTGTATAAAGACTCTCACAGTTTTATTATTTCAAAAATTTGATCTCCTATTGTTTAGGATCATGAATAAAAACTATTATCTCAATCCTAACTGTATTTTTTATCCTTAGGAAACAGTAATTATTGGTGATAGCTAAGCTCAGGCTTTGATACAACTGCAGCTTCTGTTAAAAAAGTCTGAAATCTTCCACAATCAGATATGAATGGGCCTCAAATTCAAGCTCATTAATCTTATTTTCTCACTCCCAGAAAAACTTGTTTCTTGATAGTTCTACTTACCTGAATCAAGCTAGATATTTTTCTTAACCCCAAAAACATAGACCTTTATCTGGGGCTATTGGGCCCGTCAGTAAACTTGGCTGCCGTAAATTGGATGGTAGCCCCTTACCCAGAAGGCCATGTTTAATAGCCTCTCTATCTCAAGGCTCTCAAACTTTGTGCTTCTCATGGCCTCTTGATTTTGGTTTCTCTGTTTTGGTTTTTCCTTCTCCCAGATTACCTCTTTTAAACCTCATATCCTAATTTTCCCCATGTTTCTGGTTGTTTTTTTTACTACTATTGGCTTGGGCACTACTTTATCATACTGTTCTCTAAAAATTGAGATCTTCTTAATCCGTACTGATACCTCTGTTACTTTTATGCCTTGGTTGTCTTTCATTATCACTTATTTTATCTTTCTTCTGAGGGTAGATGATTTTACAATACCAGTGATTTTCATCAACGATGAAACAATCTGCTTTAGTATCAAATAAAGCTGTATCATGGTAATGTCAAAAGCATACAGGGTAAGAGAGCATTTATTTTATGCTGAGCAAAAATCTGTATGAGATTTTAAGAGAGTACTTGGATAATAATAATTGAATCTGTGTTCTGATCTCTATATCAATCTTGTTGTGTGGGGGGAGAAGCTTGTCTAAGCAATAACCTGCTCTTTTTCTGTGACAGTTTTTTTTTGCTTTGCATGGTGTTGTCCTGAGCACTGAGCTTCTTCTCTGGGATTTTAGCTGATATTGTGAAGAGTTTTTAAGTTGGGGCAATCATTTTTTGTTGTTGTGCCCCCCTTGAATTTTGCAGTTTAATGTAGACTGCCTGATTTTTGAGCTGTGTTTTTTTTCTGGAAGGGTTTCTGAAAACTGCTTCAGTTGCTCATCTTGAAACGCCTCATAACATAAAAGGGGGATGTCATCATAAAAGTTCATACAGGTGAAAGGATTGTCAAAGCTTGTACAACTTGCTTCTCTATCCTGTATTTCTTTGTGGGCAGAAATATATTCATTAATAGCCAGTGTCATCTTGACTTTCTCAAGTTTTTGGGAAATATTTTTATCAGTTTCCTTGAGTGTAAACTTCTCAGTAAAACCTTTTGAAGAAGTTTCATCTTTAATTCTGGGTTAGGTTAACTTTGAATCATTTGCTGATAAGTTTGGCCAGAGATTTTTTGTAAATCTGAATTAGCTTTTACTTGCCCAGAGTCTTTGAAGATAATCAACTTGTGCAAAATTGTTTTGTGGGCTTCAAATCCAGAAAGACACATTTTCTGGTTGTAAGCCAAGAAAAATTTCCTGTCTTTGTGAAGAAAAGAAATTGAAAGACTATATGAGATATCTCAGGTGCTGTCTGTTAGATTGGCTGGTTTAAGGTTTCTCTGGAGGCAAGTGTAAAGTAACTCCCCCTTTGGCCTTAGATAGGACAATCTTCCCCCAGCGTACAAAAAAAACCACTTAAAACCCAGTCAAACTTCTTAATTCTTTTGAGGATTTAGCCCACACTGTAGACATAAGATTTTTATTGACATACCCTGTAGACTCCCCTGTCTTCACTGCCCCGCCCTGGGAGAAAACACTGATTAATTTGGATTACTTATTAACATGGTATTGACCATTATAGCCTGCCAATCAGAAAAACCCACATTAAAGTCCCCAATTTCAAATGGACCTTCTGAATCCCAAACTTACTCCATCCAATCAAATGAAGTTTTGGAAATCAATCCAAAATTTTCCATCCCCCCTGGGTTTGCCCAGCAAAACTTCTCCCCCGACTAGAACTGTGTTGTCCCACCCCTGGAAAACCCCCAGATTCTGTCCAAAGCTTCTGAAAATGTGAAAGGTAATATATTTTCTATTTAAAGCTGATTTTAAACCTGATATTCCAGAATGCCGTAAAAAAGAAGATCTTTGTCTGGGGGTGAGACACTGAAGCCCTACCCCAACCAATTGGATAAAATCAAATGATCAGGTGATCTTTCAAACTCCAACCCATTTCCTTAAGTCAAGCAAGGGGGCTTATAGTATCCTTCTTGATCATTCTCTTATTCAATAAAAACTTTAGAGTTTTTCAAACGCAAATTCAAATTTTTGGCCCTTTAAAACTCTTATTTGAGTTCTTTAAATCATTGAAAGTTTTAGTACAAAGTCCAAGTCACTTTACCTTTTCTTTGGCTTGTTTGAACCCAGCAGTCTTTTATGAATCCCTAGGAGAAGTGCTAGTGTATAGTTTTTACTCTGAGTACTTAAGCTCTCAAAAATACAGTTTGGATTTGAAATTTAAGTTATTAGTTGATATAAAAACTTACTTTTATATTAAAATCTCCTTGTTTTTTTGTTTTCAACCCCGCTTTTGTTCTGCTTGTTGCCCAAGTCATCTGAGACTATTCCCAAGCCCTCCTAGAGCTTCCTGCTTTAATCCTGCTTCAGTTTCTGGTGACTATACCAGTTTAATTAGTTTCTATAAATTTAAGGCTCAGAAATAGCACTTCTAGGCTCCAAATTTCCTGGAGATTGCAAAAATGATATTCCCTGCTCTTAAATTTGTTGTGTTTTTCTTGGCTCCAGTTTTGCTGCTCATTTGATCTACTTCCCCAGACCTTTGGGACCAGATTTTCTCTTCTGTGCGCTTTGTGGGAGATGGCCCTTCTAGGCTCTTGTACCTCCCAAATAATCTTCTCTCCTCAGGAGAGATTCTTGTCAAGAGCCTGACTTGTGATGATCTTGACTTGCACTCCCCTGACTCTGACCTTTACACTTCTTCTGTTGAGAAAGCGCTTGTGTCTCCTTCCCCTAAGTTGAAAAAAGATATCTCTGGGTCCCATCACTACCTGAGGTTCTGTAACATGTCCTCTTACGCACTCCATGGTTGCTCATAGGCCTGATGTTGATGAGGCTGAATGTCTACTTTCTGCAGCTATCCCATGTGTCCTCCTTTGGTACTCTTTTAGAGTGGCTGTCCCAGTGATCTACTGGGCGGCACCTTGATGGTTTATCTCGCCAGAATGGGAGCCAAACTTAGTTAGTTTAGCCCCCCTCTCCTGCAGTGAGGTAGTTGAACTGTTTGATGGGTACAAGGACATTGTTAAGTATGGTGTACCCTGCAAGGATGGCTTGTCCTTATTTATAAGTTCTCCAGCAAGTAGGGAGTGTGATTTTATATTTCTTTCTGTTTAGAGTCATTGCTTCTCAAGTAAGGTAGGTATGTATAATATATCTGTGCTATCAATGTTTTGTATGTACTTATTATAAATGTATAAGACAAGAAAATCAGAAGAGAATAATATATTTATGATATTGTAAGGGCCCAAAAATTGAAGCCCGGGACGGGGTTCAAACCCCCGCACTTGGCGCCAAGCAAAAGCAAGGGCAGCTGTGAAAGCCCACTGGGGGATTCAAACCCCAACCGCCCACCAGGGCAAGAAGGGCCGTTTCAAACTGTCCTGGCCTATTTGGGCAGTTCAAAGCGGCCCAAGGCCAGGTCTCATTCTGGGGCCAGCTTTAATGCTAGCCCAGGGAAGCTTGCGGCTCCCAGCGGCATTGGAGCACCCAGCCCCAATGCTATAACTAGGCTGGGTGCATCTAATGCCACCCTGGATCAGATCTGCTGCAGAATGCAACCAGCAGATCTGATAAATTCCAGGTTTCTGCTGCTGCTCCTGCAGCCCAATTTTTAACTGTTCTTGCCACCCTCAATCATCCAAGCTTTACTGAGGTATTAGTTGGGAATCTTGCAGCTACTGAGATTGCTGGTAATGCAGACAATAAATTGGCTATGCACAGCACCTCATTTAAGCTGCAGGATTCAAAGTTACCTACAGGTTGTGAACAAATTAAAAATAATCACCAATCAACAGGCACTGATCCAAAACCTGAAGAATTAATTGGTACTGCCCCAACCCCATGCTCCAACCAAGTAAAATCTCAGAATGATGGAGCCAGCCAATTATTTGCCAGCTGCCAAAAGAATTCCCCTGCTCAGGCCAAGTTACCCAAATTTCAATCCACACTTCCTAAGCCACTTTCCACTACTTCTCAGAAGCCAGTACCCAAGAGTTGGGACTCCAAAAGCCCTCAAGGATTAAGCAGTAGTGTATTCCAAGGTAGACCAGACAAATGGTATAAAACCCACTTTCTCCCACTTAAATCAAGTGCAGACAACATCAAATAAAGTGAATGAATCTTTGAGTTTTGTTTGCTTTATTAGGATTTCAATTTATACACCACTTGAGCAGAAGTCAAACCTGAAGACTAGAGTACCACCCTAGATCTACCCATATGGACTACCAGCCAGGTCCAGATCCTGGAATGGCTGGCATTCCCTATGATGCCCCTGCTCCACCTATCCCACAACCCTACAACCATAGTAGTGCTGGGATGGTCATCCTGACCATCCTCAGTCTGGCCAAAGTCGACATTCCCAACCTTGGTGCCTACCGCCCCTTAGCTGCTGGATTGCTTTACCTAACCTGTTCAGCTCCATTCCTCTACTGGACCCTTGTTACCTGTTACCCGGATGAATTAAGCTCCCCTTTGATGCCTTGGTACATGACAGCCACCGGCCATTACAGATATAGCATTTTATGTATATAGCAAGCAACAATTACCTCTCTTAGTTATTTGTATTTACCTAAAAAAATTTAGTGACCTGAAAACGTTGGCTGTAGGCTTATTTCATTATTTGCTACACTCATGGGAAAATAGCCACTCATATACGCTTTACATTAAGCTTGCTGCAATGTTAAAAATACACAGCCGGATGTTTTCACACTTTAAGCTTTATCCCTAACCATAACAGACAGGAGCTTTGTAAATAAGATATACTTTTTCTCGTGGTTTCTACTATTTTAGCAAGAAATCAGCAAAATGCTAATCATGTATCGTTCAGCTAATTTCCTTAGTTTAGTCAACAGAGAAATATGAAGCAGGGCTAGTAAATATATCTGATTTGATGATTGTATTAAGAGAGGCTTTGTATGCTTGAAATTATATCCCAGAATATCCTTGTAGATTGTGCAGCATGGCTGGAAACTTCCCTTTTAAAATAACCTATCTTAATAATATTTGTTTCAGGTCTCAGGGCCACTTTCTACAGATTTCTCAAAGTAGTTATTGGCGAAATCATTTTCTGAGGGAATAATTGAAGATGGTACAAATTTTAACTTGACAACTCTCACTTATTTTTATGTGAGCCCCTTAAAGTATTATACACATTAATTACCTTTGCCATATATTTTCTGTAGGTTTGTGGATAAATGTAAACCCCATTAGCACACAAGCACTATTTAGTTCACCTGTTGTCAGCTTGAATTTACTATTACCTGAACTATTTTCAGCACTTGAAGAGCTGGTTCATTATATTCTAAGTCTAAACCACATCGGGTTCTGTGGTCTGACAATATTTACAACACAAGCAAACAATACCACCAAGTAAGAAGATACGGATATTTTAAATTGTTATCCACTTGAATTGCGATTAGGGTTGCAGCAGACCACATTTGCCCAGCATTCTCAAATGCCAGGTAAAATTGGTGGTCGGTCAGAGGTGGTCTAATACAACCCAATTACATTACAGTAACCCAATAACAGAATTTCAAACACTTTTGCTTTTTATTTTGAATCATTGAAAGTAAAGAAAGGCTAACTGATGTTAGAAGTCAAGTTAGATTCAATGGGTATTTTTCAGGTTTTTGACACAAGAGTCAAGATGCTCTTACGTTAATATAAATATATTAGATTATTTATCCCCAAATATTTTTACTCCTCAACTTAGTCAAACAAAGAATGTATACTAAACAGAGGTACGGATATGCAAGTTTAGATCATTTTGAAGAGCCTTTGAGTCTGGGTGGACCAGAAAATTAGGTTGAGTTAGAAAATTGTAAATAATTGATTGTTTTTAGCATTGCAAAGAGTTGCTTTAAGAACAAGAGTCCTATTAAACTAAGGAAGCGATTCAATTACCAAATGGATTTTGGTTTCTCAAAAATATGAATGAAAATTTAACATTGAAGCTTAAAAGCGGCTTGTTGTCATCTAACGCACGGTAAAAGTTATTTGGTTAACAGAACATTGGCACTTTCAAAAAAGGTCTTGAATGTCTACTAGACATTTATAACTCATCCGGCAGATAAGGGAAAAACATGCCCTCCTAAAAGTAGCTCTTTTAGAAAAATTTCCTAGAAATGGCTGAGAACTATACCTTTGTATACCACTGCGCTTCGGGTGATTTTTTGTTGGTAGCAAAGACTTCTAATTGCCCAGCAATGGGCTCTGGGTATTTGTATTTTTTGCTCGAAGCCAAATACTTTGAAGTATCGATATGCTGCAGCATAATTTTTTCGTTGCGGTACCAAAAATCGGTTTTGGCTTCCTTTCCTTTTGAGTCTAAGCAAATTACTTTCCAGTTGTCGCCTGTGTCATGGTTTAGAAAGGGCATTGTGCGATACTTACCAGAGTCGTGTCCCCCAAAGCCGGAAACTTCTTGCTGATCAGAAAGAGGAGATCTCATGCAAATGGCTATGGAGATGATGCTTTGTTGAAAGATGCTGAAGGGAGATGACCGAGTTACAGGCTACTGGGGTACTGAAAGGTCATTTATGGATATTAACTTGTTTACCCGTGAGGTGAAAGGTTTGCTCCATGAGAATCACTGACAACCCAAAAACTATCTGTATCACTCCCAGAAGGGTAGCTGCTTACAACCTGCTGACCACTTCCTGTCCCTTTTAAATTTTAAAAACAAAACCACAACTTTAAAGGTACCATACTTAGCTTCTTGAGAGTGAAGCCTGAAATTGCTTTCGACATGGCCAAGCTTAACTAAGCTATTAAATGTAACAACTTGAATAATTAAATTAACACCTCAAGAGAAGGAAATACCTTTCTTTTGTAAATCATTCTCTGAGCCATCAGATTCATCGGAATGTGAAGAAACAAGCCCAAATTTTAGAACTAAATACGATACCGATAAAAAGAGAGTTATGAACGCTGTCATTTTAAAAAACAGACTGGAACTAAAATAATGATTGGGGTTTTTAGAGACGTCGTCAAACTGCTTATTCTCTACGGGATCTGAACTATTTTCAGAAGGACTAGCTTTAACTTTTCGGCTTCTACCAGCCATAGACATAGTTATTTTATGCTGTTACCTTGTTGCTAGTAATGCTTTGATATGTACATCCAAGTCCCCATTACATGGTAGCGTTTTATTGGCAAGTAAAGCTGTTCCATCTGCTCTGACAGTCGAAACACATGTATATGTGTAATTGGGTGGATCTCATTCTCCAGTGATTTTCAAGCTACACTTTTAAGTTATTCATACCAAGTGGTGAATTATCAATACCACGCTAGGCTTCTTGTAATTATAATTTATAAACAATTTCCCCAAAAATCAAAACATTCTTTGCCCAATATAAGCAAGAGCGAATTACTTGTCAATACATTTATAAAACTAAAACTGTCCAGATAACTCTAGCCACATTAAAAGAGTTTAATGAGAATTAAATATTTGCCAAGTTAAGGAAACTAAACCATCTTAAACCCTTTGATATGCAGTAAAAACATCCATATCAAAGTAAAAACAGCTGATAAACAATTCTCTTTGAAGGGTTTGTTTAGTATTTTCGCTTGATATGAAACATCATTGATTTATGGCTAACCAAACAGAAATCTTAATTTAGATTGATTATGTTATGGCCAGGTGTGGTACCATACCAAGGCATCATGGTTGGAGTCAACCCTTCAGGGTATTGCGACAGCAAAGCCCAATACAGGAAGGGCAAGGAGCGGGACAAGTACAGCATATCAGCTGCGAGTGCACAGTAAGCACCGAGGTGAAGTACTACAACCTCAGCAAGACTAAAAATGGTCAGTATGATAATCCTGTATCTGCTGTGGTCATAGGGGATAACCTCAGCAGAGGGTTGCAGGATTGAAGGGGGGAAAGTGTGAGGTATGAAGCTGCTGGCCCGTCCAGGGCTGGGCCCTGGCTGGTAGCCCATTGCTACAGGTTCTACTAGGTGAAGGACTGGTGACTAGGCTGGTTGATTTGGGATTGTCCAAGGTGATAAAAGAATATAGGGAAGAAAGGCAAAGACTACTCTATGGACCATACACTTTATTAAACGTTGTCTGCATCTGACTTGATTGTAGGGAAGTGGGTTTTATACCACTTATCTTGTCTTTCTTGGAAGTGGCTACTGGCAGCTCCTTGGTGAACTCTAGTAGCCCATCCTTTGGTCAGAGGTACTTTGGGTGGGAAGGAGGAATTCTTGAGAACAGGGAATAGGGTCCCTATAATCTTGGACTGGGTAAGAGAAGGGAATTTCACTGGGTCTGGGCCATTGGATTGGTTGGTTAACTCATGACTGGTGGTTGTACTGGGAACTTGGTTTAGCTCATCTGGTTTCACCTTGGAATCGGCTGGATCACTGGAAGCTGATTGGTGATTAATTATACCAAGTTCAATCATTTGGGGCTGGGGTTGTTTGAAAGTTTGGACTTGCTTATGGGCAGAGGGATTGTCATTTGCAGGTGAATATTCCTGGCTGAGTAACTCTTCTTCACTTCTTCAACCAATGAAATAATTGTAAACTCTAGGTGAGGTGGGGGTTGTATTGGCTTGGGACTCTGCTTCAACAGGCTTTATGTGATTGGGAGTGGAATCAGAATCAACCTCCTGCAGGTGATGCTTCATTACATCAGTGGGTGTACTGGCATTTTCATTGGAATTTGACTGGGTATGGGCAGATGGATTAGAACTGGATGGGGAGTGCAGATTGGGAATGGAAGTCTTCAGTGCAGAAGAACCAAAAGGCTAAGTGGAACTGGAGTATTTACCAAGGTATTCAGCAAACCCAGTTGGTACTGGATTTGCTGAATAACCCAGAAAATATTGCTCACTACGGATTGAGAGCCACCCGGCTCATTTGTAGCATTGGAGCTGGTGGCTTCGCTACCGTTGGGGGCCGTCAGCTTCCCTGGGCTAGTTAGCAAACTGGCCCTGGTTGCTTTGTTGCTTGTCATTGATTTTAAGTAATTTAAACCAATCTCTCTTTCAAGAGTCAGTTCCCACCCACCCTGGTGGTTTGAACGGGGTTTGATTCCCCCAGCGGGTTTGCGCGGTTGCCTGCATTTTTGCTTGACAGGGGAGGGCGCAGGTTTGAACCTGGTAGTCAAATTTCTGGGTTCACCAGCCCTTACAGATTATTGTTAAATAGTCCAGATTTATGGGAAATGGCATCTGTCAGCATAATCTAGGTGATCTCTTTTGTAAAGATTATTTCCAAAAAAAAGTTAGTTAATCCAGCCTTGATACCTGAAGTTCATGATCTGATATAAGCTTCAGTATTATAAGAGCTTATAATAACAAAGGGTATATATTGCTTCTTATTTTTCAATGAGTAACAATCCTTCTTTTCATTTTCTTTCTTAATATTCTTTTTTCAGCTGTTGCTGTGACACAGCTATGATATTAGGTTAAACAAACTTCTTTTAAAAGAGGTTTGGGTATTGTCTATTAAATCATGAAAAAGTTGACTTCAGATAGTAAGAAGCATGTGCAAACTTTTGGTCTTTTTACAATATGGATCAAATTCAATATCTCAACATATTTTACTGCTACCTTCAGGAACAGCATTTTTGCCTCTCTCAAAACCCAAGACTTGGAGCAGGTTTTGAACCCTGGCCATGGCTGCCGCGGGCCGGCTGCCCATGTTTTTTGGGATCAAATCCTCTCTGATCCAAACCATGAATGCTCTTGAAGAGAGGGCCGCTGTCAGAATAGCAATTGTTGGTGGGAATACTGTTCAACACAGGCAGAGAAACCACTGGACCAGAAGGTAATGTCTATCATAGAATGTGAGCCAACTTGATAACATAGGATAAGGACCAGCCAAGCAAGGACCAAAGACAAGAATTTGGTATCATGTAGTTTACCAAGCCTGTAAAGATAGTATAAAATACCCCCAAACAGTTGGGTGAAAGTGGCATCATCAGTGATAATGGTTTCTTGCAAAAAGTTGGACTGTGAGGTTAGAGGAGGGGCCATTGGTACAAGATATGCAGGTAGATAATTTTATTTATTGCAGAATAGTCTGGTCTGCACTATGTATCACTTTCCTTCACAGCCAATTGTTTCTTTGACTCTAGCTCTTGCCAAGGGATCAGAAATAAGTATATTTTCCAGAATAAACTTGGAGTAGGCTGGGTTTATAGAGTACTCATATAAATGAACGGTTTGAAAAATGTACCAGCTGGACAGAATAACATAGACAAAGCGGCTATAGGATTGACAGAAGGACTGATGAGGGTGTTGAAGCCTGTAAGAACTGTATGGAGATCATAGAAGACAATAACTAAATATGAGGGAATTTGGATGAACCAAAGGTTTATTAGACTTTATTATCAGAATAATAATAAGGCTTCACTTTGAACTGAAATTGTATAAATATCCTTTACCAGGCCTCATCACTATGTTAGGCTTTTGTAAAACTTGGGTTGATGAGCATCATGAATCTGAGAATGACAGGATAACATCAAGGTTAGATGGTTTTTATTGGCTGCTGCTGGAAAATAGATGTTTAAACCTTTCTGTTTATCAGTCTGGTTGACCAGGTTGGGAGGAGGCCCAGGGTATGTGCCATTTCCTGGCCTTTGGGTGATTTTGGAAGAACTCTCACCGGTAGAAAAACAAGATTCACCGCTTGATCCATCAGTGTTGTTGTTTGCCGCTTTGGATTAGCTCTTAGTGCCATGTACTCTTCATGCTTTCAATTTTCTATAAGCTTGGCAAGAATTTTTGCATAAGCAGGGTTTCATTTTAATCATCTTCAGATTTGATCCCAAAAAAATGTGGGTGGCCGGCCTCTTGGGCCTCTGGGCTGACAGGCTGCAGAGTGTGAAAAACAGGGTTTGATTCCTGATTTTGTCCTTGATTTACAATTAAAAGTGAAATGTCATTTGTGACAGTGAGACAATGGTGTCTTTGTTAGAAATTATCAGCTTGTCAGGGCCCAAGGGCTCCCAACTCTGATCCATTTAAACTATAGTCTAAGAGAAATCCTTTATTTATTATTCAGACCAAGAATGATCACAATGAGGGAAAGTGAAACTAGGTTCTTTTTATATCATTTACATTGGTCTTTGAGATTCTTCCAGATTCTTCCTGAAGGTCCTTGTCTCTCTATCTGGAGGATCATGCTAAAAGTTTGAAACATCAGCTGACTAATTCTAGTCATATTCTTTTGGCCAGATTAAACTTTGCGGTTTGCCTCAGTTGGTCATCTAAAAGTACTTTAGATGGATTTTCCTCATCTGGGGCTTTCATTTGAGCATAAGAACATCCAAAACTGATCACTGGAAGCCAAGATATGGTTGGATTTGCCCGTTTACTAATTGTTGCTTGTCTTGATTTGAAATCCAATCTCGCGACCATTTTGGGACATGCTGACAGGGTTTTTGAGCTTGGCTCTTTAAATTGCCACAACTTTTAATCTAGGGTACCTAGGGAGATCATCAAGGTAGCTTTCTGATAGCAAGAAGTAGCTTTATCAATCCAAGCTTTTAAAACGCAACTTTACAAAGCTACTATGTCATGGCGGGCCATGGCACTATCCCCTTCTAATGATGGCCTTTGTGCTAATAAGGCCAACACAAACTCATACATTCCATAGTTTTTATTCATACTTATTGCTAATTGGATACCAGGGCAAAGTAGAATTTTTTGATTTAGCTTAGATTTTCCTCTATATTTCTGGTCTATCTTATTGTTGTTCTCCTGAATGAAATATGTGACTACAGGCTTAAGGTTTTTTGGGCAGGTCTCAGTCTCAGTTGCAGTATCTTCTTGGGTTCCTGGGGTTAAAGTTTCAATGAAGTCAGTAGTCTTATTCTTCTGCCAATCTTCTAATTTGCTCTTTAAGTATGGGAATCTGGCAATGTAAATTTCAGTTGTGATTGCTTCTCTTGTCCATAGCTTTCTTGTGAATAGAACATCAGTTAAATTATTAGAGGTCTCAGAAAGTTTGGTCTTTCAGTCTGAATTGATCATGGCATTCAGGCTTAGGTTGTTGGTTGGAGTTTCATCAATCACCATATTAGTGTAAGGAAAACCAAAGGGAATCTTAGGTGAGCTAGATATTGGCTCTTGTTTGATTATGGTGGGTTTTTTTATCTATCAGTCTGTAGGTATCAAGAGGCTCAGTCTTTTAAAAATGAACATACATTGTTTATTGCTGTAGAATGGCATCAGGTATCTGCATTCTAGAAGCACCTAGGTCTTTAAAAAGGTAGTTATCATTAAAATCCTTGAGTCTCTTTGCTCTTAGTTGATTTCTTGTATTTGTCCTGTGGTAAGAGGTTGGGTGCATCAGGCAGCCAAACTCCATCCCCTCCCAAGAAGAACCTCCTCCTTCAATCATCTGTTTAACAAGACAGAATATTTGAAAGAAAATCTTGGCCAATTTCTCAGTAAATTTGCTCTTCTAAGTGGTATTTTTCTGGGTGGTTTCAACTTGGCAATGAATTCTTTAACTTTAATTGTACTTGTTGTACTAGCAGATTGGCTTTCCAGTACTTCTTGGCTGGTTTCAGTCTTTACCCCTGTCTTTCTTTTCCAAATTTCCCTAAACTTATCTTTGCAGTAAGCTGATAATAAAAACAATAGCATACAATTTGCCCCTATAATGATATTTTTATAGGGGCCCAGGTTACTTAGCTTCATATCACACATTTCTTCTCTTCTAATGATTCTTGGTAGCTCTCTCTTATTTTCTTTAGACTCATCATCTTTTTCAATCTTAATTAACTTCTTGAGCTTTTCAGCTTTTTCAGTATTAGCATATTTTTTTGTCTGGTCAGGTTCTTCAGTCTTTGACAACTTATTGGAATCATCCACTTTTTCATCATTAGAAAGATGCTTATCTGGTCTATTTCTATAGGATTAGACATTTTGCTGTAGCTTGGGATTTCATAGTAGGCAAAAGGTGTGTATAAGAAGTATTCAGAATTGTCTTTTGAACATTCCTTTTTAAACCTTCTAAGGCATAATGATGGGAACAGCTTTGATCCCACTCCTTTCCTTGGGCTAATCTCTCCTTGAGTGATATGATAGAGCAATTTAAAGCTTCTTTTGACATCCAGTAGTGGCTTTCCTTCTTTAAACCTGGTACTTGGTTTGGTGTGGGCAAGAATTTTCATCTTTTAAAGCAACTCTGGGAGTCACTCTTGACATAGTTGTTAGGTGGATGATGTCATGGCCTGGGTGACTCCCAGGGGAACCTTTGATCAAGGGAAAGGGTTGATCCTGGAAGGCCCAGTAGATGACGGGGGAAATCCGCATCACATAATTGGCAGCAGTAGCCCAAGGACGCCACACTCCCATGTGGGGTATCACTTGCTCAGTGAGCCCCAGCATGGTCAAATAGGCGAACCCAAGCTTATTGTAGTCATATGATGAAGCAGAAGAAATGAAAGAAAGTTCTCTTGTGGCGGCGCTCATGGTCAGGCTTGGCTGGACAAGTTGTTGGAGCAGAGAAACACCAGGAAAGAAGGGGTGCGGTGCAGGAGCAGGAATTAATTCTTGGTCCAGCACTCTAGGAGATGGGGTAAAGGCTGGCAGGGGTTGGTTGGAGGCAGCTAGAAGTTGCTCTGTTTCCCAGCGCTGGCGTTGGTACTGGAGGTACTCTCTGTTTGAAAGCACCAGCAGTATAAAATTTGTAATAATGTAATAAACCCCTGCAAAGTATAAATGCTCAGTGTGCATTAACCAACAAAGTTTATTAGATGAAGATGTCAACAAATAAAGGGGATGCCAGTGTTCCCAGCTATATCCTGCTGGGAAACTGCAATTGGACTTACTGGCATCTTCTTATTGGTTGTCAATGGGTTATTCTCAAGCTGGGCCCCATTGGTGACTCCTGATTTGTCAGTTATATGGATTCTTTCATTAGTTTTTGCCCTGGGGAAGCTGGTAGGGGAATTTTGGGTCATTTGGCAACCCAAGTCCCCAATTCTGGGTTTCAGAGGGTGTGGGCTAATTAAAATCTTTTTTGCTTGGCTTTAGGACAGTTTCCAATTGCCCCCAGGCTTGGCCTTGACTAGGGTTTAATTCCACACTTGTAATTAAAGTTTCCTTTGGGTAAATCTGCGTAATCAACAACACAATCAATCAGTTGTGTGATTGCTCAATTGAGGGTGTTGAACTTATGTAACATAGGGTTTTGTCTGGCCCATTCTGGGCCCTGACATCATCCCCCACCATAGTTGAGCTCTTACAGCTTAACTCTGGATGCCTGGTCTTGTACGTAGTCAGGAGGACACTGGCATTGGCAAGGTTATCTTCAGGTTCTCAGGTATTCTCTTTGAGTGGGTAACCTTTTCATTTGATCAAGTAGTGTAGTTTTCAATATCTCATCTTGTGGTCTAGAATCTGTTCAACCTCATGCTCTAGAAAGCTTCCTACTTTGAGCAGGGGAGGGGCAGTGCAAACAACTTGATGAGGGTGTGAGGTACCTTTCTTCTTGGACAATAGTGATTGGTGAAAGATATCATGGATCTTCCAGTTAGATGGGAGCTCTCATTTGTAAGCTACTTCTCCTATGCGTTGCAAAACTTTGTATGGTCCTGTTTTCCTAGGGCTGAGGCTTGCACATGGTGCTGTAGTCTTAATATTCTTGGTGCTGAGGTAAACCATGTCCCCAACTTCTATCAATGGTCCAGGGCTTCTCCTCTTTTCAGCAAAGTCTTTATAGGTCTATACGACTTGCTTCAGGTTTTGGGCACACTCTTCTTGGGTGGTATGGATGGTAGCCACCCAATCTTGTCCCTCAGGGTTGCTGGACTCTTCTATGGAAAGGTGGTCCCAAGTAGGGTCAAATCCGTAGTTGGCCTTGAATGAAGACATTCCTGTAGAACTGTGGTCTTGATTATTGTATGCAAATTGCAACATGGGTAAGTGTTTGGTCTAGTTGTCTTGTTCTGCATTAACATAGCATTGGAGGTACTGTTCCAATACTTGGTTAACTCTTTCAGTTTGTCCGTCACTTTGGGGGTGGTACGCTGTGGATAGTGATCTCTTGATTCCCAGGTCTTGTAAGATTTGGGCCCAGAACTTGGATGTAAACTGGGGGCCACAGTCAGAGATAACTTCCTTGGGTAAGCCATGATTCATGAAAATGTGGTCCCTAAAGAGGGTGGCAGTCTCCTTGGCTGTTGTGTGAGTGGTGGTAGGAATAAAGTAACCCATCTTTTTGAATCTGTCAACAATCACAAGTATGGTGTTGTAGCCTTTTGACTCTGGGAGCTCTACTATATAGTCCATAGATACTGATTTCCAAGGACCTACTGCAATTTGGAGGGGTTGGAGCAGGCCTTCAGGTTTTCCTTGCTTGGGTTTAGAGCGGCCACATGTTTCACAACCATTAATGTATGTCTATATCTCCAGCTTCATTCTTGGCCACATGTACGCTCTTTGGATACCCTTTAAGGTCTTGGTGCGGCCTGGGTGTCCAGCCATGGGGGAGTTGTGGTACTCCTTCAGAATCTCCAGTCTCAGTGAACCTTCAGGTATGTAGGTTTGTCCATTTAGTTTTAGGAATCTTCTGTGTAGTGAATAACCTGCTCTGTAATATTTGCTATCAATGTTCTCAGCTAAGTCTTTCATGATGGTAATAAAGTGCTTGTCCAGGGTCTGAGCATGTTGGATTTCTTCTTTCCTACTAGCCAGGCCTAGGAATAAGAGTATGGGTTCCAGAATGTGTGGAGATAGTAGTGGTTGGGTGTTGAACTCCTCTATCTCTTTGGAACTGGGGAAAAAATCAGCTCTTTGACTCAAGGCGTTGGGTAAAATGTTTATCTTCCCAGGTTTGTAATTGATCTTCAGGTCGTAGTCAGCTAGGAATAGTGCCCATCTGGCCTGACGTTGGTTGAGTTGTTGTGGTTTGAAGAAGTCAGATTTTTGTGGTCTGTCATGATTTTCACTGAGTGAGCGGCGTCACAAAGGTATCTTCTCCAATATTTCAGGGATTGGATAATTGCCAGCATCTCTTTGTCATATATTGGGTAGTTCAGTTCTGGTGCAGTGAACTTCCTGGAGTAGTAAGCTACAGGGTGAAGCTTACTATCATGCCCCTCCTGAAGCAACACCCCCCCAAGGCAAAGTCTGAGGCATCAGTTTCTACCACAAAAGGTTTAGCGTAGTTGGGCATAGCAAGGACTGGTGCAGAAACAAATGCTTCCTTGAGTGTATTGAAGGCTGTGTGTGCTGTATTGTCCCATACAAAGGCATGATTTTCAGAGGCCAGGCGGGTCAAAGGAAGGCAGATGAAAGAAAAATTTTGGACAAATTCCCTGCAAAAGTTTGTCAGACCCAAGAAGCTCTGTACTTCCTTTCGGTTAGTGGGCTCTGGCCATGATGTGACGGCCTCAATTTTGTCTGGTGACATGACAAAACCTCCTTTCAGGACATGGTATCCAAGGAATTCTACTTTGTCTTGAAAGAATTCACACTTGGGTAGCTCTACAAATAATCCATGATCCTGGAGTCTCTGCATTACCATTTGTAGGTGTTTTGTGTGTTCCTCGGGGGTTTGGCTATAGATGAGGATGTTGTTTAGGTAGGCTACACAGCACTGGTCCTTGAGATCACCAAGCACTACGTCTACCATGGTTTGGAAGGTGCTGGGAGCATTGCAAAGGTCAAATGGCATAACCAAATATTAAAATAGCCCTTGTCTTGTTTTGAAGGCTGTTTCCATTTGTCTCCAGGCTTGATATGTATCTTATTGAAGGCGTTCATTAAGTCAACTTTGGAAAATATGTTTGCTCCAGAGAGCTGATCTGAAAGGTCTTCAGAGTTTGGAACAGGATAGCGGTTTCTTACAGTAATCTTGTTGAGATTTTGGTAGTTTACACAAGGCCTCAATTCTCCACTCTTTTTCTTGACAAACAGCAGGAGAGACAAACAAGGGGATTTAGATACGTGGATGTAGCCTTTCTTCAACATGGTGTCTAGGTATTCCCTGAGAGCCCCCTGCTATTTCATGTTGCATCCATATACAGGGCCATGTTTGGGCTGGGTTCCAGGGATCAAGTCAATAGTGTGGTCAAGCCTGGTGTGCTTGGGGAGGGCTGTGGCCATGGTCTCTGAAAACATTGATTTCCATCTCTCTAATCAGGCATATATTTCTCCTTTGCAAGGCGCCAGCACCATGCTGTTCAATAGGGGAGATGTTTGGATGGTCACATAGGGTAGCTTCCAGGTTGTACCTGCATGTACAAATTGCACCTGTTGGCTGGCATAGTTGATATTAAACTCATGCTCTACCCACCAATGAAACCCCAACACCACAGGTTTGGGCAACTTGTCCATTACCAAGAATTTGACCTTGATCTGGGCAAGACCCAGCTTCATAATAACACTTTCTTTACTCTCAAAGGAGGTGTCAGTAGACTTATTTCCTAGGGTGACCAGGGTGGGTTTATCTTCTAATTCTAGTCCCAATTTTTCAGCTAAGCCTTGTTCAATATAATTGTGGGTGGCTCCACTGTCCATGAGAGCTGGTATCTTTAACTCCTGGTCTGAATACAACAAGGTGGCTTGGATAATAGGGTAAGACTGAGAAGAGCTGTTTATTGCAGAAATAGTGGGGTTCTGGGCAGTGGAGCTTTTTGTAGGGCAGTCTTTGGACAGGTGGTCATTCTGATGGCAGTAGAAACATAAGCCTGCTCGTACATGGTGCAGGTATTCTTCTGGGGCCATGTTCAGGTGAGGGCGTGCAGCAGTTTGGTTCCCTTGTGGCTGGTAGTTTCTAGGGGGGCCATACTGTTGGGGCTGGCTGAAATCCATCCCACAGGCAATGACTAGGAGTTTGTCCTTGGGGAGGTTGCAGCAGTGATGGCGCATCAGGTTGGCGTGGTGATTATTAAGGCCATTTCTGAAGTGCAGGCCAGAGATTTTTTCAGGTACTTCAGCAGCTGCAGCAAGTCTCAAGAATCTCTGGATGTAAGCTTCCAGGTCATCTCTACCTTGGCTCAGGCAAAGAAGGCCCATATATGCTTGTACCTTTGCTCCTGCGGGGGTGGTGGCACTATTCATACATTAAAGGAAGGCCTCATACAACAAGATCAAGTCAGGGTCAGCCTCCAGAAAGTTGAGGAAAACCTCTCTGGTGTCATATTTCAACTGTGCTGCCACCATCATCACCTTTTGGGCGTTGTCACAATAGTTCTCAGGGTGGCCCCTGAACAGGGCGTTAATCATGACCATGCCTTTCTTGAAGCTGGCTAGGTCCATCTTGGGTAGGTTAGGGAAACTGGTGGGTGTGTAGGAGTTCTGGTTTGAGGTAGATATGTTGACGTTCTGTACTTGTGCAGTACTTGGGTGAGATTCAGGTCTAGGTTTGTTGTGAGCAATTGTGCAGCGGGTGAAAAACTGGTAGGTGTAGTAAGCTGTGATCATAAAAACAAACATACAAAGTGCCCCTATTATCAATTGAATATATGGGCTCAGGCTTACAAGTTTGGATAAGGTTGATATACTGTCATGGCCTGGGCAACTCCCAGGGGAACCTTCAGTCAAGGGGAAGGGTCAAGCCTGGAAGGCCCAGTAGATGACGGGGGCCATCCACATCACATAATTGGCAGCAGTAGCCCAAGGACGCCACACTCCCATGTGGGGTATCACTTGCTCAGTGAGCCCCAGCATGGACAAATAGGCGAACCCAAGCTTACTGTAGTCATATGATGAAGCAGAAGGAACGAGAGAAAGTTCTCCTGTGGTGGCGCTCATGGTCAGGCTTGGCTGGGCAAGTTGTTGGAGCAGAAGAACACCAGGAAAGAAGGGGTGCGGTGCAGGAGCAGGAATTAATTCTTGGTCCAGCACTCTAGGAGATGGGGTAAAGGCTGGCAGGGGTTGGTTGGAGGCAGCTAGAAGTTGCTCTGTTTCCCAGCGCTGGCGTTGGTACTGGAGGTACTCTCTGTTTGAAAGCACCAGCAGTATAAAATTTGTAATAATGTAATAAACCCCTGCAAAGTATAAATGCTCAGTGTGCATTAACCAACAAAGTTTATTAGATGAAGATGTCAATAAATAAAGGGGATGTCAGTGTTCCCAGCTATATCCTGCTGGGAAACTGCAATTGGACTTACTGGCATCTTCTTATTGGTTGTCAATGGGTTATTCTCAAGCTGGGCCCCATTGGTGACTCCTGATTTGTCAGTTAGATGAATCCTTTCATTATTTTTGCCCTGGGGAAGCTGGTAGGGGAATTTTGGGCCATTTGGCAACCCAAGTTCCCAATTCTGGGTTTCAGAGGGTGTTGGCTAATTAAAATCTTTTTTGCTTGGCTTTAGGACAGTTTCCAATTGCCCCCAGGCTTGGCCTTGACCAGGGTTCAATTCCCCACTTGTAATTAAAGTTTTCTTTGGGTAAATCTGCGTAATTGACAACACAATCAATCAGTTGCGCAATTGCTCAATTGTGGGCATTGAACCTATGTAACATAGGGTTTTGTCTGGGCCATTCCAGGCCCTGACAGATGACATCTCTATGCAGCATATCTTGAAAGACATTGAGAGTTTTTCAGTGAGGCATATGAATCTTTTTATAAGGCAGGGTATCAATTATTGCACCTAATCAAGAAGTAAAGGTATCTACTAAATTGGACGTAGTATTGGGCTTCAGGGTTTCTGTGATGGATATTTTCTCAGCTAGTAATTGACCCTGTAGATAGAACTCTAATCCTGACTGGCTAGAGGCAAGGGAATTTCCAACATTATCATGCAGAGTATCAACGTTATGAGAAGCATTGGATTGGATAGAGGCCTTAGTCATGGGTAGGGTATCTGTTTGGTTGCTCAGAGGATCTTGGTGGTTGTTACAACTTAACTCTGGATCCAAGTTGCAGTGAGAATGATCTTGTTTGACAGTCTTGAGTAAATAGCTGGCAAACATGAGTGTTGAATAGAGGACATATATAGAGTATGCTCCCACAGCTATATTCCATTGGTGGTCCTCTAATAAGGCTTTAAGGTAGGTGATCATAATGTCAGGGCCCAAGGGCTCCCAACTCTGATCCATTTAAACTATAGTCTAAAAGAAGTCCTTTATTTATTATTCAGACCAAGAATGATCACAATGAGGAAAGGGGAAACTAGGTTCTTTTTATATCATTTACATTGGTCTTTGAGATTCTTCCAGATTCTTTCTGAAGGTCCTTGTCTCTCTATTTGGAGGATCATGCTAAAAGTTTGAAACATCAGCTGACTAATTCTAGTCATATTCTTTTGGTCAGATTTGAACTTCACGGTTTGCCTCAGTTGGTCATCTAGAAATACTTTGGATGGATTCTCCTCATCTGAGGCTTTCATTTAAGCGTAAGAACATCCAAAACTGATCACTGGAAGCTGAGATATGGTTGGATTTGCCTGTTTACTAATTGTTGCTTGTCTTGATTTGAAATCCAATCTCGCAACCATTTTGGGACATGCTGACAGGGTTTTTGAGCTCAGCTCTTTAAATTGCCATAACTTTTGATCTAGGGTATCTAAGGAGATCATCAAGGTAGCTTTCTAACAGCAAGAAGTAGCTTTATTGATCAAAGCTTTTAAAACGCGACTTTCCAAAGCTACTATGTCATGACGGGCCATGACACAGCTGGTTTTCTGTCAGGCACCCACTTGGGAGAACACTTCTGAGACAGTGGATAATTGCAGAAGGGTTGAGGCCTATGACCAGGGATCTCACAAAAAGGGACACTATTCCAAGATAGAAAAGCTCCCCAAATAATCTGTATTGACCCAAAAGAGAGTTGAAACGTCTCAAGAAGAAATACACCCCAAGATAGATTAAAGGGAAAGCTAAAGCCAAAGGATGGAATAACATATGATTTTGAACTTGGAGGTCACCTGGTATGTTTGGGGTTTTTTTTTCTAGGAAAATTATCAGAAAAAGAAGTTGCTGTGTACCAGACTCCAGAAATCACATAGCGTCAGGGATTTTCAAGATACTAGGGAGAACAGGAACTAGAATTGGCTCTAGTCTCTAGTGATATGCTGTCCCATATGGCCTGCAGAAGGAGTAACCAAACAAATCACTTATACCCAAGTGGTTTTTCTAGGAAAGTTTTGGGCAATCTCATGATGCATTAGAAAGTGTAGGTAGCAAGAGTAAGTCAAGTGAATAGGTGATAGACTTTATTGATTGAAAAAATTAATAGTTTAAGGTTTACAAGCCTTATATAGTATGCTTAAACAGAAATGCTGTGAAAATGTGGAAAATTTGTGACAGCCAGGAACAGTTTAGGCAAGTTGTGGCAGTTTGGGAAGTTACCAGAACCAGGATGATCATTGGAGTTGTAGTATCAGCTTGTCATTTTAAAAATACATTTTTAAATTGTTGTCCCCCATTATGCTCTCCAAGTGCCCTTAAAGCAGCTTGGGTGCATCAGCAACTGATCTCACATGTGCTGGGATCAGTGCTAGAAACAACAACAGAGCTTCCAAGGAGAGCAGAAACAATAAGTGTTGAGCCTGACTCTAATAAATCTTGATTAATGCTCAGAAATGTTAATTCAAGATTCAAATCAGAAAATATGTGTTTGATTAGCTGCTGCTTAAATCTACAGGTAACAATTGATCTGCACTTATATTCATATTACTAACACCTACTAGTTGACTGCCTGTCTCTGCAAAAGACCCAAATTTGATTCCTGTTGCTGGGAGAAGATTTGAATTTAATTTCACTAATCCAGGGAATCCAGGTAATATACCAATATTGCTATTTTTCTAATAACCCTGCTTTATATTATTAGCAAATTTATATAAGTTCTCATCCTTAATTGCTGTGTCAACTGGCTTATTCTCATCAATGATGTCAGAAATAATTATAAAATGATTCCTGTCATTCCCAGTTAGATCCATTAGAAGCTGGGATAGGAAATACAACTATTTCACTGGAGTTTGATGCTGAAAGTCTGAAATGCTTTGAGTTATGAAAGTACATGCCCATGAAAGAAATCAGGTGATTTCAGAATTACTTGGGTGCTCTTATAGGTTAAGGACATGTAAACTCTTTTGATAAAGATCTTGATTGAACAATGTTGCTATATTATATATTATGTGCTAGGGATCCAGGTGCAAATATGGAACTGAAGGGGGTTTCAGCCAATTATATCTAAACAGTATAAAATGGAAACATGATTATAACAAATAAAGATACGTTTACAACAATAGCCACTTCCTCTCAATAGTTTTAAGTTTTATGCATTTTTTCAAACTAGAAAAGGCTACCATAATGTCGTAACTGTGCTGTATTAGCAGAGTTATAAAGGGAAAAATATTTGGAAACTAGATAATATCTTTATTTGGGTTATAGGAGATTATATAGTTTGGGGAAATCATTTTAGGAGGAACAAGATTGGGATGATCAATCAACTGGATTGGGTAGGGGTGGCTTGATTCTTGTAATGAGTCAAGCTCCAAATCAAGCTGCCCACCAGGTTGATATTGACATTAGTTCTTGCTCCTTGTTTTGAGAATTTGTGTTGACTTCTACATTTGGCTTTGAGTAGTGGGAAAGTCAGTTTGAGTGGCACAGGGTCTCTTGTACAGAACTTTGCCAGGGGTTGCCCCTGTTGTTTTGACAATAAAATGTGAGCAAGACGTTCTGCAGCTAAGACTATGAGAAGTGAAAGATATGAAAGTGATCACTAAATAGCAGGAGGATAAATGTCAGAATTGCTCACTTGGAATTCAAGCTTGCTGAAGCTCACATAGAGAGCTCCCTGCTATCTGAGAGTCAAGCTGGGAGTAATAGGAAAGCAAGCATGAACTTTCTGGATCCTCTATGATTTCTCTATGTTTATTTTGGATTTCAAATACCACAGTTATTTTTGAAATTTGGTTACTGGATTTGAAGATCCTGCAATGTCAAAAAAACATAATAGACTTAAAAGCACAGCTTGGGGATTTGAACGGTTCAGTTTAAATTACTATTAGTTTGGTTTGTACATTTGAAAATACTAAGTATGATTTGGAATCAAAGACGGGTCTTTGTGATCCCATATTTGTGTTAGTTAAATTAAATGCAAAAAATCAATTTAATGAGGTTAAAGACCAAATCGCCTTCCAGATTGCAAATCCCATAGGTTGGGTTTGATAATCTTGCATTATGTCAAGCAGGTTATACTTTTACAGTATGGCCAAGCGAACTAGTCATAGGAATTCAATGTGAGTCTAATTTGTATTGTACCAACTGATTCCTAGAGCATTCCCTATCTTTTAAATATTTTGCAAGTTTTGTAGAAAAAAACTAAACCTTAAAGCCAGTTAAACTAACTCTCATAGGCAAGCCAGTGGGAGCTAAATGGTGGAAGTATCTCGATATTTTTTTAAGGCTTTTTGGATAAAAACTTGTTTTACATTCAAAATATGTTTTTTGAAGCTCAGGCCGATCCCTTTTTACTGCGTCGCTAACTTCTTTGGGAGTTTTCAAATCCACGATGTCAAATAAAATCTATTTATTATTGAAAGAAAGGTTTATATCCATAAATATTGGAGATATCAACATTGAACTATGGGTATGATCCCTAGCTTTAAGTTTTAGAGCCTCACCTTTGAGAAATAATGCATGAAAGGGTAAAAATCTATATATAGTGTTCAATTCCGAGCAGCTAATGGATATCGAAGCTGATCACTGGCAAGCTCAATACGAATCCTTTTGCGCGAAATCCTTGTTAGCCCATACCAAAGTAGTGCCTCTTTTTTGTCATAAAAATAAATCCAAGAACGCGTCACGGTCTTAAAATACGATATAATACAAGGCAATTCGTTTTTGAACCATAGTATCTCTCAAAAGGAGTCCGAATATACCTTATATCAAAGGTCCAACTTGGTAATTTTATTTAGGGTTTCATTTGAGCCTCCATGATCTTTAATATGTTGAAGTTTCTTCCTCCTCAACTGATGGTTAAATATTCATATAATTAAGTTTCTCGTTAAGAGCTTATCTCGATCCCCTAGGTTTATTCTGCAAGGGCTTCTTGCGCTCTAGTACTTTTTTGAAATTATATATCGAATAATTATTCCCTGAAGTCTTTCATTAAAAAGCTCACTTTCAAAGAAAAATGGGCTGCAGTCGCAGAAATGCTAAACCAATCTATTGTCAAAATCAACCTGCTTTTGTTTTCAATCAGCTAATTTTATTATAGTTCTTAACAGTAATTAGGAAATCAATGGTTAAACTCTCAGTATCAACATATTTTACTGGGGCCCTTTGGAGACAAGGCTCCCGGAGGACCTTTGGTCAAATGTCAAAGGCGTGCTCTGAAAAGAGCTCTCCGCAGATAACTGCAGCTTTGGAGGATCTAAAGACTCGCAAAATAAATACTACTCGGCTTCTTAATCCTTTCCAGACAGAATTGTTAGAGACTTCTCTCGCTGAATTGGGACTTCCCGTTACTCTTGGGCTCCCTGAACCCGGGCAAAAACTGTTTCCCCATGCACACAGCATTTATTTTGGCGCATGCACTCCGGAGAGTGGGCTTGACTCGGATGGGTATGGCAAGGCCTTTGCCCCTCCAGCGCCACCATTCTCAGAGCGGGTCATCTCCTCAGGAAGACTTGAATTTAATTCTGAAAATTGGCTTGAGATTGGCCAAGAAGTCAACCTTACAAACTCGTGCAATAAGGTGACACAAGGGTTTAGCCAAAGCCGAGGAAATTCTATCGCAGTCGAGCAGAAAAAGGTCTATGAGAACTCCAAAGGTCTCTCTCTGACTGAGTTCCGTACCATCACTTACTTTGAGCCCATGCCCCGTGCACTACGCCAAAGTACTGCCAATAGCCAGACCCCTAGACCTGCAAAATGGAATTTAATGGTTTTGCCCACACCTGTGCTACTCTTCCGATACTCAGCCGTCACCTTTAACGCCCACCGTATCCACTACGATGCAGCTTATTGTCGTGAAGTGGAAAATTACCCCGGTAAGCGACAAACAACAGCTGTACTAAAAGACAGACTGCCTAGTCCATGGCCCGCTGACGTGCACCTTGGCCCTTCGTTTACTGACACAAGCTCTGGAAGGCGAGGGCCGGCTTTGGGCAAACGCTCTACAGAGCTTTGAATACAGACTCCTGCGCCCCCTATTCGTCAACCGCCCCTTCACCATTAAAGCAAATGTCGAGAGTAGCTCTGCAGAAGTATGGATTGAAACAAAAGAGGGCCTAATTGCCTTAAAAGCCAGAGCACAGTTGAAATAAAAGTTTTTATTACAAAACATTGTCTATAGGGCGGTTTCTAATTCTTCTTTGTCTAAACGTGCCTTTTTGGTTGCAGGATTTATAACTTTGGAAGAAATGGGAGTGGCGTCTCCGCGGTCAAGAATGGTAGTAGTGGTCAGCAAGAAGCCACTAGCGCCAGGTGAACTCATGTCAGGGTGACTCCGTCCAGGAAGCACTTGATACTGCCTGAGCCAGCAGTCGGTGATGGTGGGATTCAAAAAGCATGATGCTTCACGCATCTTCAGGAGTGTTTCCAGCAGCGGCTAGCTATTAGCTCTGGCTTGGGGATGGTAGTTACCTCTTTGTACATGCTATACATAACCACCTGTCTTGAAGGAGCCACCAGTGGCGCTAGAGCCTCGAGGATTCCAAGTGGATGGGTGGTACTGGAAGCTATAATGAGACTAGAAGATCAGCTACGGCATAAAACTTCATCTACCCATCAAAGCCTCCCTTTAGGATTTCGTCTCTTTTATCTTGAAAAGCCTTCTGGGCTTGGCGACGCTTCAAGGCCTTTTCAGAGTCAACTTCGCCATCTACTTCTTCGCGTGGAGAAGCCACTGAAGTGTTAAAGCAGCCTAATCCACTTACCGTAGTCACTCTGAAGCTTATCCCAGCGGATGGTGAACATTGGTTTGACTATCGCAGGATTGAAGTTGAAGAAGCGGACGATATCGTAATTGGCAAATTCAGTTTCATGGATGCAAATAGCCTCCCCTACGCCTCCCAGGCGCTCTAAAATAGACGCAACTACGAGGCCTTGAGTGTCATCCACTACTAAAAGCCGGCATCCCGGAAACACATTGCCGAAGGTCAGCAGCTGAGAAAGGGTGTCCATACGCAATTCCCTGCAAGTCAGCCTTGAAGAATGGATGGCTTACTTTATTTTGGTGGGGTTTTTCTTGAAAAAGAATTCTGACATGTTGTAGATGTTTGGCTTGAGTGCAGTAAAGAAACGAAGAAACCTTTTCATTAGTCAACCTTTCACTAAACATACTTGGCTTCCTTGCGTTTGATATATTTAGCTTTGGAGTATTCCGTCTTCTCGTCAAATTTACTGTGGTTGGCGACGACAGTTTCTACAATTTTCTAACCCGTTAGGTAAATAAACTACCTTTTCCTTACATCAGCCTCCAAATCACCCTCAGTTGTGCTTTTTTTCAGCTGTTCGATTTCCTCGTAGGATAGCTTCTGATTGGCAGAATCATCCAAAGCATTTTGGTTGTTTGCAGCAGTTTCGACTGGAATGTTATTATTTAGGAGAAGGGTTGATTACCTATCTCATCATTCACTGCAGCTTGTTGCCTGACAACGGCTCTATCCTTTACCACATTGTAGCTCAAGCCAAATGGTTTTCCTAAGATGTCTTTACAGGGGAATTTCCCAAATTTTTCCCAGTGATATTATACTTGAAAAGGGGACGTTAGAAAAGTGGACAAGAAAATTTTTTCTCAGCTAATTGCAAAGTACATTCAAATTAAAAACATTTCTTTTATTTGAACGTTTAATCTAGGTTAGATGGCTTCAGCTGCAGGGTTTAGAGAAAACGTATTTATCTGGGATAAGTTTTAGCTGCAGCCATTTTTTAATTTACAACTATTGGATTAAAAACAGTAAGGTATAAGTAGATCACTAAACCCCCAGTATGAGCCCCTAAATAAAAAACGATAATTTTCTCAAAAAAAACATTCAAACCTGATTATTTAAGGCCATTCAAATCATCAAGCGCATTTGTCCTACCTATTCTCTTTCATCAACACCATCTTGACGTTGGAACTTGGCATTTTAATCAGGACATTATGCCCCGGCTTTATAAGATCTTGATCTATCATTGGGGTGTACGGTGATGCTATAAAAGTATCAATCTGTGCCAGTTGCAAGCTAATATCAGAGCAGCTCGGGTTTAAAGTTGCCCTGCCGAAACTTTATGCTGAGATTTCGATTTAAAAATTTAGGGCAGCTGGGTTGTCAAGTCGTGGGTAGGGCTGTGGCGGATTAAAAACGCGATGATTATGGCATCTGCCGTAATTGTCACATCCAAGCTGTTGTGTTTCGGGATTTTGGATTCCTCTAATTTAGGGGAATCTGAAATTTAAATAAAAAAGTTACAGATGGCTTTCTTTTTTCCAGAAAGCCAGTTCGATATATATATATTAAATAATTTTTTGTTTTTGAACTGAATTTGAAACTTCAATTCTAATATTTTTATAATTTTAAAATTTGAAAGAAAATATATATAATTTCATTTTTATAAAAAAAATCCAAAAATATCCTCTTGTGGATGTGTATGGTACGATTCTGGAAAAATTGTACCCAAGACAATTTTCTGGAATTGTTTCCAGATCTAAGAAAAATGGCTGCTTTTTTATACAATAGTTTTAAAAGCTATGGTGACAACCCAAAATACCTCAGATTTAAACGAAATGATTTCAGATTTGAACAAAATCCAAGTCGCGCGAGATTCAGGATTCAAATAATTTAAATATTTTGGTTAACAAATAAACTGTCAAACAAAAAACAAAATTTCACTAGCTCATTATATGAAATTATAGCAAATATCAAGCGGCGTTGTTTAAACCACAAACAAAATGAACTGATGCAGCAAGTGAGATGGATGGATGCTGTTCCGAAGTATATTATAATCCAATCAGGATTCATACTGTAAATTCAGAACCTGAACGTAAGAATGCAGAATTGTCAAATCCTTGGTCCAAATTTCGAATCACTTTTGTGGGCAACTCAGCTGAGTGAAAAATAAAATATTTAATAAAATCAAACATTTAATTTGACTTTTTTGATTTATTTAAATTGGCAAATTTTGAATCTATTGAGCAGATAACTCAACTAACAAAAGACAAAACTCAGCAAACAAATGCGGGATACATGGATCAGAAATGTGGGATTCTAATGTACAATTTGAGACTTCCTGTATTTCAAACAAATTATAGACATCATGTAAAACTTAACGAATCTGAAATTGCGGGATTGTCAAATCCAAGAACCAAGTTTCAAATCATAATTGCAAGGAATTTGAAATAAATATAATTTATGGGTGTCTCAAAAAGGATGCTAAAGGATCTAGAGTGGATTTGTGCTGATTTTTTTAGGAATCATAGGCATTCTCAAAAATCACCCTATTCCCAATTTATGACGGCTAAAATTTAGATCATAATATTCACAAAATTAACATATATAACAATAAAATTGACTAAAATGTACACGTCTCTTTTTGAGTTTAAAATTTTTTAATAAAAATTTATTATGTCTTCTTTCAACAACAACCAAGTCAACAAGCTGTTCCCTGGCCTTGACAAAATCATGCAGGGCTACGCAGGTTCTCTTAACAGTGAAGCCTCTGTCTATGGCCACTCCCAACCCGCAGGCCCCTCTGCAAGCCCCACCCAGGAGTCTGTTCTTTCTCCTGCAACTTTCAGCATGGCCCTGTTTGCCCACCATGCACAGGCAGCTGCCAACCCAAATCCCTTATCAGCAATGGCATCCGGAACCAGCCATTTTAGCCATGGGGTCACCCAGAGAGCCCAGAACCCCAAAACAGCCAATCAGATGGCATTGACCAGTTCCCAAGATGAACACATCCCTCCCCACTCAATCAGCCTGCAAGACACAGAAGAAAACTAATCACTTCGGAGATTGTTCTCAAAATGGTTGAAAACCGAGGGAAGCTTATGTCCCTCGGGGAAATTGCGGCCGCAATGGGGTTTGCAAAGTCCACTGTGGCTGCAACCCTGCGAGCCCACGCCAACTGTGGCCCCCCTACCAAGAAGACCCTGACTGGTGCCTGTACTTCAACCAAAGGTGATACAGCCCATCCCATTATGATGGCCATTATGAAACGTGACCCGTGGATGCCCCTGGTCCAGGTACGTCTCCAGTTGGGACTCCACGGCATCTTCACCAACAAAAGAACGGGGAATTTGTGGATGCATAGAGTTGTGGTTGCTGCTAGAATCTTGTCCAATCAAGTTCTCAGTGGCCCCATTTGATGGACACTGACTCCTACAATTCAACTATTATTAATTTTATCAAAGAGAGGGCAATGAGGGCCTGTAATGATGTAACCTTCCTGTCGTATGCTAAGATATCTGCAAGTATCCAAGACTTTGGAGAGAAGCATATCCAGTCTGACGTGTACAAGTGTGGCCCAATATTGTATTGGTTTGTTGGGGTTTTATTGGCAGTTTCCCCATTGGGCGTCAATTATTACTCAGCAATATCAAACACCTCGGATGGATATGCCTACCAGATAGAGCTCAAGGCCATGCTGGAGGAGTGGGCCACACAAAACACCATGCATACAGTTGTACTGAGTGCAGAGATGGAGCAGCAGGAATGGAAAACTGTGATGATCCACATATTTGGTGGTTTACAGGTGGGGCTAATGTTGGCCAAGAAAAAGTTTTGTTGTTTGTTGAAGGTGAGCCTAGTAGGTAACATATGACTAATAGGGGGTAAGTAAGGCCTGGCTGGTAGGTAACAAAGGACTGCCAGAGGCAGATGTTGCCTTCACCCAGCAGAAGATATTGGCTGCTTTGGGGCTATAGTGCTTCACTCCGCAGGAAACTGTGGCTGCGGAAGGGTGAAGACTGAAATAGCAAGCAGGGAACTTTCTCTGTCTGAGGGGGAGTAGGTTTTGGACCCCTGGCGGATAACACAGGCTGCCAGGGAGGGGAAGAGCTCTGAGGGCTCTACGTACCCTAATACGCTTACGGGAGGTCTGTGAGCAAGCACCCTACCTAACGGACTGATAGGATGTCCTTGTTTATGCCCCTATGGGAGCTTTGGGAAAACTCAAAGTGAGCATTGGAGGGCATAGATTTGCTCAGAAGTGTCACCAAGGCGGCTTGCTTGGGGAAGCAAGCTGCAGAACTTGGTGTGATCAGGCCTCTGGGAAGTAGAGCTGATTACTCTGTGACTGAAAGCCCAGACTTAATCACCTGGGTGAGTAAAGACAACGCATAGACATTGATCTATGGTTGAATGGCCTAAGTGGACTGCCACTTGCAAGGGCCCAGTCAAATGCCAGTTCAATGTAGATTCATGCCTGGGTCTACAAGTTCTGGTAATGAGAGCTGAGATAAAGAACCAAGGTGGTTCAGGGAATTAGCAGAGAAAACTAGCAAGAGGGACTGTTTGGTCACAGTGAAGGCCAGTTGATGGACTGTTAATTCATATTGAATTGAATGAACCAATATGGTTCAGTGTGTAGAAGGAACAAAGAAGGTTCCTAGTGAGGATTTGTTGAGGAACTGGTTGAAGATAAGCTGAAGGGCCAGAAGATTATGATGCAGGACTAACTGACCATGATACAGGAGCTGGCTGAAGGATCAGAAGATGATGATGATGAACTGGTGGTCTGGAGAAATGTGCCAAGATTTTGCCAAATTGATTTGCCGAGGTGGTGAAATGTGGAATGTTTTGCCTTGGTTTAGTATTAAAATCAAGAAGGAATGTGGATAGAAGTGTGGGTAAGATAACTATTTGTTAAGTTCCTAGGATAGACAAAGGTATGTTGCTATGAGAGCGGGATACAAAGTTGTTTTGGTGAGATGTTTTCCTTGGATTTTACTATATTTGTAAATATATGGGAAAAACATTGAAGAGGTCCAGAAAGAACAATTTAAATAGTATTCTACTATTTAAATTGGTTCAGGTTGAATCCAGAGAAGAATGGTGCCGGAATAATGGACCGGTTAACACTTTGGTGCGTGAAGAGTTGTCGACTTGAGCGGTTTGAGCTGTGGAAATTATTTTCCTAGTTGGATCCTGGTGGAACTTCAGAAATGGTCTATTTCCGCGCTTTTCATTCATTGGTTGAGTTCTGGCATGTTTCCTGATGAAAATGATTGGTTGGAAGCCAAAAGCTTAAGTTATTATAGGAAAAAGTGAGCAGCAATGGTTTAAGCTTATGAAGAAAGCCATTTTGAAGCCAGAACCGTTGAGAAAAGGACACTATAAGAAGGGGGCTGGCTGAAAAGTTACCAGGTCTTTTGGAAGGCTTTTGGAGGTCTTTCCCAGGTCTTCTGAGTTTCTGCAAAGAGGATTTGGAAGCCTTTTGATCACCAGCAGGAGTTTGATTGGACTGATACAACCCAAGATAACAGAGCAGGAGCCCAAGAATAGGAAGCTGGATCCTAAGCGCGTCGCCAGAGTCCAAGTTTAAGGTGCCAGAGTCCAAGTTTAAGGAGCAGGAGTCCAAGTCTAAGGAGCAGATGTCCAAGACTGAGGTGCAGAAGTCCAAGACCAAGTACAAAAAGTCCAAGATATTGTTGGAGGACTCCAAGTATTGGCAAATTCATATTGTTTCTTTGACCCCCTGGGCCATATACCAGAAGATTTCTAAGGGGATCTTCCTTCTGGGAGTGAATAAAAGCCCATTTTGACCCCTATACATATTTCTGAGATACATTTCCCTTTACTAGAGAATGACAACCCCTTCCAGCCGGTCCCTGGCTACAATCCAGGACACACTTGGGGACTGGTGAACAGGAACCCCACAGCAACCCAAGAAATCAGGGCTGCAGGGCATACCTGCTGGTCCTACCCCATCAACTACGCCGACATGCATCTTGCAGATGTATGTCTCTACAATTTTGGTTCTGCCCTCAGGCGCTTTAAGCCTGCTACCTACAACAAACTATGCACCCAAATTGATAAGGGGTATGAGCTTTTTCCTTCTGCGTCTGTCCAGGATTTATTTGATCTCATCATCTTCTATGCAAGTGATAGTGATAAGTCCAGAAAGGACCCCCGCCTCCTCCCACGCCAGTCCATCCATTTTGTCAAGCCAGTATATGTGACGGAGGAAGAATTCGAGCAATTGAAGCAATCAGCTCTTGCTGCCCCTTCCCAGTCAACAAATCCTGCCTCCCCAACCCCCCATCAAGCCACCTGCCTTTGAACCCTGACTCCCAAACCACCACCCATTCCCTCACCACTATCTCTGATGCCGTCTCTTTCATAGGCGCAGATGAAGGCAATGTTCATTCTGCTCATTCCCTCTCATTCCCGTCCTTTAATTAATAAATAAATCTTTTCTTTGTGACAACTCATTAAAATTGATTTTGTTCTTTAAGTTCATAATTAATATATATTTTTTACATTATTAGAATTTCCCATAATTAATAAAATGTTGTACATTTTACAAATAGCTTAAAATTATGAGCAGACATATTTTTCATCATCATTAATAAATTAAAGACAATAAATGTAAATATTGCATTAGAATATTACAATTAGACGTCAACTCTTGATATTTTGATATTATGTGCATAACTCAATGCATTTTGTTTAATAAAATCCATTGTAAACTTGGCCTTGTCCATTACAATTTATTAAAATGGATTGTGTTTATATTAGAGAGCCATTAATGCTTAGTACAAATATTGAAAATTAGTGCATTTTACAGCCTGTATATTTACCTATTGGTAATAATTATGTAAACTTTTCACTTGGATTTTGCAAGGTAATAATGTAATGGGTTAACAAATTACTGTTTATTGTCATTAATTGGCTGATTTTCTTTGCTGTGGCAATTGTGCATTTTCTGATATTTCTGCACTAGTATCCAATTGGTTGGCTTCACATCCAATTGCACAGGCAATAGGAAAACAAGCCGCCACCCTGACCACATCCAGTATTGGGGTGGTGGCTTTTTTTTCCTATTGCCTGTGCAATTGGATGTGAAGCCAACCAATTGGATACTAGTGTGTAAATATCAGAAAATGCACAATTGCCACAGCAAAGAAAATCAGCCAATTAATGACAATAAACAGTAATTTGTTAACCCATTACATTATTACCTTGCAAAATCCAAGTGAAAAGTTTACATAATTATTACCAATAGGTAAATATACAGGCTGTAAAATGCACTAATTTTCAATATTTGTACTAAGCATTAATGGCTCTCTAATATAAACACAATCCATTTTAATAAATTATAATGGACAAGGCCAAGTTTACAATGGATTTTATTAAACAAAATGCATTGAGTTATGCACATAATATCAAAATATCAAGAGCTGATGTCTAATTGCAATATTCTAATGCAATATTTACGTTTATTGTCTTTAGTTTATTAATGATGATGAAAAATATGTCTGCATTGAAGATAGTACTATAAAAACAAGTTTTTTGATGGAATTCAAACAAAATGTCAACAATCTATAACTTGATCAACAAATTAGAAGCACACCTGCAAAAGGTTGTTGAAACAGAAAGAAATATCAGGGAAATAGTGATAGGAAAGCTGGGTAACAAGGGCCAGCCACTAATCCACTCAAAAGAAGATGCTCTGGATAAATTGGGAAATATTATAGATGAAAAGAACAAAGAAGCATTACTTAATCAACAGGGAACAATTTTATCAAGTCTGAAGTTCAACAACACGGCCTACAATTTGTGGGAGTTCTGGCAGGGGGCCAAAGAAAACAATAAGATCAAACTAATTGAAGGAACTGAAATTCAAAAGGAAATTAACACCAACAAAGAGCAAAATAATCAAATGGAAACAGACAAAAATGAAACACAATCAAGAAGCAGAAGCGCTTCAAGAAATACAGAAACTTTATCAAATGAAAATCAAGAAGAAACACAAGTTGCAAGAAAGATAAGAAAAATTCAGCCTAGAAAAATTAATAAAGAGCATCCAACGCTCATGAAGTTTGCTGAAGTAGCGCCTGTGGCTGAGGGGGCCACAGGGGAAAAAATTAGTAAGTCTTTTTATGTTTTACTTATATTTATTTTAGTCATCATCAGGAATAGGGATGAGGTCGCGGAAGTGGCAGCTTATATACCGAGTTGGTTTTACAGGGGTTACCAGTCACTGGTGACCCCTGTAAAACAAATAAATAAAAACCAAATAAATAAAATAATTCAACAGAATATGAATAATTTTTTCAATAGTGAAGCTCAAGATAGGGAATATTCACCACCTGCAGGGTGCTTGCCATGGATAAGGGAATCATATGAACTAGGATCAAATATCAAAATCAAAGAAATGAATGAAATTTGCGGGGATATCAAACTGAACTTTGATGAATACATATACAAAAGCATTCAAAGATTCCCCTTCACAAATATCAACAAATATGAAAAGAATTTAATAAAAACCGACTTTCAAATAGGAAATGAATATTTGAAATCTGCAATTTTTAATGAAGTATTTAAGGC